>CAJPEV010000075.1:186766-221311 GCA_905338385.1 Darwinula stevensoni
GGGGCTGTCCCTTCCCCGTGATCCCTTGCCCCCCCCCCCCCCATCTACAACCCTAAAAAAGGCTAATTTTCCTTCATGATCGCCAATCCGACTGCTACAGCTCCCTCTTTCGAAAAATGTACTCAATCCCCAGACACCGGACTTCTATAGCGGCCCAAAGCCTCCCTAGTGTCCAGAAACACTGCCCCCTTTGCGATACATAACTCCTTCAACCTGTCGTTAACCCCTTTCGACCTGGACCACGTGATTCCTCCCTTGTCTAGCCTGTTCGGGATCGCGCATACCACATCCCACGATCGGCCACTGCTAGCCACAATTTCAATCTCAGCTCATCTAATGAACTCGACACAAAATTATCTCATACGTAAAAAAAAAAACAGAAGATCCAGACACCGATACTAAGACCGAAGAAGTCATGAATCTGGCATAACTAAGGCACAATATCCGGCAACCCTCTAGGACGGAACCGGAGCCATCGGGCTAAGCCTAAACTAATGGCATCTAATTTCTTTATTTTTTTAATGGCGAAATGGTGCATTGGAAGCTACATATATCTTTCGTTTGGTTGGTCTCTTTCCTCCGAAAACTTCCCAGGAGCGGCTACCCAAGGGGGGGGGGGGGGGGGGGGGGGGGAGAGAGAGAAATAAATAGAAACCGGAACCCCGCAACCCCGAGGAGATGGAGCTTCAAATTTGCTGGAGCAAATGTTGTTGAAAGAGGAAGTGTGCCAAATTTCGTTCCTGTTGATGCTCTCAGAGAATACGAGACGGTTGAATTTTGTCGCCGGAAGGGGTTGAAGAAAGATAATGGGCTCTACCGCGCCCGTTGATAATAATGAACTCCCACGATGAAATCGAGGGATGTGTCATTACAAAGTGGAAATTAGAAGCAAGCTCCAGTTCGATGGAGTTGACAGTGACTCCAAGGACTGGGAGTCCGTCCCATGGAGTCGATTCTCTGCCAATTTCTACATAACATAGTGACTAGATCGAAATGCGAAAAGCCTAAACCGGAAAGAAAAGTGATCTGTGATTAGCAAACGTGGAAATTGGAAAAAAAGCTCCCGTTCGGCTGTAAAATATTTGAGCCCATTCACTCTCCCCACCAACCATTAAAAAAAAATATTTTTGCAAGATTTTCCGTAGCCATTCTCTGACTGAACTCCTCTCTAGACTCTAAAAAGGCAAAGAAAACGCAATTTATTAAGATCTGTCAAAGATTTCCTGGGCTTTCTGGCTCGACTGGATTTTTTTTGCATCACAAGCAGGGGGCCCGTTCCTCGCCGCTGCTACACTTAAATCTAAATCTAAATTTAAATCTAAATCTAAATCTAAATCTTAGGCTAAATCTTAGTCTAAATGGTCAGGACGAATAATATACTTTTTGCTTTTAGACTACTTTTAGAGTTAGATTTAGATTTAGATTTAAGTTTAGCAGAGGCGCGGAACAGGCCCGGGGCATGTGCCTGAATAGGGGGTTCCGGTTGATTCTTCTCATTAGACCCATCGATTCCTCTCGAGACGTCAGGGGGCATGTCTTCATTCCTGCGGCTGGCCTATCGTTCACGTGATGCCTACAATCCCTAAGACCGGAAAAGCGTAGCAAACAAAATAATTTTGGCATTTCTGCATTAAAGATAGCCATCGACGCGGGATGCAATTGTACACCAGCCGTTGAGGAGGCCGAAGAATGGAGAAGAATGGACGTTCCACACGCAGGGAATGGAAATGAGAAGCGGGGTGTGGTGGGAAACCTGAGCTGATTATGGCTGTCCAACACCTGGAAGGCTATTTTTCGTCTCAGGAGGGCTACATTTCATCTGAGTTATTATTTTCATTCATAAACTCCATTTATTAACTGCTAGACGGTTGCTATTCCGTGAATGAGGATTTTTTCCTCAGTGACTGGTGGAGTAACTGCAATCCAACCTGGAGAAGAAAATAACCTCATTGTAGGCGTCTGATCGATTGCATCAAAAGATTGGTAATTCTATTGTGATACGTTGCCACTGTGACTTGAGAACTTTGTCACATTTCTTTGGGGTTTCGAAAGCAAGTGACGCGTGTGACACCTGTTATACATGGAGCCCGTGTCGCCATTTCGTCTCGCTTCGAGAAAGAAATACTTCGTTCCCCGCAGAAGATAATTTTAAAAGATTTTTTCTGACTTTTCTGGTTCAAGAGGCAGGGGCGGATACAGAAATTTTTCATAGGGGGGGCGGTTCCCAAGTTCCTACCTACCCCCCCCCCCCCCCTCCCCTCGCCTACCATCATTCCTCTTCCTCTCGCCTTTTTTAATTTTTCGTCTGGGGGAAGAACTTGAGTGTCTATTTCATTATTTAATGCAGATGCTATTTCGAATAAATAAATTAAATGGTAACCTGGCCATAGGAGGGGGCGGTCGCCTCCCCCTGTATCCGCCCCTGTCAAGAGGTGAGTGCTCGAGAGCTTTGCATCATGCATGTGTCCTTGATGGCATTCGAAACAGGAAAATGAGAAATGGTTGGAAAAACAAGGAAAACGAGGAAAATGAGAAATAGTTGATGAGAGGAAGCATCCTGCTTCCTCTTAACAACCAAAGGAGGAAGTAAGCGGGCCTGCTTCCATCATTGATGACTGAACATGCTGTTGCCTTCTAAGCCCTTTCCTCACCTTCCCTGACTGCATAAGGAAAATCGAGTCGCATCGGAGGGGTCTCTGCTTAGACGCTTGGAAGTGTCAGTCGGACGGAATCGATGGTGCAGCAGGACATGTTTCTCCGATGGTTTTCATCGCCCGCGTGCTTCGTGATGCCTCGTAAGAATCTTTCGATCCTCAACGGTGTGGAGAATATGGGGAGGGTTCCTTGTCCGTCGATGTCTCTTGGCTTGAGGTTTTTTCAATCGACATCAATTTATTAGTATTGGTGAAAGTTAATATATGCATGAACATTGCATTTTTTTTTGGAAGAAACTGGAGAATGAAAAACTGACTTATTTAAAAAAAAAACGAATGCGGTGTTATTGGGAGGGACCAGGAAGGTGCGAAAAGCGTTCAGAAGAAGCAAATAGTGACGTCAATGAAGGAAGTTTCTGGCTTGGGAGGATTTCCAGGATTAAGGGGCATTTCAGGGTTAAAGGCATTTCAGGGTCGGAGGGACTCGAGTACTTTCCATCCAGCTGGATGACAGCATTGAGCCTTCCATCACTTGGTTCCATTTCCTGTCATCTTCTTCCTCCCCTTTCGATGTGCGTTCCATCAACCGATGCCATGTTTCGCCAGACATCATGGTCTCCATAATTTCATCCGGAGTTTCTGCCTATTTCTTAATATTCCTTGGGTGAGGGCCATAGGCTGCGACCTTGGTAAGCGGCGATACATGCCTCTCCTCCGTGCAGAGAGAAAAAAAGAGGAAGTTTTTGTTTCGTTATCTGAGGAACAACCATGTTTATATAAATTTCGTCGATGCAAATGCGTAATTCCGCCATTTTTCCTTTATTTGCCCTTTCCTTGTGTTTGCCCTCTTTGGAACGCTCGATTCCAATTTTTTTAAATCCAATAAACAAAATGCGATCCGCGATTCATCACGAGAGTGACGAGTCTGACGACAGACCCGCGTCAGACTGACCGAGGAGAATCGGCAGATGAAAAAAAAAAAATAGACGTTTCCTCTCGTCTTCCATGCAGAACGCAGAAAAGTCGCACGAAAACATGGAAAAAAGGATTTTTACCCACGCCCTCCCCAAAAATTCATTCAGGAGGATCTGGCATCCCTTCAAACTCTGAAGGAATTTGTATATGTACGTGATAGAAGGACGAAAAACCGATGAGATTAAAGGAATAAAGCACGGAACGTCACGAGATCCCAGCAAATCTCACAAGAAATTATCATCATCATCTAATGCCAACGATAGTCCCACTTCGCAATCCTTCACGAAAGGAAAAAGAGGAAATAAAGAAAGGTAAAGGAAAGATAAAGGCGACCTAGGCGGATCAGATCCTGCCTCGTCTCCATCGTCGGTTCGACGCTCTCGTATTTCCGTAATCTTCCAATATTTTCATGAATGATATTAAATTTTCGGCCAGATGGAGAGCGTCTTTCAGGCCCAACACGTTTTTATGAAGAAGACGAATGGGATTAATTGAATATGCAGGACATGAGGAATTTAATTTAGGGCTGGAATTTTGTGCCCTTGAGCTCTCTCCCTCTTTTCAAGTTGCAAATCAGGTACGATTTATTAGATGATAAGCTGTTGGAATAGAACGGGATTCGAAATTTTTGTTGAAGGTTAGGCATTCTTGATGAAACGGTCTCGAAACAGGATGATAAACTTCGCGAATATCTATTTAAATAAAAAAAATTATATTAATAAAAAAGAAATGCTGATTGATTTGTGTCGGGCATTTCAGACTCTGAATAATAAATACCTTGGCATTTGAAACGGCAGCACGAAGAACTAGTTGAGCCATCTTACAAAATCTATTCGACTTTGAAGGCCGCAGGATTACAGGTCGTAGCCGGATTAATCAGCCTGATGAGTGCGCCCCAATGAACCGACATCGATCGAAATTGCCTTCGGAGACCTAGTCTCGGGGCAGTTTCGCTGATGGCACGATTGCAGTGACTGACGGAAACACGGAAACTGGAGCCATCATTCTTTTTCCCCCTTTCATTGGACGCCGAGCAAGTTTACCTTGAATCTCATCTCATAACCTTGTAACTTGAGTCGGTACTTCTCGGAATCATTAGGAGTTCCTTCTTCACATTTCATTAATTCTCTTCTGTGAAATTTTTTCTCTACAGCATATTTTAAAACTCCACAAGAGATCATTTGCAAATTTTCTCTGAGAAGAATCATCCTGTGCCCTTATAACCTAAGCAATATCATGCCTTATTGCAAGGAAGTCGTGTATCCAAATTCATCAATATCGCTCACTCCTTTTGATGTTGCAATTTCAATTCCGGAAAAAGACAAAATAATTTTTTATTTTCTTCATTCTTCTGACCAAATGACCTTCTCCCATAACCTCTGGTTAAATTTTGGATTTTGAGGAAATTTAGAATGCCTTAAATTGTACTCAGTGTGAGTAAGGAAGATGCCAATAGAATTTCTAGTGTTCCACCTTTAGTTTTGGTGCTCTGTCTCTCATTCGTTTGTATGAGGGGCAATGCTTTCTTGCAAATCTGCTCGTATAGTCTATTCCCGACCAAAATTCTCAGAAATGGAATCCCCCTACATTTTTATTGTGGGTAGCCATAAAGTGATTGACTGGAATTGACACATTGAGTGGCACCCTTTCGTGAAAGAATGCGCATATACTTATAAATGAAGTAGAGTAGACTTGCACTCGAATTCGAATCCGCCGCCTAGACATATTTCGGTGAATGGCCTTCACCTTTTCTTCCCATAATTTTTCGTGTTTCTTGCCCGCGTTCTTCAGCATCCCCGACACCTTCCTTCTTCGGTTCCATTGAGAAAACGTCTGAACGCCGTATAGCCGTTCGCAATCCTCCACTGGAGGTTCCGTTCCAGGAATGGCTTCAGCCCCAGCTGCGTCTTATCGTGATCCCATCGCCCCCTCATCATCACGTGGATACGTGACAGGGCTTCTTACGTCAATGCAGGAAAGAGGACTCTTTATCCAGTGTTCAGGAAATTTTGTTCGACGTCACCTGGAGCACATCCCATATTGTACTGGTTAAGTGCACTTTTCAAGCGTTACCTCTGTAACATTGTGCGTAACTGCATCAGTATGACAAATTGGATCTGATATCTTTTGACGTCAGTGGAAAGCTAGATGAGTGTTTTAGATAGAAACCCTATTAAAATATTTAAAAAATCTCGAGAAACTACGCAGTGAAGCGCAAAAGTTAGCCGAATAATTTTTTGGCCCACCCTGTAGTCGCAGGCCAAATGCATTCTAGGAAAGGAAGGAAAGGAAAACCCTCAACAGACCACTGAATACAAGAACAAGGCCTTTCCAGGAAGCAGATGGACGAGGCTTCTATCGGTTCACTTCCCCTGTTCCGCCTGTCATATTTTATCCATTCGTTTATTTCCGTGGAAGTTGAAGAAATGCCTGTATTCTTTATGCAGCTGTGCACTGCATTGCGGAAAAATACCCGGGTCAGCCCAGCCCAGCAGTAGGCCTTCTGGTGGAAGAGCTCTGTTTTACAATTTCGTTAAATTGGATACGATCGCGTGCTGATGACGACTTTTGCGATGGCCACCTCGATGAAGATTGTCAAACGAAAATATATGTTTACCTGTAAGAAGGCCCACGAATATCGTGGACAATCTAGTCAGCACCTCTGGATCGGGAATCCAGCTCAAGGCACGAAATAGAATGATCAGAAGGGTGTCCACGTATAAAGGGTCTGGATTCTATGCTTATTCTTCATTTGAGTATTTTTCACGAAGTTTCGGTTCACCTATTGCGTCGTGTTATACTGAATTCTAGGACATTCTGCAAGTTTTAGATCATTTTTTAAGGCATTTACAGGCATTTCGGAACATTTTGGACATAATGGGAAAATTTTAATTAACTTTTTGATGATTTGGCATTTTTCGGGCAAAGCTCCACTTCTTGCAGAGTCCATTGACACCTGGCTGACCCCTCAGTCATGTACACTTCTCTGGGAATAGGCGTGACAGGTGCTTATCATATATGTAGATTTGCTGAAGCGACACTAACGCTCGAAAACGTTTTTGGAAAGAAGTGAAATAACGGACATCTTCCAAGGCAGCACGTAACATTAATCAACATGGACTCAACATAGAATCCAATTCTGATTGAGTAGAATCCTCTACGAAGCACTTGCATCGCTCCCCGTCATTTCGCTGATGAAATCTCGGCGAGGCGGATGAGGAATGGATTTGAGATTCCATCTGCTGGCTTGGAATGACGTCAGAGGAGAAATCGTCTGATGCGAACAGATCGGGTGGTTAAAAAAAAAATCGGAGACTGGATCGGTAATTTCACCTCGGCAGGTTTGGCTTCTCTCTCTCATGGGATATTTTGGCGTTTTTTTATTAATATCTACCCGCGCCGATATGAAACCTGCAAAAAGTTTTCGTGTATGAATTGTTACTAGGTTGTTTCCTTCTTTTGTCTTTTCCTTTTTTTTGTTTTCCTTCTTTGTTTCTTGTGAATTGCTCACCCATTTCGTCGTGCGATTCCGCCTATTATTCGGTTTCCTCGGAACCGGTTATCCCCGGAGGACTGCCTGCTTTAATCCCCCAAATGACAAACTTGGGGCAAAATTGGAACCCGAAAATCCCTTTGAAATGACATGTCATTCACGTGGCATTACCGTCGTTACCGAGGCATTTCATGGTCGTTTACGGGTGATAATTTCAAAAGGCTCTGTGGAATTTCCTCGCGTTTATTCCTAGATACTGAATGAAAACCGTCTTACCGTGACTTGCCATTTGGACTCATTAACTCATTTCTCAAAGTGCATGAATGCCACCAATCGATCATAGCCCCACTTGTTAACTTCCATCAGCGGTTTTTTTTTGTTGCTAAGATCATTATAATCAGTAACGACTGAACCATGAATTTCCTTTGAGAAGAAAGTTTTAATTTGATTTACAGAGTCACGTGTTCGCGAGACCGTCTTGATCCGAGCAACTGAGGCCTGAAAGGTCGACTTAGTCTTAGTCTTAGACTAGTCTTAGTGTCCGACCTGAGCTGAAGGTCGACCTAGACCCAGACCCAGACACACCCCGGATCACCGAAAGTATCCAATCGGTCTCACAATAATAAAGGAAGCAGGCCCGATCCTAATTTCTTGTCGGCATTTGTGACAGAAGGCCCTGTGATGAGGGTGCCGTGGGTTCACCTCACGGTCTTCATTTAAATTTACTCATCTAATATATGTAAACGATCGTGAGTGACCGACGCCGATTGTAAGTATGTTCCAGACATGATAGGAATCTGGAATTCGTTACGCAAGCTGTTCTCGATTCGCTGATTTGAGGAAAAAGTCCGATTCTGGGAGCACTTTTTTTCGAAGGGGATGGGGGGGGACCGTCTTTTCTCATTTATTTTTTAAACCATGATGTTCGCTATGAACCTCACAAACGAGGGATATAATTATATATAATATTTTATGACGCTGTCGTGACTCTTTCCAGATACTGATAGCAGCAGCGCCCCCGTCGCGTTCGGAACGTAGATTTAAATGTCCTGAAATTTTCGTCGGGCTTTGTTCCCAGTAATTTCTTTTCGTTCCCTAAGCCAAAGAGTGTGCTGAAGTCAAGGAGATTTCAGGCATACGAAGCAAAATTGTCGAGAACTACTTTGAAGGATAAAGCGATCAGTAGCCGGTATGAGTCCCCACAGCATCATTAAAAAAAATTCAGTCTCGGAACTTGTTGATCATACCTCGCAGGTAGGTTCATAACTTAAGGTCAAACAAACTCCTTAATATTGCATACTAGCGAGTTCGTTTGCTCTTCGGGCAAACAAACTCGCTGGTCGCCCTTTCGGCGACCCATTGTTTTCCTGAACAGTTATGCGTGTCAAGTTTCACCTTTCCGTTTCTACCCGATTTGCTAGAACGAAAAAATATATATCTGAAAACGTCACCCCCAAAAAAATATGCCGCCAGGGGATGTATCTGAACCTTGACTTTTTTCTGAACTCAATGTTTCAGTAGTCACGTTCATGCCAAGTTTCAGCTTCCCATGTTTGACTGAAGCAAAAAATTATTTTTGAAAATATTTCCCCTCAAAATGTGTGCTCCAAGGGCATTTACCACCTAAGTCTGAATTTTTCTGGACTCAGCATCCCAATAGGTACCCACGTACCAAGTTTCATCGTTCCATCATATCTAGAACATTGTTAGAATTAGCGTCAGTCAGTCACAATCGTCTGTACGATTTTGCGTATGTGAAAATATAATAAGTTTGGGTCCCTTTGAGTATTAGAAATGATCTGTGTGAGTTTAATTCAAATATTAAGCCCAATCTTGATTTTTCTGTACAGCCTGAGACAGGCACAGATGAAATTCATTGAAGTAAAAGGAACAAATACGAAGAACATGAAAGAAATTTATTGAAACGATTGTGTCGAGAGACAATTCAGAATAGACTCCAGAATAGAATAGAATAGAATAGATAAATAGCCTCCTGCCCGAAACGTTGCTAAGAAAAGGCTGAGAACCGCACGGATGAACACGAATTGGGCGGTGGCCGCGTTCGCTACTTTACCGGGTGACGTCATCAATGTCGTCTGCAGTTTCCTTCATTTTTCTCTGCCCGACTTCTCCAGGCTGTCGATCTGATTTTCCGTTGTAGAGGCGGAGGAAGGATCGTGAGCGGGATCTCGACCAGCAACATCGCAGCGGCAGCAATGCACTGCGATTAAGTCAGATTAATACAGGTGAACCCTTTGATGAAGCGAGAGAGAAGATAAACACACGGAGGGAATTCCTTCAGCGTCATCCATGACATCTGAATCCATTCAGATGTCATGGAAGCCGAAGAAGAAACGCTTGGCAAGTTGAGGGCATGACCCCTGTGAGCATTTCAATTAGGCAGCCGTTAAGAGTTGAGAAATAGTGAGAGTACTTCTGGAATCGAGCCTCTCTGATATGAAGTTATTCGGTTCGATGCGATGTAGGAGTTAAAGTTAATATTCACGAGAATCATCTAGGTTCTCGACCTACGCTTCATAAAGAATGAATTGAGCCATGAAATCAGTTGCATAGTTCTTTGCATGATCCGCAAGTGATCCTTCACGGGCGCCCTGTAATTTCCATGGCAGTTTCCAGGTCCTCTGTGATTTCCAGGACGATTCCAGGTCCTCTGTGATTTCCAATTATTCCAACTGGATCACTAACACATTCTCCACCAAGTGGATTGACATTTCCACCGAACGTCTTGATATTTAGGTGATGGAATTCCGGAGAAACTCCCGCAAAAACTGAGGACGTGAATTTCGCGTCGATCGCCGGTGAAGATCCTTCTTAAAGGTCCTTCTCGAGGCCCTTCCTCACGTGAGACGCGTGACATGTCATCGATGAGATCCGTTACAACCCGGAAAAATAATAACGATGATTGCGGACGAGCCCGCCCGCACGCAATCCCGAGAAAGGCCCCCAACACCCTCGCGTGCATTTAACCGGATAGATAAAGAAGACGAGTGAGAAGGAAAATCATGAGAAGGGGAAGGAGTTAATTAGGAAAGTGACGGGTATCAGCGGCGAATAATATCTCAGTGATGCAATAATATCCCAGAAACGATCATTTCTCTGAGCATTCCATTACGGCCCGCGATGACGAGAGGAACGTGTTGGGATTATGTAGTCCCTCGGCGATGAAAAATGACAACGTGCATTGCTCGAAAGAACTCGCTTACTTCTACGGCCCTTGTCTTTTGCTGCGATTTGATGAATTCGCTGATGGCGTTGAAGCGGATCGGGTTTGTTTTCTTGCGTTCTCGCCTCGATCTGCTCCTCAGACGAGACCCATCACGACGGTGGTCGTTTTTCTAATCAATTGCGTCGAAAGCCACAATTTTTTTTGACAGCAAAAATGCGCAGATGATACTGTTGCAAACAGGCAGGCAGCGAGAAGGCCGAACAGACGAAAAAATGATTAAAAATTCGAAGTCTGTGTGATCCGTAGTCGTTGAAAATCTCGTCATTGACTGAGGCTTGACGGAAAAAGCATTCTGATTGGTCAAAAACAAACCTATTATTGTAGTTGAGCTTTCAAATGTCGAAGGGCTCTTGATGAAAAGATTCTCAAGTGTTTTTGTCAAACTCCCAGTGCTGATATCGTGAAAAGACTTCCCTGAAAAGACCTGCTTGAAATTAAACAAGTGACCAGGAGAAGACTCATGCGCCGAGTTATCACGGTCATCATCAGTTGTCATCAGACTAGGATTAAAATAAGCTCAAATTTGGGCTTCGACACGTAACGATGATGATTCGGAAGGGATTCGGCCTCTGATCGATGGCGGGTCCGAGAATCCGGAAGATGCGAGTCTGGATCCGGGCAGATCCATGCATCCGAGAGACGCCCGTCAGAGCGTGGGAAAGCGGGAGAGGGAGTTCCTTCATCTCCGGGTGTCGCTCGCAAGAGAAGAATGCAAGACAAAGGAACGGTGTCATCGAGGTGCGAGGGAATAATGTATGGGCGAGGCTAATCTTAGGGATGTCCCTTCTCTTACGAGGGGACGGAAGAATCGATAGCGCCTCTCTTCTCGTGTCGACCGTTTTCTTTCGGTAGAGCGTCGCCCTGAGTAGTATCCGAACGCTCGCAAAGACCACAAGGACAAAGTCCAGAGGCAAGGACGTCAGATACTCACCAGTGCGTGCCCATCAGGGCAACGCGAACATTCTTGCTTTCACCTCGCCGTTCCCCACATTAGAGTAGCTATAGGGTAGGTATTACTGGGTAGCCGCGTCTCATTCTTCACGATTCGATTGACATTGTGAAGATGTTGGTTAAGGGACGCGTCCCCTCGATCCGTCATCGGAACAGGATGACGAGAGGTGCTTCGCCCCATGAACGTGCTCCCTGGAGATTCACACCATTCTTAAAAAAATCCGCGAAGCGAACGTAAGCCTCCAAATGAACTTCATTAGCGCATACGAAAGAAGTTTCGCTCTGTTCCCCCCCCCCCCCCCCTCCTTCCTAAGAAGTAAGAAGACTGCCTAGAGCAGGAGACATCACGTCCCCCCCCTCCATTCCCCCCATCCCCCCCGGCTTCCCCCCCCCCCCCTTGGGATTCATCTCTTCCCTCTCTGTTTCTCTCTCTTCTTCCCATTCTTCATTGATACTGAGAGCATGAATGAAGCTTGTCTCCAACGCTTCTCAAGGCCACATCCTCTAAGCATGGCTCGACTGGACATGCCCTTTTTAATGGTATGCTTCAGTAAATTTTAGACAAACATTAGTGATGCAGAGATGATCTTGGCATCTACTTATTTTCCGCAAGTTTCAATCAGTCGAACAAAACAAATTTGCTTCCAAAAGCCTGCTATTTCGCACGGTATTGCCTGACAGCCCGGAGTGGGATCAGATCCACCTCGACAGGCGTGACAAGGCGAGGAGACCTCTTGACACCCTCAAGGCTGCCTTTACTCTCGAACCCCTATATAAGAGATTTCACGCCATGCGGTTCGCCAGGATCAGAGCACAATCCCCTCTGCATTGCAAACCCGTATGGAACAGATTACCCATTCCCATAGTAAAGTTACCTGTTGCCTGCTTCTCCTCTGCGACCCCTACATGTCATTCCGATCATGCTCCTAGTGACCCGATGACAGCGCCACCTACCCAGCCCGACCCAATGTGGTCAAGGACTAAAAAGCACACTTTTTGGTCATTCCAATTTGCCATTCTGCAGTTGTTGTCGCTGTAAGTTTCTCCCTTTCTTTGTATACGAAGGTGCACCGACAGGAGGCTCGTTATTGGATTGGATTTCCCCGGAGATTCGGAAAAAAGCCACCCGGAAAAAATCCACCAGAGATGAACCACAGAAAAGCTATTTGAAGTTGTATTTGAAGGAGTATTTGAAGTGAAGGTTGTCGTTGATATCATAATTAGACACAAAAGCACTTAAATTTGTACATTTTGCGTATTTTGGCTAACGCTATTGATGCTTGCAATTCGCGTTTAAAAAATCAGAATTGTCTTTTTGACATCGTGATTTACACATTTGTTGTAGTATTCAATAAAATAAACTATGGTTAGGGCTAAGCAAATCGCCTTACATTCAATCGCAGCCTATAAATTCAATTTAAAAAAAAAACATTGGTAAGTGTGTTTTCTTTTCAAATGTGATTAGGATCCTCAATCTCTTTATTCGAGTTTTATGGTGATAAATATGAAATATTTGTATTAGCCCTACGTGTCACGGAATTATTTTTGCTATTTTTTTATTTAGCGGTTATAGGTTTCACATGTCCTAATTGTTGCCAAGGAAAACCTGCAAATGTTTTCCAGATTTTTGCATGCCGGGTACTGGTTGAACCAGGCGTGTGTTTCTAAACACAACTGTGATTGTAAGGAAAAGAACAAGAAGAAAACACCCCACGTATGCTCAGAGGTAAACCTGTATATTTTGCTTCAGAAACTCGGAAAACAGCAAGTCTACTTCAAATGGAACCGCCGATAACAGTTCCGATTGCTGTTGTAGCTCAGATTGACTTTACATTTTATGCATTAAAATTATTATAGATTGTGTCATTTTTGTAATAGAACAATGGTTCAAAAGAAAGAGAATTCAATAGGTTTTATAATTTTATTGCTTTGTTTGCAGTAACCCGCTATGGTGAAAATTTTGAATATTCGAAACCGTGTGCAAATAGGTGCTCGGCAGTTGCATCCAAAACATTCTCCTTCTGCCACTACCTCTGGACCATGATGGACCTCCACACCTCATACCGTAGCTCTTCGTCATGGTCCAGAGGGAGTGGCGGAAGGAGAATGCTTTGCATGAATCTTCCTGTCTTCTACGCTTCCACAATTCATACCGTGCAGTTATTTGCGCACGGTATCGAAGATTCAATTTTTGGCACCGTGGAGGGTTACCGCAAAGAAAAAATCAATGATTTCATAAAACCCCATTGAATTCTTCTTTTTGACCCAAAAAGTATTGCAACACGAGCGGACTAGGTTTATGGTTTGCTGTCTCTAAACTGTTTCCCGCCATCATTTTAACAGCTTAAGGACACTCCAACAATACAGTTAGTGAGACTTAGCCTGTGTAACTCGATCGAATGCATTGCATTGTGTTCGTACAATGCTGACTTTGTTTGGGATCAACTTCAGACAACATGATGGTCCATGAGCTGTCTTTGGAGTTCCGGGCGAAAGCCATTGACATGATTGAGGCCGGAAAATCATAGAGGGAGGTTGCAGGTATTCTTGGAGTGCACTCGGTAAGTGTCAGTTGCTGGTGGAAGCACCAGAAGTCCAGAGAGAGCCTCTAATCAAGGGCTCGTCCAAGCCATCCAAAAGTCCTTTCAACCACAGCAAAAATGATCACATGAAAAATTCTCGGGAAAAGAGGCATGTCCAGTAGGAAAATGACCTCCAGCATAAAGAATTTTGACCAAAAAAAGGTATTTTTAACAGTCCAATGCAATCTTTAAAATGATCCCGGTGTCAAGGCCTACAAGGGGCCCAAGAAGCTTCTTCTTATGGACACCATGAAAGAGAAGCATCTGAAGTTTGACGTGGGGACAAATACTGGACTAGTGACAGCCTTGGGCGGTCCTCAGTCACAGAGGTGACTTAGTGACAACTTCCAAGGATGCATTAACCCTATTTCTGAGAATCACACAGCAGCACAAAAGCGTTTCCCCCATCGGCAGATGGCGATGTCATATCCGTTCCCAAGGAGACGGCAACTTCAGCGCAATTCCACGAAGTTCAGGGCGAGGGTGATACTCTTCTCATGGTATCCATTTATGCAGGGTTTCCATCTGAGAGTAAAAGAAACCCGTCTTCCCTTGAGAATCCACTATCTGCAGCTATAGTGTTCCATTGTTTGCTTAGCATGTTTAGAGGATTTTGATCTATAAAACGAGGAGTTGAGGGCATTGAACCGAGTGGATGATCCGGCCTCTTTTCCCTTTTATCCTCAGAGGACAAGAGAGAGCTCAGAAGAAATTCTCTTCTTCCCTTCTAAGTTTGCATTCACGAGTAAAATATAAAAACTCCACATATCATTCGATTATCCGATTGTCTCCTGAGAAAAAGACGAGGGGGGGGAAAAAAACGGCCGTGGAGTCCATTACGTTCAAGTGCTTCCTTCTCAGAAGACGCTCGCATGAAAGGAATATCTCCCAGCCATTCATGGCCCACGCCTGATGAGATTCTTCTCGGAGAGTCTCATCTTTTCAGATATTTCCGTCGTACTTCAGCGAGGAGACTTGCGTCGATCCTCTTCCTGAAGGGGAAAGACGCGGTGAATGAGGAACAGAGGGTGAATCGATGGAATCGAACGATGGAGGAGATCCGGTGAGCAAGGACTAATGAGGAGGAATAATAATAATAATGAAGATGATGAAAGGGACTGTTCCCCCCGGAGAGAGGCGTCGATTGTCTCCATCTTGCCTTCGGGGTCCCTCGGTTTGTTTCCATCTACCCTATGCATTCCTCACCCTGTATCCCTCACCTTGCATTTTTCACCCTGCATTTCCTTGTCTCATCGACCTCGTTTCTCGTAGAGAAACGATCCTGGTTCCAGGTGTTCTCGATTTCTCTCATTGATACGGGAAACTTCCCATAGAGAAGCTTCCCAAGCGACACGTGACGTCTATGCAACGTTGTTGCAACGTGACCTGAGCTAAATGACGTCATTTAAATGTATGAGGCGATCCTGAAGAGCCAGGGAATCCGAAGGAATTTCTCGCTCTCGCGAGAACTCTGATGCCATTTTTAAACCCCGGTATGTAGCAAAAAATAACCGTGATTATCAATTAAAAATCGTTCTCTCGAATTGGTCTCGTGTTGGCAAAAATCATGGAGAAGTTTCAGAATTGAGAGGTACTTGAATTCCCGGTATTTCTTGCTTAATATGTCTTTAAATCACCTGAGCTGGAGAATGTGGATGAGTCTGCTTCCTTTCTTTCTTTCTTTCTTCCTTCCTTTCTTCCCTTCTTCTTTTCTTCTCTCCTTCGTTCCTTTTTCCCATGTCATCGGAAAGGAGCCTTCGCCGTCGGTGTTTTATTCCTCAATCCCTCGCTTCATTGCAGCCACGATCCAATTGTAATTAGGAGAGAGAGGGGAGAAACGATTCCTTCGTGGGCCTCATTCGTAATTCCATTCAAGTCAACATCATTCGAGTCTACGTCTGTAATTCTATTCATCTGCCAGTCATCCATTTTCTGAGAAATATGGGGTATATCATGCACTTGCCAAGGCAATCCGCATCTTTCCGTTCTGCTTCTCCTGGCAGACATACTAAGACTAAGTTCTTCAAGTTTGATAGAGATGCAAGGAGGCTTTTCCGGAGTACACGGGCTAGAACTTTTCGGGGGTAAAATCTTCAGTTCAAAGATTCGGAAATGGTGCACTTTGAAGTTTCCGTAAAATTTCCTGTAATTTCTGAAATTGAGAAGAGTTGAAGAGAATGTCCTCCGCATTCGCTGCGATGTCCACAGGGATATGGTGAATTCGAAATAGTTTATTTCATATTTGCGATTTCAAAAAACAACGAGACTGAAGAGTGTGGTCCGGGGGGCAAGGGGGGGAGGGAGACAGGGGTGGGGGGCTAGAGGCATTCCACTGTGTCCTCGAGATGGTATTCCCCTTTCAAGGGACTGAGAGGAACATGAGACATCCATTATTGAAGGAGGCGGAGGCGCAAAAAAAATCGTTTTTCTTCTTGCTTCACTGAGTCTAAGCTGGAACGGGAAGATTGGTTTCACACTTGTAGGAGGATGCATGCTTTGAAAAATCGTCGAAACTAAAAGGAGTCGAATGTGAACTTTGTCAAGGGTTACTTCCACTTTCGCCCCAGTGGAATCTCGCCCCCGCATTCCGATTGATTAGAATCACAAGACGTGATTTCATTTCCTTTTACCTAAACACGTTGGGGCTAAAGTGCACAGGGTCGACTTTCCACGCGTGATTTTCATGTCTGATATCTGCCTCAACCTTTAAAAAGGGGAAGCAAGGTCAACTCCCAGCATCACTATCCCTCCCTGTGTAAGACGGATACTGATACGTGACCAGAAGGGCCACTTAAACATGTTTGAACTCGTGGCTTTGATTTAGAAGGAGGAATCGCGCGTGGAATCGCTGTTGGTCGTGCTGGAGACTGGGGGTGCCAGGATAAAGAAGAAAAAGAAATGCAGGGACTGCTACATTAGATTCTTCATAAGAACAATGATTTCTGAATCCATGAGGGACTATGGTTTCTATCCATTCCAAGTCATTTTCAGCATCAAAGTGAAACTGGGAGCTAACCCTACCTTCCTTTTTAAAGGGTTGAGGCAGACGTGGTTATCAGTCACGAAATCAACGTTTGGAAAGTCACCCATGTGCACTCTCGCCACCGTTTATGGAGATGAGATAAAAGGGAAAATTTAGCAACTTCAATTAAGTCTTGGGGGCGAAAGTCTACTGGGGCGAAAGTGGAAGACACCTTGTCAAGTGGTAGGCTAAATTCTGTAAGCGGGGAAAGAGCCTCATTTCAGTGTTCATCGATAAACTCAAAATCATCGACAAAGTCTTCTTATTCGGGATTTCTGTTCTAAAAATGATAAAAATTTATGGGAAGACGTGCGACTCCTGAACAGGATATGAGTCCTCAAGGATTTAATTTGAAAAAGGTTCCTAGTAAAGAGACAAAAAATTACCTGCTAATGTGATCATGGAAATCTGTGGGGGGATTAAAAGATTAAATAAGGTTAAAAGGTTTAAAGGTTGAAGGTTAAATTTTAAAAGGTTAAAAGAAAGGTAAAAAAGGGGGTTAAAGGAGGTAAAAGTTAGCTGCCTGCCTAGCGAGTGAATCTCCTCTGGAAGGAAAATAATTGCCTCCCCTCGTCTCATGGGATAAGCAAGAAAATATCAATGCACTCCGTGATTTGATTTGTAGAGAAGCAACGGAATCTGGAGGGAATTCTGGATTCGACTGGATATCATCCCAGGTTGGCGGGGGAACTTCCGAGGAAGTCCATCTCCTGATTGAAAGAAATCAGGAATATCTCGAAGGAGAAATGGAGCGGGTCAAAAGAGTACCGGGGAGCAGAGAAAAAAAAAGGGGAAAGCTATGTAATAGTTGAGAGGGAACGACGAGGGGGTGGTCGGGGGAGGGGAGAAGGGGGGAAGGGGGGGGGGGGGGGAGGGATGGGGGAATGGGCGGAGGTGAAAGGGAATCTGCGCGGAGTGGAGGGGAGGGGAGAGAGGGTCAGCTCCCCCCTCACTTCAAGTCTTCTTCTTCTCTCAGCAAGTCTTGTTTCATCTCAACTGGGAATCTCGGATCTCCTCTTCTCCTTTACGTCATGTGATACAGCCTAAAGTAGGTCTAGTCCACGCCTCGAACTGGTGAGTATTCCCCGAAACCCATAGATGGTTACGAGGGAATATATTTTCTTTCATGGCGGTGCAACAGTCGACAGTCCAATATAGGAATTCAATATCAACAAATCTTTAGTTCTTGATCTGCTCGTTCGTCAATTGAAAATTACACTCTGGGTTTATATAGAGTACAGATATAGAATCATATCAGATTATCTGAATGGAGAGGGGGCTTGGGAAACGAACATAAGTTCCCACGTGTTTCATCCATCTGACGAAGAAAATCATCCGACTTTCGAGAACTTGTACATGGGAGTGGCGACAAATCTGCAGTTAAAAATTGAAAAAAAAAAAACAACAAATTTTTTGTCTCACCCGCCCTCGTTTCGTCTTCATAACATCTCAGCCGCTGGTGACTTCTAACCGGCGAAAGAAGTGACGGAAGAAGCCACCCTCGGGGATCTTTTAAAAATGTTCAGCCGGAGAAAGCGAGGCTCTCCGAGCCGTGAAATTTCCCCATCGACGCATCCATCGATCGGGAAGAAACGAACTCGTATAACATGACTATATTTAGGACGATTATCGAAAGTCAATGTCACGGAATTTCTAGTCGCATCGGACGACGTGAATGATTCATGGTCCCGTGATCGAGGGGCCTCCTTTTTCATTTTGCAGCGACGGATACTTCCAATTGCGGCGAATGGAATTCGCGTGTAGCGTGCTGGCGCACGCATGCCATTCTCGGTCTGCGATTATCCTCAGTTCCAGCCGGGCTTACGTGTTTGCCTATTCATCTTCAATGCGGATCTACTTTACGGGGACTTTTAAACAAGATCCTAAGAGATGAGAATGTTACTCTCAACGGAATTGATGTGTTAAAACCTTTTCTTGGGAAAGCATTCCAGAGACATTGACATTTACTCTAGAGGAATTTGCAATTCCAAATACGTTTCTCGGAACTGACTGAAAAGCCGAT
The DNA here is from genome assembly GCA_905338385.1 of Darwinula stevensoni. NCBI lineage: Eukaryota > Metazoa > Arthropoda > Ostracoda > Podocopida > Darwinulidae > Darwinula > Darwinula stevensoni. Next base: position 205,714 of record CAJPEV010000075.1, read on the forward strand.
GAGTGGAAGTGCGCTTTCATGCACTCACGATTTCTCGTGAGTGAATAAAATTTTAATAAACTATGTCAAACGTCAGCAGCAACGCCTTCATCGACTTTCGCTGTATTTTCCCAAGTAAAAAGCCAAATAAACAGGCGACCGTGATAATGGATTTCTTCTGCTTCTATATATGCCCACCCCAGGCCACTATTGATGGCATCGGAATCTCCATCTCCCCTTCCTCCCATTCCCCGTTCGTCAGGAGACAGAAAATCCATCTCTCGGCCCACAGATGCAACTCGAGTTTATTGTCTGCCCCCATCCTGGCCTTGACGCTCTCCAGTACATCCATTCCTAAACTAACCGATATCTTCAGCATACTCCGTCGAAGAGGGAGAGGAGAATGATGGCGAGGGCCAGAGCAGCGGCTTTTCCTGACGTCTAGGAGGACTTGCGAGTGACAGGCTTTCTTTCATAGACTACAGTGTTATTCTTCCGTTCGAGAAGCGATTTATATAACACACGAAGAATATAGAAAACAAATACTCCCTTCCACCTCCTTACCGATTAGAAGTAGAGAATTACTCCACCCGCCCACGTTTAGTCCTCCCTCCCTTCCCAGTGCAACATATTGCGTCAGCTTCACGCAGGAGTCGGTCCACTGAAACAGAGTGAAGGAATCGTGAAGGTGGGCAGGAAGACGTGAGTTGTGAAGACTCAGGAGTGGCAGTGCTTCTAGATCGTCCCTTCTATCTCGAATTTTAAGGCCGAGGAGGTTGTTAGGGTGGATGGAAGGGGGGGGGGGGGGGGAGACTCAAACTCGTCAGACTGGCTCGAGGATTTCACTTGGTATACGTTGCGAAAGAGTAGTCCGACTCTCATGGGAATTGTGATGCTGAGATTTTGAGTCACCAGTGATTCCAGTAGTTCATGGATTCCCGATTAATTACCTAATGTTGCTGATTGGTGCGCACTGGTTATGATCATCAGCCCTCATTCTCCCATTATTTGCACAAAAGCGACCAGATGGGACTCAGCAGGTGGCTTGATGAGGCCACATTCATCCCCACTCGTTATTTGATGGCGCAGAATAGCATCTCCAGGGGGATAAAGGCTCTTTAGAACATCCTTTATAACGTAATTGGACGATCCACATTGATGGAATAAATTTAGAAAAAGTAATATGACGAAGAGGTATGTCAGGAACGTGTATCCTCCTGGATGAAATTAGATTCTCGACAAGTACGAACAATTCATACTTGCCAGAGGAGTCTGCGTGCAAGAATCTGCCGCTTAGTTTTGCTTTCCAACAGCAGGACCGTACGAAACGGAAATGTGCATGGAAATGCGTTGGATCTAGCGAGCCCGGAAACATCCCTAGTAGCATATAACATTGAAACAACATTGATTCAATTTTGATTTAGCATCCGGACGTTGACCAATCGGACCATCAGGACGTTGAATCAATGTTGATTCAATATTATATATGCTACTAGGGATATTATGAAGGAATTTCATTTTCAAGATATGTCTGAAAAAATGTTTGGCAAGCTCACCCTGCTCAAATCTTCAGAGATTTCTTTCTCCGGGGTACTCAAAAGTGCCCAACATGAGCGCTCGAAGAGCACTTTTGAGTTTTGATATCGTCAGAGTCGACATGGCAAAATGGGCCAACTCCATTGCCAACCTGAGTGCGACGATTCGGTGGGATCCCATTCCATCGGAGCTCTTCTTCCGATTCAGGGCAACAAGAACCCTCTTCGAAGCAAAAAATATCATCTGACGGCTGATTAAACATGAACCAGAACCGCAGATACACATAAGAAAACTACAGGGCGAATGACAGGGTTGCTGGATGTACTTGACAGTATTGACGTCATTGATCCACCGAGTTCGAGTCAGCGTACATGCATAGCTCTCCTACCAAAGCCAACCAAAGGCGAGGATTGTATCATGTACAAGAATTTAAAGTGCAGGAGTTGCAAAAGGATTTCGATTCGTGAAGGCGTATGAAGTTCCTGATGAAGAGAATCCTCACCCGACTATATCGCGATCCATAAAAAATATCGAAAACTTTTATTTTAGAGGGAGTTGCTCAGCTTCCGACTAATTGATGTTTAGTATTCAGCAATTCAGCACCAAATTCAACAACACTGGTGATTGGGCACTCAGGCATGAAGTTCTCTTGCACATATGGATTGGATTTTCTGCAGTTTTTGAATGGTGTCTTTCCGATTTTGGATCCTGAAACGTGTCTCTAGTGCGAGGCAATCGAATGGACAGGTGGCTTAACCGACATTTTTTTCGAGATGATTTGGAATGCGTTTCGCGTGGAATGCAAATGACTTGTCACTCGGAAGATCCTTTCAATCCTTCCTTTGAATGATTCGTGGCAGGAACCGAGACCAAAGTTCTCCTTGAATTCCTAAACATCTCTCACTCTCTCTCTTTCTATCTCTCTTTGTCTCTCTGTCTCTTTCTGTCTCTCTTTGCCTGTCTTTGTCTCTTTCTGTCTCTCTTTGCCTCTGTCTCTGTCTCTCTGTCCGTCTCAATTTTCTACCGGTTTTCCTCCGATGGCACTGGAATGTGGGAGGATACATCGACGCACAGTACACGTAGAGTCGATGATAGGAAGCATCTCGAATGACAGAGCAAATCCTTTCAAGACGAGCCTGAAATCCCTGCCCTTTCCCCATCCCGGTGAGAATAAACAGAGGAACCAAGGTACGAGCGGGTAACCGATGACGTTCGAGGAGCTTAAATGAATTCTCTTCCTCCATTATCTTCTCTCGTATTCCGGTTTCATCCTCCTCCTTGTTATCCGTCATAGGTGAAGGGAAGAAACGAGAATAGACGCGAATGTAATTTCTCGCAAGACTGCATGGATTAGAAACCGACGCTTTACCGAGCAATCTCGACTTTTCCTCCTTTTTTTCCCTCTCCTTGCTCCTGAAAAAAGCAATTTATGTAAAATTCCGCCGGTAGCACGAGGAACATCGCATCTCAATTTTCGAGCATACAAAGGCGGTGGAAACGTAATGCAGTGCAGGTGAATGCGTGAAGAAGCATCATTATTTTTCTCCGCTTCTACCTTTCGGCGAGAAACAAATACCCTGCGATTCCACGAGGAAAATGGCGTCCATTTCTCGGTCGTGATGTGTCCCATTCGGGGCCGTCCTAAGAGCATCTCATTTTTCTCGCCGGAAAGAATCTCCCCACGTCGTCTGTGTCTTCGAGGGAAAGTGAAAAATTGTCATTGCAGGTGTCGAAGGTGAAAGTACTCTGACCGAAAGAGGACAGAAAATGAAGCATCCGAGGTAAAGCCTAAATGGGTCCAGGAGACACAGATAGACTGTTGGGTTTCTTACTTCGATCCGAGTCGAAGAATCCGACCCAATTCTCCTACGCCTCAGCCATTTTCATTGTTTCATGCAACGGCATTCAAAGCTTGCATATGAATTATGAAAGCTTCTGTTGAAATTTTTGAAAAGAGGACAAACTCTTAGATTTGTAGGAGTTTTTTTCACTTGTTAGAAAAGAAGGACAGTGTTCTTTCACCGGACCAACGATAAATTACGAGGCACCATTATGGTTCCTCTGCAATTTTGGATGAACTGCCCCTCATTCTGCTCGTCGGAACGGAACCGAGTGCGCGAAGCGACTCTCCTCATTTCCCGTGCATACCAAGGGGCTCTTTGGATCGAGGCCAAGTCCCGATCCCGACGTCGAGGTATTTATTAAACGCAAGACCAAATATGACGGCAGGATGAACGGTAACAGCCAGAGAAAGACCGAGCCCTCTAGCCGGCCCAAGAGAGTTTCCATTAAAAGATTTATCTCCGGACCACGAGAGAAGGCAAAGCGAAAGCTGTACATCTGTTCTCAGCTTCGTACTAATGAATCCTTCCACGTGGCATGAGCATGACTCGTCCTCTCAGTTTCTCCAGGAAAGAGTCAAATTGCGAGCGGTTGCGGCTCATTCATAAATATATTTGACTCGGACGGGCAGAAAGGTAGACCGATATGGAACGATATCTTTATGTTCTTCCTAGTTACCCTCATGCTATAGGGGCTTCTCAGAAGGGGGCTTATTTTTTTTTTATGGCCCCTTCTGAAAAGCACTGTCAACCTTGAATGTGCCATTCCAAGGCCTGGAACATTACTTACATCTGCTCGTCAAAGAAGCATGATCAACAGTACATGATCAACAGTTTTTACTCTAATGGTTGCATTACTCATTTATATTCAAAGTAACAGGTTTCACCAAAACTAATGGTTGAAATCGAACGAATCTTGCTAGAAGCTCTTGTTAGCCCTCTTTTCAATGATGATGAATTATTCATATGAGATGCACATTACGCTGCATATTTGAGGAAATGAGGTGACTATAGCCTCCGTTCCTGTAAACGCGACACACCCTATCGATCGTGAAATCTAGGCACAATGGCTTTCCATCCATCTTTCGGCTGTAAGGAGCGTATTGTTTTATAGTATCGACAAAGCGCGGAACTTTTTTTTTCGTGACCTCATGTTATCGGTACCCGAGACGTCAAGCCGTATTCAGATAAATCTATGACGATAATACAGGCGAAGAAGAAAGAAAATTCCTCAAACACGAAACCAGGAAGAAAGCAGTCGACGAGTATTAACTAAGACTAAGCCGTCGGAAGCCGAAGAGCAGGCAGGACGAAATTTGCATGGGATTTTCAGCCGAGAGCAGGGAGGCTCAGGCAGCTACGGTGATACGGCGACGATACAACTCCTCGGGTGGAAGTGATGGGATTGGGAAGGAAGAGAGGGGGGAGGGGGGAGGGAAAGGAGGATCCACGCATTTTCGGTCTTTCGTTTCCGTCTAAATGAGATAGAAAAAAGGAACCGAGAAACAATCAATCCTCGAAAAGGCGGATTTACGAATGGAAGGATGCACGCATGTAAGATGATCGCAAAAAAGATTATGTTCGTGTATCGGGAAACTAATGTTAAAACTTGAAACAGCATTATTTCCTGCTACTTTCTTTTCCATGGTAACTGAATTCAAATGGCAAAAGCTGTCTCGGTGAATTAACTGATGTTGATTTTTTTTGGCGCTTTCAACGCTGAAAAGAAATATGAGCGGTCAACGTTTCAGCAAAGATGAAATGAAAATAAAAGACTCATTGCATAAACTGTCACAAGATGGCCTGTTTTCCAAAAATGGCTGGAATGCAACCAAAAGTGTATGGTTGGTACCTCGAAAGCGAGATCGTCGCCTGAGTTCCTGATGCTCCGCAGAAAAGATAGGACCTCGGACCGCCAACTTTTCAATATCCCCTCGTATATTTCCCAGGTGGTTCCTCACGGGGAGGTCGATCCTCATGGATCCTACTGTAAGCAACTACACCCAGAGAAATCGGTAAATCGAGATGAAATACTTCTCTCAATTTTCGCGTTTCGATTTATTTTTCTCAAGAGAAAAGGACATCAACTGGATTTTCGATTTATATCTCTCGCTTCCCGACCGTGCAGGATCACCTGAAAGGCGTTCGAAAAACCAAAATGCGTCTATAACATTTGATGCGATAACCGCATCCAAAATTCGATGCGATAAAGACGCATCACATGCAGGACAGATTTTTTAGGGAGAAAAATGCATCGAACTGAGGCACTGAATTTTCTGTGTGTATTGCCCCGTGAGAGTGCTTCGGAGAAACGGAATCTACTTCATTTCTTGGAAGAACTCCCACAAACGATTTCATCTAAGGAAACTATCAATGGAATGCTTCCACGTGTACACGAGCCATTGACTGCCACAGTGTGTAATGGTGGAGTCAAAGAAAATTCCTCTTCATTCCTACCGGATCCAGACGACATCGAAAAATCAAATTTCGATTTTAAAAAGGAGCCTATGAATGATAAACCATCTCTCTTACTCACTTAGACCGATGATTTTCAACCTTGATAAGGCTGAAATTTGCCTAAATATTTTCCCTTAATTTCAGCTCACTCACCTCAATGAAGTGCTGATTACTACTGTAAAGGAAAAAAAGAAGAGAGATTGACACGCACATCGATTGATTAAAGCGTAGAAAATGGCAAAAGAGCTTTTCCATCTTCGGTTGAACGTTTTTTTTCTGTCAGAGTGCTGGGCGAATATCTTTTATCTCGTTTTTTTGCTGCCACCGAGGCAGAACATCTAAATTCGCAAAGATGGCTGCAGGAAAATGGAGGTTGTTTTTAAATCCGAAAAAAGAGTCGCCAAGGAAGAAACTCATCCAAGAGGGAATTGAACGATATTAATGAAATTTTATGCATAATAAGTCGATCATGAATGTGATGAATATTGGATGAATATTCATGGAGAAAGCTTACCGAACTCTCCAATTTAAATGGGGGCGGTGAGATCGCACTAATTGTCCAAAGCAAACATCCAAGAATAGTTTATGAAACGTGGAACGAAAACAAAGATGTGACTAAAAATCCAGCAACGTTTCAAGGTCAAAGAACAAAGCGATGTAGAGAAAATCAGCTGAACGACCTATGAATGGAGGAAAGTGGGGCTTATATATCGCCTGACTTGTCAGGCCTCTGTCAGATCCATATACAGGGAAGTAGGTCTTTGAAAACAGGTACTTTTTTATTACGAAAGGAAGAGAGGTACTGCGACTGATTTCCGTCCTCGCTTCCCCCCTCCCCTCATTATTCATCCAGATTTCCCTCTAGTCCCGGAGCAGCCTGACAAGTTAATGTCTTTTTTCACTTATCTTTCTGAACCCCCGATTTGAGCGGATACACTATACCATTCTCTACCCGGTAGTTCCTAGGGAGCGCTTCCCAGACGATCCAGGCGCTCTAGCTTTAATGACTCGTGTCATCTAAACTGGCGGCCTTCTATTTCTTATAATATTCTTCCGTCGCTATCAGCATGTGATTCTCCGACTCTCTTGCCAGAGATACTATTTGGATTCATTCCTATTGCATAGGTGCATGCGAATGGGTCTATACCATGATAGGCTACTTATCACGGCCGTAGGTTACCTCACATCCGGCTTCTGGCTAGTTAGGCAAGAATCACAACCCCAGGTCTTACGCTGCAGGGCCTAGACCTGTTTGTAGTTTTTCACGCCACTCGTGTCCACATCATCCTATCATAACCGAAATTTTAATTTTACGTTTTTGAGAGATGCGAAGGGAGGTGAGAGTAACAGGCGTAAGGGGGCAAATAGGTCTAGAGTTGGCCAAGGTTTAATTCCATCGCGTAATAAAGTGATGAAGTGCTAGGAAAAAAGTCAGATACGTATTCAATCGCATGATGGCACGAAGAGATCCGATCCGCACGAAGCCGGACTTAGAAGCGTTAAGACATCCTTGAAGGACGTCGGTGGGAAAGAGCGTTTTGGGATTGGCTGCTTCGAGGGCATTAGGAGCTGCTGGGTACAGAATGGTTAGAAGCGGTCAGTAATAAAAACATATTGATTTCATATAGGGCCAGAATGTGGCTGTCATTGCTCCCAAGTACGAAATTAGCAAGTACCATATTTAAAAAAAAAATGTTACCAACGTGCTCTCTGAATGACTGCGAGTAACTTCCTGCATGCGCAGTTCCACGAGTGGCAACACTGCTCTCGCATTCTCTTTTATTCCTTCCCCTATGACGAACGCACTCTATCGAGTTAATCCGCGCCTTATTGTCTCTGTTGCTGTCGCTTGTCTACCTGGCATCATCCATCAAATAATTTCTTCCTCAACAAGTGGAGTTTTTGCGAAAGAATGCAGCACACTGGACAGATTTAGATCTCCACATCTGTCGGCAAAATGAATTTTTATCACTCAATTTTAGCGAAAGACTGGCGGTTGAGAGTCTTAGACAATGTCGCCTTGCCCAGGGTGAATAAATACAGTAAATGCAGGCTCCCACGGAGCTCTTACGCGGATAGAGATAGATCGATCGATAGATAAAGTCGGCACTTCAAATGGCTCTGGTGCAAATAGCAGTTTCATGGCATGCATGTTTTTGGATAATGTCAAATGAAACAGTCCGAAAGCGTTCAGTCCCCCTTTAGCCCAGCAGTGACCGATATAAATTGAATTCTCTTCTGGGTTTCCTTCATACTGTCCCTCTATTTGACAATGAAAAGTTCTGAAGATATATCCAGTACATCTCAGCAAATACATGAGACGTATTGCCAAGACAAGCAAGGAGACATTCAGCCATTTAAAATATGCAATTTCGATGCCACCCAAGATTTCCCCTATATAAGTAGTCGAAGCAGCGAGAAACGGCAGAGGAGAAAACAGAGAATGCGACGAGGAAAACGCATCGGAACGAGGCTCGTTTCTCTCGACGCAAACCTCTGAGTCAATATCCTAACCCTTTTTTCTCATGAGACCACTTGCCGCCGCCTCCCCTGCGACATCTCAAAGCGCTCAATTCAAGAGCATTCAATTTCCCTTCCATCCAAATAAGCCTTGCCACAAACGAATCGAGCACCCTTTTCTCTCTCTTTTCAATTACGTGAGACGCCTGTAAGGAGTAAGCTCGGTGTAGGGACCATTCTGCTGATGGGAAGTTTTCAATCTTAGGTTTCCATATAGTGACATAATAAATGGAAACTAAAAAATGGCTCACATAAAGGGAAAGATGCTCCTTTCACTTATGCCTTATTGGGTACTCATAGAAAATAAAAGGTTAACAGGTATGATATGACAGCTAGAGCGCCGTAGAGAGAGTGGCTTGGAACAGAATTTTATTGGGAAATTATTTATGCTGAGAATCATCTACCTAGACGAATGAGTATTTCCCCATGCTCACAGGCTAAAATTCAGGTTTGGTTGGGGATGCAAGGGGCAACCGAAATCTGGATCTAATTCCTCTCGCTTTTTTTTTCTTACTATACGGGATCTACGTAATATATTGGGACAAGTTTGGGCAATAATGGCCTCCAGACGCCGGCAGGAATAAGCGAAGAAAGGAATACCGGCGTGGCGACTTGCCTAATCGGTTCTTAACGTCTCCTTTGACTCATCATGAAGAATGTGATGGATCGTTTTCACGAGTCCATTAACTCGGGTCAGCGCGGAGAAGGAAGACTAGGGGGGAGGAAGGCTAGTGGGAAGGAAGACTAGTGGGAAGAAAGACTAGTGGAAAGAAAGATTAACGATGATGAACGATGCCCAGACCAGACCGGCGAAGTCATATTGCCCTTCCATGCAGGTCTGGGTGGAGATCTTTAAGGCATTCGATTCGGTCGATGGGATTTTATCGCGTCCGAGAAGCACTTCTCGCCCGAGGTCGAGCAGATCGGAAACCGTCGAGGATCACCCAGGCCGGAATCCACCTGTTTCAGCGCAGATCCCGGGGAAGATGCATCGGAACTGGAGCGCCGACCTCAGGGATCTCGACGAGGACGGCGACCTCGACGTCATCGAAGGCCGGCGGAACGCGTCGGACAGCCTGGCCTACGCCATCCCGCTGGGAACGGGCTTGAGTCTCCTCAGTTTCCTGACGTTTGTGGGGAACGCCCTCGTGCTTCATGCCATTCGCACCGATCGCCGGCTGCAAACCGTAAGGCAATCTCTTTATTGAATAAAAAAATCCCCCAATTTCTGTCTGCATTTTGAAAAAACCAAAGGCGAGCCGTAATATTCATGAGGATTCTCGTATCGAGGCGCCGTGCATAAATTTCTATTTCGGTATTCCCCCTTACAAACGCGATGAATTCGCTTCGATTCCTTCCAACCTTCAACTCGTTTCATTTTCACGACCTTGGTCTCATGGCTTCCTTCTAGACCATGTCTGGATGCGCAGACGAAGCATGGTGGAATAATAGGAAAGGGAAAACGTTGTGTTTTTTTTTACATCCCTTCTCTCTTCTGCAGTAACGAAAGCGATTCCCCCGTATTCCCCCTAGAGAAAGGAATTTTCCCTCTCGCGAACGGGGCTTCGTCGCGTTGCCATATGCACAGCCTAGATGGTAGGGCGGCCCGGCTGTCATTTACGAATGGGGGATCCTGAGCCTCCTTTGTCTTATCCTGTGACGAGAAGAGAAAAGAAACGGACAAGGGAAAAAAAGATGAAGGCGCGGAAGCGTTCTGTTCCTCGGAGAAACCGAATTTCCTCGATGTCACGAGATGAGAAACTTTCCCCGGGATTCGATCGAGACCTGGCGGTGCTGTCTTTCGTTCCCAAATCGAGTTCCCCCGGTCGATCCCGGGCCCAAATTACGGCTCGCGTTGCCAACAGCATTTAAAGGAGAAAAGGGGGAAGGGACTCCCACTTCTAATTTATAATTGATTGAGAGTAACTGGGAAAGCCGTAATTGCTGCGGTTTTCTTCTCTCGGAACTCTCAAAGGAATCCGAATCTCGGCGGTAGTGGGCTCTTCTGCCATGCACGAATTGAAGAGTCTCGTAAAGGGAACTCGTTGAAACGTGATTCGGATCGTCATTGCGTATCTAATACACTCCAACATTTATGAGGACTTACTTGGAATGGATTATCTCTGCTGAATGAAATGGATTCTCCGAAAAGTAAATCCAAATGACAGGTATGAGGCGAGGGGGGGGGGGTAAGAAGATGCATAATTGAGAGAAAACGGACGTGCTCCCGAATGAAATGGATTTCTTAATGGGATGTAGCCATCTTATCCAGGAAAAGGTGATCCTCGTTTGTCCGAGATAACGATGATAACATTATCATATCGAGTATGAAGCCCCCCCCCCCACACCAGGCAACCCCGGAATGCGATCGATCCCTTAATCTGGCAGTTTCTTCTTTTCGCAATCGCGTGTCGCGGGGTGGGGGGGGGGAGGGGGGGGGGGGGGGGGGGTCCGAATGCCAGGCATTCGGACCCCCCCCCCCCCCCCCCCTCCCCCCCCCCACCCCGCGACACGCGATTGCGAAAAGAAGAAACTGCCAGATTAAGGGATCGATCGCATTCCGGGGTTGCCTGGTGTGGGGGGGGGGGCTTCATACTCGATATGATAATGTTATCATCGTTATCTCGGACAAACGAGGATCACCTTTTCCTGGATAAGATGGCTACATCCCATTAAGAAATCGAATGAGTCTTTGAGTCAACAAGGTTTTCTTTTTTCGCTTCTTCCATAAGGCTTAAGGTTCTATTTATATCAAAGGATGAACATTGTGCAATATTGGCGCTTACATCGTGGGGATCCTCTTTTTTTTTCTCTGCCGTTTCCTCACGGCCCTCTACTTTGCCCTCACGGCTCTGCCCTCGTCCGGACCGGCTCTCATCATTGGCCGATCACTCTTTCTAGTTCATCGTGAATAGGTTGAATCTGGGAATGGGCGTGAGGTTGGGGACGGAATCCCTTCGACGATCCCGATTCTGCGAGAGAGAAAAAATCGATGGAGATGCGAGACCACGTATCTCCAAATTGATAGGCTTTGAGAGTCCGGTACCATTAAAATGCACAATGGCAGCAGGATCTCCTGATAAAACTTCGTAAATGCTAGTTTTAAAATTATGTAATTACCTTTTATTTTGATTCCTGCTGAGTAGGTATCATAATAAAAGTATAGTATCAAAGCTGAGTATTATCTTTTATTATATTTTTTGATACCTGCTGAGTTCCGAAAATATAATAAAAACTTTCAAATGTTTGTGATTTTTCCCCCTCTTCTAAGGATTCATATATTAGCATCTTCACCATCGAAATATCAATTCCTTCTGGTCCCTTTTCCTCGATCTGGAGCGACGGAAGCGATGGAATGCATGGAGTATTTCTCGATCGCGATTTCAGTTTATTATCCTCGTAAAACAAGGTGGGGCGACTTCGCTCGCATGTCGACAAAGAACCGGGGAAAAGCACGGATCCCCGGCGATCCTGGATTTTTTTCTCCGTCGCACGTGAAGCCCCAGCCGTGCACGCGACGACGCGACGAGAGAGGGAGGACGTGCTCCTCCATCCTGGAAAGGGCGTGGGCGTGGTAAACGTTCGCGGTAAACGAATCGTTCATAAGTGATTTATTCCTTGCAAGTCTGATGGGATTGGAAGCGGCTCTGCGAAGTGGAACTCCCGAGTGCAAAAATGGTTTACTGCCGAAGTGACAAGACTCCGATTCGCACGTCACGAAAGGAAACTGCGGGAATTCTCTGGACGAAGGCCAGCATCATTCTGCGATTTAATCTGCATGATGACTCGCCGAGATCGAGAGTTCTTTTTTCCCTCGGACTGGCCAGATTCCAGGACCGTGTGTGCATATCGGGCATGGAACATCATTCTTCCCTCATACGGACACGAACGAGGAACGGGATGAACGCTGCCAGGCAATTTCCTGTCCGCCGACGATGGAGTCTCCTCATCGGCCTTTTTCGCTCAGGAATTTCATATATTCGGGGCATCTTTCGCAGTTCTCTCGGGATTCTCACCCCTGAACGCCGACGAAGAATCGAATGAGAAAAATGGAAAACGGAACGAGAGAGGAAAACGAAGGACGATCGGACGAGAAAAGAGACAATAACATCAGACCCTTCCACAAGAAGAGACTTTCACAATGGAAAAGAACTGAAATGAAAACGAACGTGACTCGACGCTCCGTCTGTCCCGGCTCGACTGCGAAAACGTAAAAAAAAGTTCATTGTTTCTGGAGAAACCGAGGAAGCCACGGAAAAAATGCTGACAAATTGTTTTCAACGCTTTTCAACCACCTCGGTAAGCTCGTTCTGCGTGTCAAAGCAAGTCATTAATTATGGTAACTAATTGACCTCTCAAACGCAGATGACGTAATGCACGAACCCTCTACGGTGTGGGAACCAGCAAGCTCAATTAATTTTTTTTCAACTGGCTTGAGTTCTCATCCCCCCCGATTTTGGCAGTTGGGAAGCCTGATATATCGATTGCGAAAGAAGAATCCAGGCGAATCTAAGCCCTCCCATGAAAACATGAAAAATGACTGACGTAAATCAAGATGACTTTCCATATACAAGGCCCCAAAAAGGATTTGTTTCCGCCTCTCTCACTGGAAAATTAATCCAGCCATCTTGGTTATGAAAAATTCAGATCTGGAAAATTAAGTCATGCTTTTTTTTCTTTTAGGAAACCGATTGATTTCAATCGATTGATTGTTGATGTTTTTATTTTTCCAGGCGACTGGAAGTTTGGAGTGTCAGTGTGCCAGCTGTGGTTATCAGTGGACTACACGGCGAGCACGGCGTCGATCCTCAACTTGTTCATTTTGAGTCTGGACCGGTACTGGTCCATCACGAACCCCCTGCGGTACCTGCGAAAGAGGACTAAGCGGCGGGCCCTGTTCATGATCGGCATCGTGTGGCTCATCTCGACCACGTGGATCCTTCCGATCCTGTTCTGGCACCACCTGGAATTCAGAGGGGTCCGTCAGCAGCCGGTCAGCGTGTGCGAAACGGAATTCGAGAACAACGTGTCGTTCAAGATCACGACGGCCGTGTTCAACTTCTACCTTCCGTCTCTGGCCATGCTCTATCTCTACGGCAGGATCTTCTATGCGATCGAGAAGAGGACCAAGTTGGAGCTGGATTCCATCCCGCAGATATCGTTGAACACGTTGAACGCGAGTTCGAGCCAGGACGGGGGCTTCGAACCCGAGCGGGTCGCGAAACGGGGGAAACGGAGACGGCATCAGAACGGGAACGGGAACTTGGAAGTGCGGATCCAGTACAATCAGGAGAGTCCGGACTCCAACGGATCGTACAACAGTGCTTGTTGCTCCGGTCGAGAAAATCAGGATCACAGCGAACATCTCCAATGCTTCCACTGCCAGCCGGGATTGGCCAGGCCCGCGAGCGAGGAGATGAACTTTCGTGCCCAGACCAGTTTCGTGGAACGGGTCAAGGTCGACGAGACTCGAATCCGCATGAAGAAGCATCACAGGGGATTCCGAGGAGGCAGGGCCGAGAGGGCGCGGCAGAGCGGGGCGTTGATCCGCGAGAGGAAAGCGGCCAGGCAGTTGGGGGTCATCATGAGTGCGTTCATCATGTGCTGGCTCCCGTATTTCATTCTCTTCATGGTGATTGCTTACTGCCAAGACTGCATCGATTCTCGGATCCACACGGCTTCCATCTGGCTCGGATACATCAATTCCACGCTCAACCCTTTCCTCTATCCCCTCTGCAATGCCAATTTCAAGAGGGCCTTCAAGAAAATTCTCGGGTTTTCTCCCCAATAGATTTCGCTCTTCTCCCTCTGCCCTGGAGAAATAAAACCCTTCCGGACGAAGGTATCCGACCACCTTTCTTCCACCTGACCGAGAGAAATCTCTCTAGTACTTTCCGGAGTGACGCAAGTAAAAGTGATTAAATAATAACGGATCGAGAAAGTTCCGATCGACCGCAAAGAACCTGTTGCTCGGATTCGAGGGGTCAAAGGGAACGCGAGAATGCCATAATGACTTTCATGAGGCCGATATCAGATTCCTCTCATTTGTGCTTGGAATTCCCGCCCTTACTCTTGCTCGAGTGAGAAAGCAAGTGTAATGAGCAGACTCGATAACGTGGTTCGTAATTCGGACATTTCGCGACGTATGCTGCAAATGAGGAGCGTTAATTGTCTTTGGGCTTTCATTACGCTTGGAGGGCAATCCAAATATATTTTAGGTAGGGTTATTCCGATTATCTCGATATCGCGTTATTTATCGACGTTCATATCGAAGATAAACTTGTATATCGCGATATTGTTTTTCAGCTTCATATTGGCTCTTTTCCGATAACTCTCCTATGCATTCCTGACTGACTATGGCCGATTACAGGAGATTACAGGTTCCGTGATAGACGAAGGAAACCTAAAGTTGGAAGCTTTCATCGCGGTTAGCCGTTTCTCCCCGAAATTGCCAGACCTGTTTGGGAAAGGCCTGGCGAAGGGAAAACAAAATGAGTTTCGTTCCAGAGTGATTCTTCCCAATAATTAGACATATGGGGCATGCGCCTGCCCCATAGGTCTAATTTTTGTTTAATTGTAGCCTAATTGTTGTTTAATTGTCGTCTAATCACCACGTAACACTACCCATAGTTTTCAATATGAGGCTGGCAGTTTCGAAAGGAAAGAAACGAGACACGGATCGCCATAGCTCAATGGCAACACCCTCTGATTCCCTCCATTACACCTATTGTCCTCGGCCTTTTTCTCGGAAAATCGAGTCGACCATGCCATGGTCGACTCCATAGGAAAGACCTGAGGTCGAGACCTGGTCACGAGCGAGAGACACCAATGCCCCATTGGCTTCGTGTCAACTCCATCATCGAGCCGATTCTGACCCAAGATTTATGACACCGCTATTTCGTGCGATATATGGTCCGCGATGTCCATCCCTTCAAAGCCCTTATAATAGGGGAAACCGGAGTTTTTCTTCCTTCCTAACCACTCCTAAATTAGGGATTTCGGGAAGGTTTTGCGGGGAGATAGCACGAGCGGCGGTGATGGATTGAACTCGGTGAGGGGAAGGGAATTTCTCTATGACTTTAGATTGATGAGTTTTTTCTTTTTCTCCTTCCGACATACGCTGGAACAAGCTTCTCATTAATCTCTCTCAGCCCTTTCCATTGTCACTATCAGGTATAAACACATCTGATCGGATCTAACGTCTGTCAAGGGGGCATTAATTGATCTAGGTCTCGGTGGGAATCCCGATTGCCCTCGTGGCCCTT
>CAJPEV010000076.1:0-18851 GCA_905338385.1 Darwinula stevensoni
TGCAGAAGTCACATTAAAACAGATAGGCTTGAGCTGCAATAAATACCCACGAGTTTCCATAAAATATTCTCCTACAGTATTAGCGACTGCATGTGGCCCGCGATGACTGTGGGAGTGGGCTATGTGGCCCCCGAGCCGAAAAGGTTGGGCACCACTGCCTTACATGGTACTGGGGCTCTTCCAGCAAAAGATCTAAACAGATAAGAAAATCTCCTTTTTTCATTTCTTTCGTGAAACAGCATTTTGTTTCCCATGTTCAAAGTGCCATACTTTTGTTGTATTAGATACTAAGGCCATTCTTGTCCCCAATGATATTGTTGGGGGGGACGGGGGGGGGGGGGGGGGGAGGGGGACACATGCCTCTTTGCCCCCATGGGTTCGGCACCAACACTGAGAATCTGAATCATAGACTAAATATGAAGAGGAAGAACTCGGGTGTGCAACGACGTATTCTTGATATGAACCGCTGCGCATTTTTTGTGCCCTCCGGTTGACAGTGGAATTTAGTCCTTGACGATCCCGCAAATAGCTCCATTGAGACGTCTCCCTTCTTTTTCGGCATTCAACAGCCTATATACTTTTTGTCTTCTGCGTCAACGCATAGATGAAAGACTCTAACCCAGGGGTTCTTAACCAGGGGTGCGTGGTGGATGCATTGAACTTCAGGGGGGGGGGGGCGTAAGGAGAAAAAGGTTAAGAACCCCTGCTCTAACCGATCATGTCTCCAATTTGACAGTCAAACCGCTGAGTGGCACGATGGATATGCAGTAATGATAGCGTGAGGGCTACTAATAGCATACTAGCATACAATACTATCAATATTACTTGATTGGCACTATCAAGTTGGTAGCGTGATTGATGCCTTGTACGCCATTGCCAATGACCAAGGTGCCGATTCAACTGCGAGACATGAAGACATGACTTTCAACATGCTATCTTTCTAGTTTCATGTACAGTATATCTTATTGCGTGGCATGATGTTCTGTTCAGGATCAGCCAGATTGGCAAACGTTTGCTGAGTCCATCTCTGGACGTTAGAGTTTCCATCAAGCTGATTGATACTAGGGAGTTCCTGGTTAAGTACAGAGAAGGCTTGAATGAAGCGAAAACCAAGACGAGAAACAGATGAAGAGTTGGGGATCGAGCCTGTATTTCCAAGTGAAATTCAGAGTGTAAAACTGAAAAAAAAGTCGGTTAGATTTTGATGGAGCATTTGAAACCATAAAAAATCCAGAGGTGCGTTTTCGTGAGGTTGTGTGTTTAAAATCTCTGGTTGATACAACACTCAATGCATTGGAGGAGTGGTTCTCCTTGATGAAAGAGCACTTGGACCAGATTTATTTTTCTATATGATATCTCAGAACTCAAAACATTGAGCAAGGATGACTTAATGAAGGAATGTAAAGATCAGTGGCGGCTCGTGATATTCAGCAGTACTAGCAGATCACGAACAGAGAGGGGTGGGCCCGGACTTTCCCAGCACCATCGACGATATACTACTGTTGAATATCACCAGCCACCCATGGCAAGGATTTGCATCTACTTCTCGCAGCCAACAGTTCATCAGACATAGATGGCCTTCAGTTGTATGATGCATTCAGGGTCATCTCTGATTTGGTCTCTTTAATAACTGCCCCATTCCCACCCCATCCTATGCCTTCACCACCTGCACAGGTAATGTTGCGAGATGTCCCCCAAGGCTACATTTGCCTTGAGAATCCCACAATCCCAGTAACTGTGGTTTCAACTGAGCTGGAGCTCATCATTACGTATTTCAGCTCAAGCACGACCCAGGAGCGCCTCGTAGGATTTGCAACAACCCTTAAGTGGGTATGACATATACTGTATATCCGTCATGGTGAAACGCTCCCTAGGGGGAGTCTGGCTTTTTTTTTTCGTAGTGTTATATTTCGAATTTGAGTTAAATACAAATTCGAAACTCGAAATAGGAGTGTAAACTTGAGAAAGAGTGGTAAATTTCTTACACAAACATTAACTGTTACTCTCACGAAGATAATGTCTGACTCCGGTGGTAGACTTCTGTATGAGAAATTCCCCACCTATTAACAGAATATGAAATCAGAGTCGATGAAGATGTTTTCAGGGCACACGAGGCACTACAAGGTCACTTCAAGTGATGGGTAATGCTGAGCTCATTTAACTACGTATTTTGTGCGAATTAAACAATAATTTCTATTCCTCAATCGCTTTTTCTTGCCTGATTCAAGATTCAAGATAGTGATATCAAGAGGCGATTTCGCCCATTTCGATATCACGTGTCGAGGTCGAGCGTTCCTTAATTTTAGGGTAGGCCTAAACCCTTTGAGGCGAGGTGGTTACACCGTGTAACCACCTTTACTTTATTTTACATTATTTTCTCCCTGCCCTAGGAACGGTGATTTCAAGGCGAAACCACTTGTAATGGCTGACCACAGATCTAGGGGTATAATTCGAAACTTTGAAATCACTTTGTTGGAATTGACAGGTTCTATGAAAGAAAAATTATGACATCAGAAATTGTAAATTTGTGGCTCAAAGGGTTAAAGCTAAATATTTTTGTATTTTTGTTTTGTTTTGTTTTTTTTTTTGTTATTTGCCTATCCCAGTTGCTTACTGTCTAGTACCTAACGTCAACNCTTAATCATTCTTGTGGCCCTTCTCTGTACTCCCTCGAGCGCCAACAAATCGCCCATATTTGTAGGCCTCCAAAACTGGATGCAATATTCCAACTGGGGTCTTATCAGCGCCGCATGCAACGGAAGAATAACGCGCGATGTCCTACTCGCAACCGACCGACGAATGTAACCTAGAATCCTATTGCATTTGGCCACCGTCGCTTGCGCGTGCGAGGAAAACTTGAGGTCCTCATCGATAGAAACTCCTAAATCTCTCTCACCGTTTGCCTCATCCAATTTAACATCGCCGAACGCGTCGAGAGACCTACCGTTGTTTCGACCGACGTGGAGAACTTTACACTTACTTTTATTAAACCTCATGAGCCATTTCTTGCTCCACTCGTCCAAAAGATTTAGATCTCGCTCGGCTCTACCCCTATCCGCCTCCCCCCTTATGGTAAAACCTATCTTGGTGTCGTCGGCAAATTTACTTATCTTACCCTCTACGCCGAGATCCAAATCGTTTATGCAGACCAAAGATTGACGAGACAATAAACCCTAGAGGGACTCCTATGAGAGCCGCAATTTTTTTTGCAAGTATTAGTCAATAGTCTATTGTTGAGTTATACCACAATGCCTCATCCCGATTAAAATGTGGGTGCGTGTGCAGGTGGGGCTAGGGTGGGGGGCACTGGCAGTCTCTTTTCAAGGGGGGCCGAAATAGCTAAGGTTGGCACTGTTTTTGAAATCTTCGATTTCTCCAGAGTTGGGCTTGGCTGCTGCGATCTTCATGTCACACTTGCTAGCTATATTTGATCTAAAGAGGAAATGACACTAATATAACTTACATAATATTACGGCCATGGCGTTAATATCAATGCATTAACGCCTTTTCTCTATACAACTTTTTGAATGAACTATATGTGTAGTTATCAGTCAAGGTCTGCATTTTACAGCAGGGCCGCCCAGAGGGAGGGGCATTGGGGACAATCTACACCTGGGCCTCACGTATCAAGGGGCCCCAAGGGTGCCTTCAAAGGGCCTCAAGGAAACCTTCAAGGGGCCTCCGGTTTAGTTTTGCCCCGGGCCCGCAAACCTCTGGGCGACCCTGCTCTTCAGTGAAACTATTCGGTGTCAAAAGTCAAAAGATTTAGATCCTCGACTGAATGGATGGAATTTTTGATGCTATGATGCATTGTTGGCGAGTGCTCAGGACGACCCTATCTCAGGTGCACCCTGACCCTGGCCATGTCCAGGGGCTCTCATTCTTACTTCTATTATTACCGTGAAGACCTCTACCACGCGGTGCAACGTCTATACTCTTCTACGAGGCGGGCCGGCATTGTTACTCGATCGACGGAACTGCCTTCGTAACGTTAGCATTGCAGGCCTACTAGTTGGACCTTGCAATGAATGATGAAGGAATGGAGGGTGATGCGTCTTCGGGATCAGATTTAGAAGAGGAAGGAGACGCGACAGCTCCGGTTGACCGGGTGAGTCCAGCAAAACTTTTAGGCTTTAGTCACCTTTACCCAGGCTCAGTGATGACTCGTGGGTGCAAGATCTGGGGAGACCAGCTTATGTTCGTTGTGCTGTTATTGCGAGCGTGAAACTTGAAGGGCATGTTTCAACATATCGTGCCGCTTGAGTAGCCATTCTTGAGGTCATAGAAACCGCCCCCTAGTTCTTCACATCGAATCTGAATCCGAGAAGAAATTGAGACTTCTTGCGAATGTCCAGGAGAGAATCTTGTCGGGTCAGAAATTCAGTATTGGTTTGCAACGTTCTCACCTTGAGGTAGTCAGAATGTTACTGTTTCTGGAGTGACTTTTACATCAGTTTACATGTGCTTCATACTTTTCTATGGGCTTTACCATGAAGTTGGGCAGCAGCAGTTTCCTCAGAGGGAGAGGTGCCACTTTATTGGCTTCATTCATTGGTATACCTCTTTGAATTTAGTAATGATAGCAAATTATAGTTGTTTCTCCAACACCATTGACAATAGTTCTTGGGAAGGGGTGTAGGTGGGTAAAAGTCAATCCAGAAACAGTACTCACTACAATGTCCCTTCTGCTTGCCCCTCATGAAGTAGAGCTGGCAGCCTTACTTAAAACTCAAACATCAATATCAAGAGTTGCAGTTTCTATCCTCTGCTGCATCCTTGCTTATTTCATATTTTTTCCCATTTACTTCTACCTAGTTTTGAGCAGTGAGAAAATTCAATGTTTTGATGTTAGGGAGGAGGTCTATGGAAATTCCATATCTAGGAGAATGAGGAAATGATGAAAGTTGCTACTTTTATAGGATAGCAAGGATATGTCACATTTCCAGGAATTGTAATTTATTTAACTATATGCTGGGTTATGTTAATGCTTGGCTTTCAAAGTTTCTTGAGGAGTACATCTTAAAATGAATCAACCAGATGTCTGATGCAACTTACCAATATTCCCCTCATTCTGGATGAGTCTGTCACTCATTAATTGAAGAAAATATAGTTAACATGCTGTCATTTTTTATTTCATGTGCCAAAATATGTTTGCAGTTTTTTTTGTATTCTGTTTTTGAAGACTATGCTAATCCTAATGAATTGGATAGATTTCCAAGCTTCTGGTGGTCTGTTGATGAATAATATGGAAAAGGTAATGGGCTTAGGAAAGCAGTTCAAAAAGTATTGCAATAAGCAAATAGATTAACACATTCACTGCCAATGATGCATATGTGTCAAAAACTAATGATAAATCATTTGTTGGCAGCAAACACATTAACTACTCTTCTATCTTGGGTAATTTCTTTTTAGTTTTGAATTCCTTTTTCAAAATAATTGACTTACCACTGGACTTAGTTTCTTTTACCACCATATGGTTATAGGCCTTATTCAGTGACTAGGCTAGGTTCTATTTCCAGGCTAAGTATTGTTTTTAATGCAGTCATGAATGAGACTTGAATTCTTCTAACATTGCCTGATAAATGTATTAGTATTGCTGAATAAATCTTGGAGTTTTTTTCTTATTCCCATAATTAGTGCAGTAGCAGTGTTCTTGTAAATGTGATGCTAATGAATATCTTGGTGATGTGACACAAATCACATAAGACCCACACGATTTCACAACATTTGCAATGTTGTGAAATCGTGTGGGTCTCCCCCTGTGAAATTTGTGATATTGAATGCATAATTCTCTTCTTAACCCTTTTACTGCAGAGTTTTAAATTGCCTGACAACCTACCAGTGCACAGTGGTTTAGAAGTCTTCAAAACCTGGCCAAAAGTCAAAAAACGAAGTTACAGTAAATATGATATTTTAATATTTTTTCATATCAGAGGTGTCCGTATAGCACTAAAACATTTTAATTTCTGATTTCCCCCCTTTCCAATTAACAGAATAATTACTTAAAATCTAGGAAACTTCACAGCACACACTGGTATAGTTTTGAAGTAGTTAGTTTCCTGGCAGTTGATTTTTTGAAATAAAGTAGCCACTTTGTGGTGAGAGAATGAAAGCGATTCTAAACAAAGGTGCTGGTAAGTAACTTCTGTTAGTTATTAGCTTTGTAAACCATCAGGTTTGTTTGTAAATTCCATTTTTGTGAGCTAAAGTCTTTTTGCAAGTAGATAAATTTGTTAACTGGAAATTTTTGTGCCAATAGATGCCAGAGATTTATCTTCTTAAAATGAACCTCACATATGTATGTTATTGCAAAATGATGATTCTAGCTGCCCGTTTTTGCCTAGAATTCTACTTAAGGTGTAAAAAATCGCATCTGATATTGTAACTAGTGATGAATCAGGGGTCTATCACTACAATCTACCAACTAAAAATTAAAGTAGAATCAAAGCCTTTCATGGCACTCGTACAAAATTTTGCAAGCCCCTCTTCTCCCCTTAGATGAGGGCCTTTTCATTTTTGCAAATTTCAGTCACTCATGCTAGGCAAAAAATTGTGCAAAATTCAGTAGAACTTATAAAACCCTATGGAAAAAAAGGGAATAAAAAGTCAGTTTCTGGCATTATGACAAATATAACTTTCACTGGACTTTAAGAACAACCCACTTATATCAGATCAGTCATGCATACTTAGTGTATGCACTGAGTGACTGAATATGCTGGTCAAGAGTACTCAGCAGCCATAGTGAAAGGGTTAAAAAGCGAATTTTTTCACGTGACAAATCCCATCTGGAGTGAGGTTTTTTCCAGGAATGCAATGATTTGGCCTGATTGCCAAGAATATTATGTTAGATATGAAATAAATTGCATTAGGTCTTTTTTTTATTGGTGACATTACCTTGGTAGTTTCTCAGAGTATGAAATTCTACAAAGCAGGGTGGGTTTTTACTACTTAACAGGTTAAAATTTCTTCATCATATGTTAGAGAATCGTGACAATTGCTTACTTTTAGCAGTAGGAAAATAAAAATGTTGTGAAAGCAAAAGTGTTTGATACACCCTGTTCTGGGCAGCCTGTTACAACAGCAAATGATTAGTACATACAGAAGGATGACATTCCTCTAAAAAAAAAAAACAAAAAAAAAACAACAACAACTCGTTGACCTAGAAACACCTATTACCCTAACCAGAAAGCCCTGAAATATCAGTGTTTGTAAGAAATAGCCAGAACTACTAGTTAGTGGCCCACTGTTGCTTCATGACAATGCCACTCCACATTACTGACATAATGTGCCGGAGATGATATATGAGGAAAACTAAAATATCTCACATCTGCTATATTCACCCATTTCTCTGTAATGATATGGTCCAAAGGTGATGCCCAACCTTAACATGTTGGGAAATGGGACCATTGAAGTACTCATACCTAATTCTACTGGGAAGTCACAGTTTACATCTGTTTTAAATGATTCTCAGTCTCCGTAGCAGCTCAGATGATTTTTCCAAGTCCTTTGCCACTTATATGACCTTGGACTTAGATGAAGTGGGAGTCTGCTAGAAGGGAACACATATTTCCCAGGTGGTCTGTATCTAGTGCTATGCCTGCTACTCATTGTGGTATCGTACCTTGTCAGGGGAAGTTTGCTAGAAATTGCTAAATAAAGATATCTTTGCCTGTCAGCACATACACCATAGACCAACTCTGCCACCATGAATTAACTTGTGCCATTAACATAGAGTTCTGTGTGCATAACTGCAACCTATTCCCTAATTTGTTTTCTTTTTCCTATTGTCCAGGTTCAAGTTGATTTTGAAGCCCGTAACATTCTTGACAGTGATCATGACAGTATCAAGATGCTGTTGGGGCAGATATTTCCCAAGAGTACAGTTGATTTAGGACTGGTGACAAATGTTCTTCTATCCCAAAATTATGTTGGGAGCACCATTAAGGTTTGTTGCATTTATCTATTTGATTATTGTGCAGATCACATGAAAATCCTTGAAGAAGAAGCAAGAGAAAATTAGCATGCCCTATGTCCTCTATATGCATATTTAAGCTAAGTGGCAGCAAATTGTGGAACAAGGTGCTGCCACTCAAGTGCTATTTGATTTAGTTCAACCTGCACCTTGTCACTCTTGAGAATTCACTCCAGATATTGGTCAGTGTCGTATCATTCAAGGTATGGTTTGAGGTGGGAGTGGATTACTGTAATTTGCACCAGCATATTGTGCCACTCTGAAATCCCCTATGCCAATGCAATCAATTGATTGTTTTTACTGTCACCAGTAAACCAGTCATCACAAATACCTTTTCACCTCTAAGGCTGTTTGATATGTAAATAGTGAAGGACCAGATCCTGAAATATGTCAATATAATGCATAATAAAGTGAGTATTCAGTCCTGCTATTGCATTTTCCACATGCATAGTTTTGTTTGAGGAAGGAGGGCTTCTTTAAACAAAACCATGCATGTGGAAAATGCAATAGCAGGATGATAATTTTCTGGGACCCTGTGTATTTTCTTTCATTCCAATTTCTTTCTTGGTCAATTTTATGTGGGGGAGTTTCAGAAATATGCTGAGACCCTCAGGGTAAACTGAAAAATTACTTCTCTTTTAAAATCACATCAACAAGGCTCTCAGCATGCCTCTTATCCTTTCTATGGCTAAGGTTTTGTCTTGAAATGAAATGGTGATTTTGATGCTCCTAGAGATGTGAGATGCCCCTTACGTGTACCTTACCATGGTAGTAATTGTTGAACCTAAAAGAGAGGCGGAAAAAATGGCTGTCAACTGATTGGATTTGCTATTCTTTTATTTGAGACCTTGCCTTTCATGCATCAATGTGATTTTTCTTTAAATTGCAGCAATCTTTGCCAGAAGACATGGAAGATGATGAAGATGAAGGAGATGATGCCACCTTTGGGGTCACATCTATCCTCAACCTTACCAATGATCAAGTCAGTAAGACTATTCTTTTGCTTCTGAGGTATTCATTTGCTCATTCTTTGCAATTACCTTTTGCAATTACCTTTATGTGACTTTTCTGAGGCACAAAAAATTTGAGAGGGGTCATGGAATCAGAATAAAACTGTCATATACTGTCCTTATGAATCATTAGTTCTAATTGCAAAGTATTTCAGGAGAATCCTGCAGTAGTAGGAAGTCATTGCAATCATGAATTATTAGCTTTGAAAAACTGCAAAGCTGCTTAGTTTCTCCCCCTTGTTATTATGGCAGGGAATGATTCCCAACTGTAGGCAAACAGTGACAGCCTACAATAGTTTGTAATTGAATTCATACAAACATGAGCTTCATATGCTTGACGTCACCTCTTACATGAGAAGTTTATCTTTGCATGCACCATTGAAATAACATGCACAGGGATTATGAATTCATTCGGTAACCACTTAAAAAAAATAATAACGGCGTCTTGAGAAGATTTAGGAGCCTTCATCCCCTTCACTGTTTCCAGATTGAATCCGTACCCCCTATAGGAGCGCTTCCATCGATTGCAGGTTGTGACATCTTGCACATGGGTGGTTTTATCTATTGCCTGCTGAGGCGAAACCTCTGGAAATGTGTGTTTCCTTCATTCACCACTATAGGGGGATGGTACGAATTCAATCCGGAAACAGTGTACAATTGTTTGTTGTCCTGTATAGTGACTATGGAACGTTGCGCACCATTGCAAGGATATATTTACTATTTATACTCTTGGATTTGTTCCAAAACAGTATCGTTTCCTCACGGCAGTTGTTCCCAACCTGGTCACTCTTTGATCGATGTGAGGTTATGGTTTGACTCGTCTAAGAGCCAGGACACAATAAATTACCAGTTAGTTTTTGTCATACATGGTGTTGTTCCACCCCGCATTCTTCTATCTTGGTCAAAAACCTTCCATTTGGGTCTCGAAGTCTTCCATAAGCAAAATATAGGTCGCTCTATTTGTTGAACTGCCGTCCTACTTGAATAATCCTCCGTGTTCTCAACAGGGAGCTTCGCACATTGAAAAAATAGCCTAGATGCCCAAGGCACACCACCGCCACCCCCTCGTTACCTTGGCACTCGTTCAAGAGCCGATTTGCCATGCCTTTTAGTTTAAGATCTGTTTGTACGCTTCTGTTTCGGATGTATTGCATGACTCTCCCATCCTATTGGCTGACAGCGTCAGTTGGGCCTTTAATGGTGATTTTTTTTACTATCGTGATAGTTTTTTACTCTTGATTTTGCGCCCATTTTGATATCGGGCCCTCTAAGGCCTTACCTCATTTATAATGAGGATATCCTTTTATCGTTAAGCTATGATGAAGGCAATTAGACGTGAGTATGAAAGAAAGGAGTTCTCCCGAGAGATGCCTTTCCAATAAGCGGGAAAGTTATTATGGCATTCCACTCGATTTTGCATACTCAGACTCTTGGCGTTCAATCGCAGTCCGCACCCTTTTCTCAGTGGTTTGGTTTTGAGAGGTAAATTGACAAAGCCAGGCGCCCGTATGCTTTTTTTTCCCGTTCAGGACACTTTTTCCCCCTTGGCGTTTCTGCTTTTTTCCGATCATATCTACAACCCGATTTTCGTTAAGATTGGGCGGGAAGATGCCCGCCCCCTTTCTCCTGTAGCCAATCCCTTGTGGCAGCTAGGCCCAGACAACGGAGCGAGACAATGCCCCTTCCAAGTCTTAAAACTATTTGACAGCTTGTGCTTATTTGAAACTTTAGTGTCACTTTCCATAGTTCACCCTCCTGCCTGCCTAGGAAGTTCAGGATTGACCGTTTCTCGTTTTGTGCCTGAGCTGACAAGTCTTTGTCTTCACTCGTTATGAATGCTGTGCCGTCCTGTATAGTGTTCACGGGGCTAAAACCGACCAATCCTAAGCGATGAGCTGCCCTTAGAACTTCTTACAGTTCATCTCTTACATATGGTACGTAAGAACGGACACGAGTTTTAAGGACGGCAATATAATTAAGGCGTAGACCTCAATTTCTCCGTACTGTAATTTGCTTACTAGTGCTGCGCGTTTCTATCGCTCTTTCGATGTTACTTTGAAGTATCTGCCACGCAAGTGCAGTCATGAAGGCTGGAAACTGCTGCTTACATCGCCATAACGCGATGCATTTAACAACTTCTGTTATGCTGCCGATTGGCCCAGCAGTGTGGCAGAAAATAACTAGGAGTTCGAGTGAGATATTTATTATTACCGTATGGTATGTACCGTATGTAAGAGAACACCCACTATATTCGCATAGTTCCTACCCAATTGGGTTCTGTCGTGCAATTGAGGCGTAACGGCAGCAAACAAATCGTATCCAGTCTCGCGCGTGCTGAACCTGTGCTGAACGTATTGGGAAGCCTGTTAAGTTGCTGTCGTGTTGTGTATCATGTATTTATGATGATGACGAGTGGCTAAGACTACTGTTGATGTAAGCATGGCTCCACTCATGTTCTGTGTCTCAGCATGGAGTGCTATCTTAGAAAAATTCCCATAAGTAAGCCTTCAAGGCAATCCCTTCCAAATGAGCAGTTTTCTACAGGGTATCCCGTAAGTCAGGACCCATTGGGAAAAATTAATAAAATTACAAAATAGTCCAAAAATTTATTACATAATCTGTTCAAAGTGTCCGCCGTTGTGTCGCACACATAGTTGAAGACGCAATCTCCACTGCAACCGCACTTTCTGAATCACAGTCGCAGAAATTTCTTGACACACCTCCACAATGCGTTCTTTAAGGTAGAAAATGCTCCCTAGAAATCCCTATGGGTCCTGACTTACGGGACACCCTGTAGTAAAGCATCTCTGTCAACATTGTAATCCTCATCTTTTAACCCTTTCGTGGGTGGTGGGAAGCATACTTCCAAGAAAACATTTGACCCTCCCCATGCTCTGGGAAGGCTACATTTGAGTACAAATTTGCCTACAAAAGGATTAACACTTTTAGTGAAAACATGGAGGCATCAACAATGTATCCAAGACTCTGACATTTTAAGAAGTCTGAGAGGGTTGATTCCCCATTCATCTGCACCCTTCCAGCAACTCATCCTCAAGCAGGGGCAGACAGGAAACCCATATAACATATGAGTGATAAATGTATTGCTAGTGCCACCCATTCTCCTTTCGGCATTTCACATTTTAAGAATATTATCCAACAAAGTGGTTTTGTTTTTTTTTGTATTGTTTTGCTAGTTTATTTGTTTATTTATATTAATTTTCACAATGTTATACTTTATTTTATTCTTATTTGTTTTTTTTCTTCTGATGTCTTACATTGTTTAGTATCTTTCATTTCCTTCTTTGGCAAGAAGCAGTGTCTCCTCCATTTGACTTAATTGGGAGACTTCTGGACTAGACCCCGCCCATCCAGCACATTCACTAAGCATGCTTTGCTAACTTCTTTGTAATAGGGGAATGAGGGGTTGAAGCAGTTGAAATCCTTCCTATTGTCCAAGAGTGCTGAGAATGCCAGTGACCAGACTCGTACATTATTGAAGAAATCACTGTCCAATGAAGCAGCACCTGTTGGGTGGATCATCAATGAGCGCTTCATCAACATCCCTGCTCAGATATCTGTCCCATTCTTTGAAAGCCTTATGTATGCACATTCTGCCTTGCCTTATGAAATATCAAAAACTTGGGAGAGATTAATCAGGAATGATGAAAGAAACTCATTGGCTTATGTGTTCCTGATGATTTTTTTTCTGACAGGAAAGAATTGCAGAATGCAAAAAGCCGGAAGCTGCTGTCCTCATTTGCCTATTATCTCTTCATTTGCAAGTTATACAAGCAAAATCTCACAACAGGGATGAGTAAGAAACAGAAGAAAACAAAAGCACAGGGGGAGCCTGTGAATCTTGTTTGGTCCAATCCAGAGGAAGAGATCATCCATTCTGTAAGTTAAATCCATTTTTGTTAAAATGCTTGTTTGTACAACATGCTGTGGCATCGACTTTCCCATGGCTTTCATCTTCCAAACCAGTATGCTGTTGGGAGTTTTGACTACAGTGTGGAGACAGAGAAAGATTCAGCTCTTCAGGGAAAGTGGTCAGAAGATGATGATGAGTTGATCCCATTGAGAAGAGTTTTACTTATCCCTTCTGAGACTTTCTCACAGTGCATTTGTGACATCAGAAAAGCTTTCACATTGCCTGCAGACTCCAGCTGAGGCCTTCTTTCTCTCAAAAGGTTCTTTACATGTTTACCTATGATGGCTAGGTAAATGAAATTCAGAAATATGAAGCCATTTGACCCCAAGCCTGTGTTTGTATTTCCTCTGGAGTTTTGACATGGACATGAGTAAATGAATCATGAGAGTCATGGTTCTGGTTTTGAATAAAGGATAAAAATGTGTCTTCTGCAGGAGCAGAAAGGAATGCCAATTTGCATGGCATTCTAGTCTTTGTCTATAAAGGCTCTCCTCAGTTCCACATAATCATTTGAGCTGAATTTCCTTTTGATGCACATGATTATGCATATATGTTGTGGATATAGCAGCATCAACCCTTGTCTTGGGAGTTTTCTCAAGTTTGTGCAAGTGGCAGACTTAGTATGAATGTTTGTAGGCCTAAGTCAGGTCACATATTCTCAGAATGACAAATGTTTCATCCTTCAGCTTCTGCTATTGCCTTCTCTGTCAAAAGTGAACACAAGGCAGAGTGATTACAAATTCAAAGGTGAAATGGATGTTGTAGCGAGGCAGGCTACTGTCAGTCACGAGAATGCTCAATTCTTGGAAATGAAGCAAGAGAAAATTGCCCCACAATGTAAGTAAAGTGAACTTTCATCATATTTATGTGCTTCATGGTGTAGTATTTTTTAATGATAGTAACTGGTTTCACAGCATCCCATGCCAGGAGAGCAGGAAC
Organism: Darwinula stevensoni; assembly: GCA_905338385.1. Taxonomy (NCBI): domain Eukaryota; kingdom Metazoa; phylum Arthropoda; class Ostracoda; order Podocopida; family Darwinulidae; genus Darwinula; species Darwinula stevensoni. The sequence goes on from CAJPEV010000076.1 coordinate 13,853, forward strand.
ACTGGGAGAAGTGAGCAATGTTTTTGACAACAAGGGTCCTGATTCAACTGGAGAAGGGTCCTCACCCATAATGAAGAATCCCAATGTCTTGAATGCAATTCCTAACAATGAACTTAAGAAGACTCCAACCCAGGTGATGAAACCCAAGGAATTTGAATCGCAGCCTTCCCAGGACACACTTTTAAAATCGGAGATGGATGAATTTTCCAAGTCTGATGAAATTTCCAACCTTGATATTGGAGTTTGCCCATCGCCTTCCCAGATTGAAGGTGATCTTTATTGCTTTCTCAATCCATGCTTTGTCCTACTTCATTTTGATGTGTTTCACATTGTGGTGTTTTGAAGATTGTAAGTCCTGGGACTATGAGGTTTTTGTGGGTGAGTCTGCCAAAGACTGGGATGCATTCTTGAAGCCATGGGAATATTTCTGCATTGCTAGTCCCAAACTCTCTCCTACCAAGACAGACTATTTGGATGATAATTGTCCTCTCCCTGGTAAGCTACCTTGAGATTTTCTCCTAGTTTGCATGATGCTATACAGTGCATTACATATATGCACAAATTATATTAATGAGGAATCTGAATCACCTGAATTGAGATTCACTATTGGATCTGATCAAATGTAAAATCAAACAAAATTTAATGATGGTAATTATGAATGATTTGCAACCATTTGATGGAGAATGAATATACTGTGTTCTTAACAATCCATTCAATACTGCATGCCTCTGTGAGTGATTTCAGCTAACATTCTGTAATCAATATGGAATGGAAGCAACAGTAATGTTTGAGAGATTGACTAGTTCATCCACAAACAGAGCTTGTGCTGATGTATATACACTAGAACCATCTCTAATTATTATTATAATTTTGGATGAACTAGTGTCTCAAAAATAGTGTTGAGTTTTCAATTGTGCATTACCAGAAATCAAAGTGAAGTAGAATATGCTTTCCACACTCATAAGCACATTGCATATTTATCAATGGATATTCATGCATGTGTTACACAAAAAAAAAGTACAAGCCTTCTGAATATCCTCCATGTCACAGGTAGTGAATGCACTCACTGCAGAGGCACCATTGTTTCCTTCAGGATGAGAGTGTGTTGTCAAATATGGGACACAAGGCCACTGTTGTATACTATTTTTCCCTAGTTCATTATTTACCATTTCAGTGGTATCACTCAGCCATTAAAATCCCAAAACATGTCGGCACCAGTTTGCTTCTTTGGATAATAGTGCATGTTGATGCAAATAACTACAATGTTAGGAATGCTATTGAAGCTGTTTCCCAGAAAAACCTTGCCACTGGGATGGAAGCAGCTGTGATCCATGCACACAAATGCTACCTGTGAGATGGAACACACCAATACATTATTTTTCAAATGTAACGTGTGCATATCCCTTAACTGTGTTATGCAACTGCTGACTCAAAGGGGATTGAAAGCATGTCAACTTCATTCTGCTTTGCTTTGTTTCTGGTAATGCAATATTAAAATCCCAGCAATGCTTTTGGGACACTGGATATTAGGTGTTTTTTGTATGCAGATAGTGTGTAAAACACCTAATGATGTCTTTGATGGTTGTCATTTACCAATAGAGAAGGGTACATTTTTTGTTTTGCAGAGTTGAATACATATGTGCAGAATGAGTACTTTTTTGAGGAAGAGGCCTTGCTGCCAACCCCTGACTTGGACTTCTAATCTCCCAAATTCCTCTTGGCCACAGTTTGTGGTTTCTGATCTCTTTTTGGTCAAGCTGTCAGGCACAAAATTCCAGTTACAAATAATGTTCTGTGCCTTTGTCACTCAGCTTTCCCCCTCCCCAATTTTTATCTTTCTTTTTAGAGATTGGACTATTTTTTACTTGAGTGGTGAGTGCTTGATTGTATGGTTTTGTATAGCACCGAATAAAGAGGGACATGTTTGTGCCAGAAAAAATGTATGCATGCTTTATCACTGAGGTCAGTTGAGATCTAGATCCATCTCCATGTAGCGACTTATCCCAGAAAACCCTTGTGGGGCCTTTCGACTAAGAACTTTGATGGTGAGCCACTTCGAGATGTCCTTCCAGAGAGTGAGTGCTTCAAGGTTGATCATGTCTTCAGGGCCTTGTCGGCACTTTGTTTCGTAGGGACGGCATGGTAGAGGGCTGAAAAGGAAAAGAAATTCATGCATTTTCTAGGCATGACTATGCATCTCATCATGGGAATACTGAACCTATCCTCTCAGAACAATTGAAATAATTGAATGTAGTATACTCACTTGTCCTTGCCTTTGACAGCCGCTTGCATATAGGTCATGAATCGTACTCCCTCGTTACTAGAACCAATTGATGTTTTCAGCCGAGTCAGGTCTCCTAAGTGTCTGAAGAGACGAAATGGAAAAGAAATAAAGTCTTGGTTCAACAAGATAATCTTATCTGAAGAATCTTAGTGTCTCTAGAGAATCCCCTGTACATAGACTCTGGGCGTCTTGATTACAAAAAAAGTTCATTGCTTGTTGCTTCCATGCCTAGCTAATAAATGGCATCCTCGAAGGGCATGGGGTGTTGGTTGCCATTCCAAATGACATTTCTAGGTCCTAGTGGTTTTTGCTATCGCTGTTCGCTTAAGCCTGCTTTGGAAACACCTAATTTGGATCAGTTCTGTGGCATAGCCTGTAGCCTGGGAAGCCATCTTCTCTTTCATTATTTTGATGTCTTGCTTGGCATCAGCTTGTTTTCTAATTATATCCTGGATTGGAAGTCATCGTGTGCTCGTCTGGACCGGGGTGGGGGGTGAGAGACCTGCACACCCTGTCTGAGACCCCTGAGACACACGAGTGTCTTCTGAATGTAATGAAGTAAGAATGAGGTCCCTTTTTCCGCTGGGTTAGCTTTCGTCACCAGGGGAAAGACTGGTAAAGGTCCGAATGCACGAAGCTAGTCTTTTAAAAAATTATAACCTATGACTTTCTGGGGGTAAAAAGTATTCAATTTGTAATCTCTTAAAGCTGCTCGTTACCCTCTACCTCATTTTTGTGTTTATGCATCATTCTACTACACTAAAGTGGATATTGGGGTATGTTCCCACGATATGGAGTTGATTCAGATGGTGGGAGTCACTTGAGTAGCACTGAACGCGTACAGGCTTCCGCTAAGTCGCCTCCATGAAAATGGTGCATCTCCAGTAGATCATGTGAATTTTGTATGACACCTCTCACTTTCGCTGACCCTCGATAACATGAGCAATATTTTGGTTCCTCTTATGGTACCATGATGACAAAATATCTGTTGATTATATTAATATTTGGCAAAACCTTTTCTTTGCATTTGGATGCACGCTTTTTTTTTACAAGTACATCAATAAATTAATTTTTTTCTGCCTAAAGGCCTACCCCTTCTGATAACGATATAATTTCAAGTACAGCTCAAACAAGGCCCTTTTTTTTTACCAGCTGGTATGAAACAAAAGTATGCAATAGTCAGCTGTGTACTGATGGGATGGTCACCCCTCGTACATCAGGGCGCATCAATTCATCTGTCGAGAAAAGCTTTGGGACTTGAAGCGCATTTGCTGTAAGAGCAATGAATGTCTTCACTTTGGACTACCTTCGAAACCTTAAAGCTGTAGAGACGACGCAAGAAGGATCGCATTGCAGTTATTTATGCGGCTACTCGAAAAGAAACCTCTTATGATATTGTCATGTGTCTTGGGCCTCCGCTACCTCAGACCCGTAGAAGAGTTTGCGGGCTTCCATGACATTCTCCATGTACCATCCATGTCTTCTCGAAGCTTCAGAAGATCCGGACAGGAATGGATCATGCCCTTAACGCATTGTTACTAATAATGGCGGAAATATTTGGATTTTGATGTCATGGTGCGTAGGAAGGTCCTTCTTCCCGTGAAGGAACTTTACCAAGCGCACAATAAACCTAATTTTGCCATCCTTAACCCTTATGATTTATTGATACCTCTGATGCAAATCCCACGAGTCGTCGAAAATCCAATCACACCTTCAAGACAATAGCAATAAGTCCTAATTTCGCAGTTGCAAAAACCTCGGGTGGCAATCACAATGAAGTTTTGTTTATGCCCGATGGTCCACAATAGTGCTCACACTCGAAAGCAAAGAGTGATCTAAATTGAATAGGGAGCATTGAAACATGACTATAGATTCATAATCTGCCAAGGTGGAGACTGGGATAAGCTAAACCTAGAAGAATCTAGATTTTTCGATCAAAGATCTATGTCTTATTTTCATGCATAGCAAAGTCTCAATCATAAGACAAGCTCATCCTGTTCCCTAATCGCCTAATTTGATATATCGTTGAGACGATAGGCGACCATTCCTTCACCATTCCTGAAGGGAATGCCAGTACTATCAAAATATGTTAGGCTTTTATCATCTGTCTTCTGCAACGCAAAAGTGATGTTAATGAGTGAGCCAATAGTAAAATGTACCCATCAGACAAGTTGAGTAATTTTCTTGCATAGAAAATGTGTAGACACTCCTCATTTTTCCGGACCTCAACCCTAGTTATATCACAATCCCATGGCTATGATAGCTTCCTTTGAAACTCTTTCCCAGACCCTCAATAGGCCTAGATGATACTTCGGATCTTGGTGGAGGCGACGAAATTGTCTCACCAATTTGCTCGAATTCTACGACTGGGCGACAGAAGAGAGGGATAAAGGGAATCCCGTGGACATCGTCTATTTAAATTTCGCGAAAGCTTTCGATACCGTTCCTCACAAGAGGTTGCGGGTTAAACTGGAGGCGCACGAGATACAGGGTAGGACGAGCGAGTGGATCAGTAGCTGGTTGGCAGGACGAGAGCAACGGGTGATGATAAATGGGGAAGCGTCGAAGGAGGTCGGAGTCGCAAGCGGTGTCCCTCAAGGCTCGGTCCTTGGACCGCTTCTGTTTTTGGTCTACATAAACGATTTGGATCTCGGCGTAGAGGGTAAGATAAGTAAATTTGCCGACGACACCAAGATAGGTTTTACCATAAGGGGG
>CAJPEV010000076.1:19219-161767 GCA_905338385.1 Darwinula stevensoni
AAAACAAAACAAAAATACAAAAATATTTCGCTTTAAGAGGGTTAGGCCTACCCTAAAATTAAGGAACGCTCGACCTCGACACGTGATATCGAAATGGGCGAAATCGCCTCTTGATATCACTAACTCTCCTGGTCATTTTAAGTTCACTCACATTTACATGAGTGTCAACAGAGAAGGGAATTACCTGATCTCGTCGAGGAAGATGTCACTCAGTGGCTCGTACAAGGTTTCGTTGAAGGCCAACTCACACATCAGCATCTGCTTGCACTGCTCGTTGGGAATGTTCAGGTTTTCGAAGAAGAAATCCAGCTTCTGGAGTCGTTTGGCGATTTCCTCGGCATCGGGATCTGGTAGCGGTGATATCGTGGGGGGAGGTTTTGGTAATTGAGGGCGCTCCACGGGTATCACCGGTGCAGGCGAGGGTCGAGATGTGACCGTCTGAGTTGGACCGTGTGGAACCAGATAGCTGGGCCTGTCGAATGGGATCAGGTAGGACGCAATCGGTCTCCCGTTGTTGTCTACTTGGGTCGTGAAGCCATGGGACGGTGAAGGCCGATTGCTCGAAAAACTCGTTGAGGGTGGCTTGCTACTACTCGAGGAGCTAGAATCGAAACTTGACGGTGGCCTGCTGACGCTCAAGATGCCGGAATCGACACTCGACTGCGGCCTGTTGACGCTCAAGATGCCGGAATCGACATTCGACGGTGGCCTGCTGACGCTCAAGACGCCGGTATCGAAAATCGACGGTGGCCTGCTGTTGCTCAAGATGCTGGAATCGAAACTCGATGGCGGCCTGCTGATGCCGATGCCAAAGGCGTTTGAGTCGATACTCGGTGGGGGCCTAATGTTGCTGATGTCGAAACTGGACGGGATGTCGTCGAAGGAATTGGAGCCAAGCGTGGAAGTTGGTCTGGAGTCGAAGCTTGACGAGGAGGGTCTGGTAGTGAAGAACGATGGTCGGGCGTCATAAGGACGATCGTAGGAGTGAAACGGGGGCTTGCTTGGCCTTTCTAGATAGGAGCTAGGCCTGATGAAAACGGATGAGGTTGGACGGGAATATGTGGACAACGGTCGGCTGCTCCCTTGGAATCGTCTCGCGTACTCCTCCATATTCATCAGTGCAGCTGTCAAACACCAACAGGATTTCATCCAACAAGTAGGAGATTGTAAACTATGGTTTACCAGAAGATCATTTTCCATCACCGGTGTTAAATTAAAGGCTCAGAATTTATTTTTCAATCGAAAATTGCACAGTATATGAAATCGTGTGTACAGTGGTCAGTGATTTGCTGATGAGAATTTCGAGCTTACTGGATCCGCTTGGACATGATTTTAGGACACTAGCCCGCGAACCCAGATCTTTTCCCGCTGCTTTTAGCTAGGAACCGGGTTTAGGCGATTACTCGGCTTAATGAGTCTTTCACAGTTCTTGTTTGAAATCTGGTAAAAAATAAAAAATAAAAATAAAAATAAAAATCTATGAACCGTCGATAATTTTGAAAATGAGACCTGTCTGAAGCCCCTACGGAAGAAACCCGTCGAAGGTATCACCTTGGAACACAAAAACACAATGGTTGGCCTACAAGTGTTCATCGTGATGACTAACCAGTCTCATCAAAAATCTTGGTTGCGCTGAGTTCCTCCTGCAATACTCTCATTAGTTGGTTGAAGACTTCTTCCTTCGACGATCCCCGAACCTCGGATGATGTTACGTTCATCTCCCTCTCTTTCTCCTCTTTCCCTTCTGCTTTGTTCTCCCCGGATCCTTCGCCAATCTTCTCTTCGTCGGGGACTTGAGCCACTCGGTCTATCTGCGCCTGGCGAGTCTGAGTTTGTCCCTCATCTGCCTTTGTTGTCTGTGGCGACTCCCTGCCTCCGGCTCCCACTTCTTCCTCCACTTTCTCTTCGTTGTTTTTAATCGCAATCTCAGGATTCTTTTTCATCTCTTCTTTCGGAGATGTGGTTCCTTTTTCCCAGCCTTCAGCGATCCGCTTTTTCTCCCGGAGCCGATCTCGTTCTCGCTTCCTTTCGTCCGGCTGTTTCTGATTCTGACTGAGCCTGAATAGTCATAAAATGGGGGAAAATGAAGAGGGGAAAGTGGATTCAAAGTATTATACTGGATGGCACTTCATGCGTGCATCGGTCTCCCTTTCGTGTTCACGATGCATGGAAAAAAGGTCGCAGAATAAAAGGCGTGCCTCTGACTCGTCGTAAGTCAGAGAAAGAACGAGCCTCAGCGACGATGTGGCTAACCTTTTGGCATGTCGTTTGTATCGTGGACTGCCGAGACGGCGAGAGCGAGTATCACCAGGCCAGTCTTCGACCGTCTCGGCGTCCGACTGGTCCGAGTCCGAGTTCCCTCCTCCGCCGAAACTCTGGTAGCCAACAGTGACAGGAACGAATAGTCGGAAATTGAACCTCATGTCTCCTCCTGGGGTGAACGGCAGGAAAGCGAACGTCCTTTCCGCCATCTTGTCCAGGAACCTCCATAGGAAACACCGAAGACACCAAGGTTATTGGAAATTTTAAGGAAATTTCATGAATTGTGGAACTCCATACCAAGTTAAAGCTATCAGCGGAATATTTTCCAAGTGGCAAAGGGATTGGGTGAACGGTATGACGTGAATGCGTTTCCACATCTGGGCTGACGTGGATTCAATTCACTTTTCAATGGGACGCAGTCGCATTTGATATCTTTATGCAAGGGAGCAAAGGAAACCACACGAGAAGTGAGACCAGTTATTATCGGAACATGTTGAGTTCACTGAACTGTCTTTGAATGAAGAAAGTTTTAATAACACGTTCGCTAGTTACGTAGATACCATTCTGGTGAATTATGTTAATACAACGCCTTCCCGTAAATGGTGCGTGATAGACGAGGAGTAGGGCGTTTCTTAGAAAACCAATCTTACGACCGATCCGTTTCGCAGAGAACTCAATTCACAGAATCTGAGGGTTTAACCAAAGGGACTCGTTTCGCAGAAAATCGTTTCTCAGATAGAATCTGTTAACACTAGCCGAGCTGAAGGTCTACGTGCAGATCTGACAGCTTCGATACTTCACACTCGGCTGAGTGCAGCTGCGGTTGAGCCTGTCGTGTAGCATTCGTACCATCGTTAATGGAACTTGCGGCTTCCAGGTTTTACTAGCATCCATGGTCATGCATTCAATGCAAACGAGAGAGAAAAGAAAGGAAAAATGGCGCTGTATTTACGGAAAGTGCTGAATTAAATGAATGAGAATCCAATTGTGGAACCATGCCTGCTGATTTCTTTACGGAAATAAGAAACTAGGTTTTATGCCGTTACGTTTTCGAAGTTCTTACTCCGGCAGGAAAGGCCTTGTCTTCTCGGTCTTCTCTACAGGCCTAGGGTGGATTTTTGAACAGAGAACTATCCGATAATGCAGCTTTATTTACCGGATTTATAATGCATTTTCTCTGAAATATAGCTGCATAATCGGATAGTTCTCTGCTCAAGAATCCACCCCTAGTTGTTTAGGCCCACTCTGCATTGGGAAATGTTCTAGAATGGTGCAGTGAAAATATGGTGGAGGTAACTATCATGACATTGCCCTCTTTGATACGATTTTTTTCTTGATCGATTGATGATGGTTCTGGAAGTGAGAAACCTAATACTCAAGGCACCACCTATGCTTCACTTACCCAAATGTGATGTCTTGAAGCCGTCAGTATGAGAATTCGTAGAGCGGGGCTTGCATTCGTTAAAACGTTACCTAAGTAACTTTTATTCTGCAAATGGTCCCAATTCTGCGAAAGGGGCTTGTCCGCGAATCGATTTCCTGCTAAACGACTCCTACCCGACAGATGTGATTCTGAGTTGTTTCATTAGAAGCCTGTTTTTTTTTATAAATATTATTTATGCAAAGAAGGTTGCATGAAGGTTCGCTAAAAGTAAAAACAAAAAAAGTACTTCAAGAAAAACAGGTATTGTGGTGGGTATAAATCATTCGTCTCCCATTTCGCGCAGAGGAAAACAAAATACAATAAATGAATTTTGGTTCTGTAAAATTATAGGGTGATGAAACGACCAAGTCATGAAGACTAGGTGTACGCAACGGCCAATAACCCCTCCAAAAATGAGTGAGTGCGGATGGCAAGTGACCCCTCTTGATGACTCACCCTCTTCCTTGTCGATTTTCTTCAACCATTGGTTTTGGAAGCTCCACAGTGTTATAATCTCCGATAATGAACTCAGACAACACCAGAAATCCCGGGAAAACCACATGAAACACACTGATCACAGTCAAGAGGGACTTCATCACACCCATCGACGTCGTCGTCATTCTGGAAGTGTCCACGGCTTGGTCATGCGGGGAAAATGAATGAAATAAATATATAAGGTGTGCACTTGATGAAAGTCTGGAGGATATTGGGGCTGAGCTCGACGGTCTCTCTGGGAATGAAAGACTTTGTACGATGCTTTCTTCTTTTTAATTTTCGCTTGGATGCTTCCCCGGACTCAATGCTCGTCTCCGTGTCATTATTTCCGGATGATTCCGTTACGGACGCGATTAAAGAAACGGCTCTTTCTGTCGTAATGCAATCGAGTGCAAAGGAAAAACAATACATAATCCGCCTTTCTTCATCGTATTACAGGAATCATCATATCGTTATTGGAAAGTCGTTGTCAGAGTTACGAAATCTGGAAATTGCGAGCTGGAGTACGCTAAACATACCCATGTGATGACGCAAGGACACCAGAAAAAAAATCCCTGTGGAAAACACGAAGACTCGCAAGCAAGTATGGAAAGGAGAGATCACGAGATGAGCAAGAGAAAGAGAAGTAGAATGACTGAGAAGTGAGAAAGGGAGAAGAGGCGAAGTGTCGGTTCGTCGACCAACCAATTCAAGGGCGGCGGTCCCCACCACGATATGGAGAGCAGAACGGAGCGCAAGCGAATCCCAGTCGCCCAGCTTCTCCGACTCACCGAAGAAACGATGTCATCGTGACGAATTTTTCTCGTGTGCATGAACCATGCATTCTCAAGTTAGCAATCCCAGCAAAAGTACAATGGGTCTTTAATGACACTTAACTCTGTACGCCCGCAAATCGTCCGTCTCGCTCTGTCTCTCCAAATCGGCAATCTTCGTCGTATGACCAAAATGAAGCATTCTTGCTGGCAGGTGAAGGATGCTCCGTGGCATCACTTCCGCCTTTAGGGGAGAAGAAAAAGGGCATCGTAGCGTCTACTCACTAATTATCCAGTCTAATAGGACCAATTTGTTCCACTCAAATTTCCTGTCCTTATCTGCTTTTGGCTCATCCTATCTGCGAAAATAGGTATTAAAAATGTAGTTTCATATCTATTTTAACAATTACATTTTTTTTTACTTAAATCGGAGCATTAGTGACTAGCATTCGCAGTTGCCCTAGTGGTGCGTGCATACTAAATGGGGTGCAGTGAGATCTAAGACGGATCAATCGTAGTGTATCTGTACATATTGCGGGCGGTGTGACATTGAATTAAATTGGTTTTATTTTAGCTCCCATTTCTCTACAGTTGCTGAGGAATACGGAACGAAAATAAACTCTCTCAGAGATGTAGGGAGAGAGAAATGTTTTCACAACGCTTACCTTCTTTAGCACGGTGATTGAGATACAATTCAAAGGGCGAGACGAGAGGTTAGCAAAAGTGAGAAGCAATCCGTTTTATTTGGTGAGTTTTTCTTATGAGTCACATCCAGCCCTACAAAAAAAGGTCGATAGATTTACATAATGAGTGCATGGATCCTGGTCACCGTTCCAAGCTACTATTCGATGTTGCTTTGGCACATCCTCTTAAGGATTGAAGCGAAAGATTGAAACTGATGACTGAAGAGATGCGATGTGGAAGCTTGGATCGCTCATCTTCGGGTCGCGTCCAATGGCATAATGGTACCGCTTTCTATAGGCATGCACCCTAAGAAAGGCATGCCTTGCCTCGAATTTCTACCGAGACGGTTCAGAGGAACGAGGAAGTAGAAAGCAGACGGTGATGTTGCTCGGAAGGCATCGTCTGGGGCTGAGTGCAGTGGGGAAGATTCTGGAGCAGCATAACTGCATGGGGTGGCGGATGCATGCTCCGTCGAGACTCACGGCAAATATCACTTTCTCTTCAACCTTATTCTTTCACTTCGTCATTCTTGGTCTCACTCTCTCGCTTCAGAGCAGCCTTTCTTGAAATCCTTCTCGAGCGTCATAATGGCTCTTCGTGGGAATTGCTACTCTTCTTGTCTTTTGCCTGTCGTGTATTTCGTGGAAGCAGCATGACATGCGAGTGATCCTTGCATCTTCAACCCACCCTCTGAATCCAATCAAATCAGAGCTCCCTTATGTCCAACTAAATTAAAATCTCATAATCGAGTCTTAATCCGACTGGACTCGAGCCTCCTCTCTATATCTGCTCTGCTGATTTGTCATTACGAAAATTGAATGCACTAAGCCTTCCTCAAAGCCATCTCAAACAAGGGTGAACAATACATTGTATTCAACTGTCCTCTTTGTCCTGTGCTCCTTTTGTCTGTGCGAATCCCTTTCCTAGGTTTTACAGTTTCTCGGGATCAAAGGAACCAGTCTTCAAATGGTAGGACTTTCCCTCCGGAAATTGTGGCAACAGTGGTAAACTCGAGGCATATCTCATGCAAGACAATTTTTTCCACCTTCACTCCAGGTCTACTGGGTAAGGAGAGGAAGGGAAAGATTTGTAGCGTGATTTCCGTTTCAAGCATGAGAGATAAGAAAATACTTCACCTTTCTTTACCTGCCCTATTTCACTGGCGCCGAATGTAAGTTAAATCTGACCATTTTCTTGAGTGCCAAAGAACTCATTCCGTATTTCTTTCATGCTGGCTCTATCCTATTAATGTCAACAATACGCACACAGCACTGGAGAACGCCCATTGCCTGATAGTTTCAGCATATTCACAATTGGCATGGATGCTCTTAATATGAAGTCATGTCTCCTTAACCATTTCCGTGCTTGTGCCCGTCCCAATCTTGCACAACCTATCGCTTCTCGCCGCTTTGATAGAGCCATCGTAGGACCTACCTTGTTTCTAACTCCGTCTGGATTGTGCTGTGTTTACAGTACTGTCCAAGGTTTTCTCTTTTTTTTCCTAAAGCATACCGACATTCATGTGAAAACTTGACTTCCTCTCAGGAATTCCAAGACGCCATCCTACCCAATCGCTTCATGTTGATTTTAGTGGGACGGCTCGTCAGTTTCGTCGGGATGTTTGAAAATTATCACTCTTGGCGCAATGGTATCCCGCCAAGGCTAATTATTTTTATGCCCACCGTATATGTACGTCGAAAAGGCATCAGAGTTAATCCCATACCCTTGAATTAGTCCCCAGTTTCCCTCAAAGCACATGGTCGTACTTTTCGAGGTGCACAAAGTGCATGCAAACCTCTTTGCACACTCCAAATGCTTCTCGAGAATCTGGTGAGCTGAAGACGAATTTATTCTCCAATCTATCGCTGTACACATGCGCAGAAAAGGTAGATTTTCGATTACAAAGTAAAAAATTTATCAAGTCAAGCATGAGGAAGATGAGTAACAAAGCCTCGCCAGAATAATTTGTAGATGCCCAAAGGAATTTTAAGATTTGTTTTCCTGGGCAATAAAACGGCTCTGAAATGCAATACCTCCCAATTCATTCACCGAGACTGCCACAGTTCCAGATGAATTTCCACAGCCTGAAGTATCCGTTTCCGGCAGTACTCCACCTCCAACTGGATCCCAGAGAGGAACACCTCTTTGGGGGGGGGGGGGGGGACCCATAGGGTCTCTTCAAGAGTCTTTGCATTCTCGCCTTCGTTCACACCGAACCGAGCGCCAGGGAAATTCAGGCACTGCTCCAGGATTGACGTGGGAATCTCCACAAGCTGCTCGCAGACCACCTGGAGTGGACCAGTAGGGTATAGCCTTGGAGACTGTGCCGCTCTAACTGTTCCTCGAACTGCGTCAAAAGTATTTGCCAGACTAGCACCGAAACTTGCCAGCAACTTTAGTCACGTGCGCACTTTTAGGGAAGCACAACGAAGAAACCTTTCTGACCCGGGCCTTTTTCGTAGCCGAAAAGACGTGACCCTCAAGGACATGACCACATAAGAAGTCTGAAATGCAGAAACAAGAGATGAAGGGACGACGAGAACAACGGTTCCCATTCAACTACTGGTTTTGAGTGGTATGTCTCCAGCCCCTGTCTTAAAAATGAAAAAATGGACCCGAAAACGAAATAGGGGTTTTATAAATACCGAAACAAGGAGAAGGATTTTGGAGGGTCAGAGAAGAAACGTTGTCAGAGCATTGGTTCGATCCTTAGACTTCTTGGATATGGGCCTAAAACTTTTCTTGTTTCTCTCCTCTGCCTTCAATGAAGAGAATGGAGCAAAGCGTTAGCAAAGTTGTTGTTATGAGCTAATAGTCGAGCGCGGGTTCAGGGGCTACGTTGAGGTGTGATAAAGGAAAGGCTCCAGAAGAAACACAGTATGTCGATGAAACGTTTCCGAAATGTTGCCTATGTTGCTCTACGATGTATGTTGCAAGTTGATGTACAACATTGATAAAACATCGCTTCAACATTTTCACTTGTCATGTTGGCACTCTTGACATTGACAACGTAGCGACAACATTCTGATACAACATGGGTTGATTTCAATAGGGCAGTTCGGTTGCAGTTCAGTTTCAGTTCAGTTACAGTTACAGTTGGGTTTTTCGTTCGAGAATAGTCGAAATGTGCCATTTGAACCCTAATCAGACGGCAGCTGCGAGTCTGTGTTGACTCCCCATCTAATCATATTCAGACTTTAATCTGACCTGAGTGTGACTATGGTTCCAACCAATTACTATGTCTGAAGCCTCTCTTCCCTCGTGACGCCTGAAGAACTCGAGTCAGGCCAACCCTGAGGCAACTGTCTCGATGGGAAGGGCAAGATAATAAATATATATGTCTTGATTTCTTCTTCCTCTGTTTGAGTTGAAGTTGGTGCTACTTGATTTTCCTCATCATGTCACAGTGGAACGAGGGCATTGCTTGCATTTGCCATTCGCAAACTGTGGCTATGAAGCACCCCGCATGCGATTAAGTTCAAAAGCGGCGACGTATGCAGCGGAACACATGCCCAATGACGAACTGAATCATAAATATGACACTGATCTGTGGCTGGCGTCGAACCGTTTCAATTCATTTATATCAATAAAGTACAAGGAAGTTAAGAATGGGTCAACGAGAAGTCGGACTACAACTGACAGCAGTTGAACAGAAAAGAAACTGAAGCGAATGGCAACTGCAGTCTTACCATAGTCTAACTACAGTCAAACAGGAACTGGAGAATGATGTCAAAATCTCAGTCCGTTCAAAGTCCAGTCGTAGTTCCAGTCGACTGCAACTGCAACCAAACTGGGACCATCTTTGGACTATAGTTCAACTGCAACTGAACTGCGGCTTTGAAATCAATCATGGACTTAGACGTTTTAGGGAAATGTAAAGTTGTCCTCCTTGCCACGAGATGGAGACGTAAGTCTCGCTTTCTCACAGTACACAAAAGTGCCCTTCTCCCTTTCCCTGGAATCATCCCGCACAGGAATGTCCAGTACCTTGCCATATGTCTCACATTGTCTCATTATAGGAATCAATGAACACGGACACTTCCTCACCTGTTATCTTCATTTTCTAGACAGATTAATGGGGTCAAGATAGAAAAAGCTCATATTCCCAAAAAGAACCCTTTCCAAGAACGGGACAATAAAAACGATGGTAGAGAGTCTGCGATCTCAATACTTCATATCCTCATCCTGGGTGCTAGCTGAGGAAACGAAGGATTGATCGCGTGGACACTTCATAGAACATTGCGGTCGGACCTTTTCTTGTATTGTGCAATTTAGCACATCCAGGGGAAGATCACCTCCAAAAATGTACTGTCTCCTGCCTGTACATGATACAGATACTGTATTATGCGTGGAGTAGGGGTTATACCAGTACAGGCTTCGTCCTGTTGATGAGAATGTACGAAAGGATGAAATAAATAATTCAATATTGGTCGAATATCGGTCCAGTTCAGGACCATTGAAGCCTACGCTTTTCCGTAATGCCAATATAGACCCAGATTAGNAATATTTTCTGAATATTGGCAAAGTTTCATTTCACCTAGACGTGACGCTATAACCTGATTTCATTTTTGGTGTCCATATTCCCCCAAGTTACCCTATCGATCGATAGCCCTATTCTAGGAACTGGCGGAGGAAAAAAAAGGTAGAGAACGGGAAATCATTGCAAATCCCATTTATGCTCAGCTTTTACTAGAGATGTGTCATAGAACGTTTTTAACAGCAGCAATAAAAAGCTAACCACTGACGGACACAGACAGGCAGCACTAATTATCTCTATCATTCTCTCTTCTCAATAGTTTTTAGGGGGCCCCGTGGCAAGTATGAAATGGCTTTCATATAGGCCTATTTGAATTAGTATGCTATTTCATGTTACTTCTCAATTTTCAGACAATCGGCACCGGCCGATGGTTATGATATGAAAATCGGCCCACCGGCCAAAGGTGGCCATCGATACAGCCCTAGTATTTAGTTTCATTAATGTGCCACGATATTATACAGAGTTTACAGGTGCATTTTTCGGTAGAAAATCAATCGCCAAAGGACCAACCTTGCCCCGGAAGGCAGTCATCGTCACTTTTTTGGTGGATCTCTGATTTGAACTTCTTCGGTTTGGTGAGGAGAAATGGCTCCATCCAGGGGCGCAACCAGTTCTAAGGTTTGGGGGGGGGGTCCGAAGTTCACATGACCTGTCTTTCAAATGTCTCCGAATGCATTCGGAGCGTCACATGTGCAGGATGTTTCCTTGACAGTTTCACTTTACTAAAGTGAGTTGCTACATGTAACTGGCAGGGGGGGGGGGGGGGGGGGGGGGGGATCAAGGGGTCTGAATCCCCCCCCCACCCCTGCTCATAATGGTATCCCTCTACTTCTTTCTCCATACCCCCTCTGCCCCGAGGGTTGGGGACGCAGGAAGATATAATGAGCAAACGACCTAAGATCGAGGCTAGAAAGGCCCAAAGATAGGAGGTGAAAGGTGAAGGTCACGCCAGTTACATGTAGCAACTCACTTTAGTAAAGTGAAACTGTCAAGGAAACATCCTGCACATGTGACGCTCCGAATGCATTCGGAGACATTTGAAAGACAGGTCATGTGAACTTCGGACCCCCCCCCAAACCTTAGAACTGGTTGCGCCACTGGCTCCATCGTTTTGACATTTCCTTACTTTCACGCATGTAGTGGGGTAGCCAGGTAGGTAGGCTGATGAGGATAGGGTGATACAGGGTTCGACAGCATGGCAGAAGCCTTTTTAAAGGACTGGTTTCTCCAAATTACCATCACGGTAGATGAAGAGGAAGAGCATGGTGGAGGAAGAACATTGACGATGCTGGTGATTCTTTTTAAGATTGACAATACTCTGTTGTACAATGTTGACAAGTTTCAGGACAATCTGCCTGTAACTTTAAATTTTATTTTAGGAATCCGGAAACTTTTGGTACAACTCTCGTATGTGACCTTCCTGCCTTTGACGTTCTGGTGTCACTGATTCTGCTGCGCAGCGAAGCCCTTTCGGCTGCTGCAATGGAAAAAATGAGTATTCCCTAAAACGTGTCAGACCACGATGGACTAGGAACAGGGCCGGCCTTAGGCATTTGCCACATGTGCTCCCGCACAGGGCGAAAATTCATCAGGAGCACCAAAACGTGACTGCATGAATGAAGCTATAATGCCACCCTCCGTTTTACTGCAGAAAGTGGAAATGCCTTCCGTTTCGGCGTCTTTTTGGACGTAAGGGATTGACCCTTTTCCCCACGTCGGGATCGGGGGGGAGAGTGCTGAGTATCTCTTTGCACCGGGCGCCGAAATAGCTAAGGCCTGCCCTGACTAGGAATACGGTATCTAGAACTTACCTTGTGGTCTGCAATCTTTCAGAGTTTCTTGCATTTAGAAGCTCTTGCGGCGGGTGGTCAGTGTTGCGCATGAGAGGATGAGTGTCATAAGAACCTTCAGGCTGAACAGCTACTTCTGATCGAGACGTCTCAAGTCCAGGGCTTTAGACACGCCTGCCGCATGCTCCCAGAGAGACTCCAGAAAAAATGTTCTCTGTCCGATATGAACGGCAGATGACCAGTCCATAGGCACCGAACCCATGGGGGCAAAGGGGCGTGTGCCCCCCCCCCCCCAACAATGTTATTGGGGGGGGGGGGGGCAATGCTCCAAGAGAACATGGGAAACAAAATGCTGTTTCATGAAATACATGAAAAATATGATTTTCGTATCAGTTAAGGTCCCCCCCCCCCTTCCCAGCCCTTCTTCCCCCAATACTTTTTAGAAGGCGGCGCCTATGGGCTAGTCTTCGTACATGTTTTACGAGGTGGAAGAGCTATATTACGTGCTTCGTGACGAGAGGCTTGGTGTTCCATATGCCAAACTTGAGTCCGTTACCCAGAACCAGGAACTTCGGAGGTTGTTCGTGGGCTTTCTTGAGCAACTACCACAATAAGTTGAAATGGGCGAATGAACGTACGAATGAATCCTTGTTTATTATGCGCATGCGCAAAGGTGTGGGAAGGAGAAAGAAAGATATATATGGGGTTCCTAGCAGTGCAGCGCGTTGCACGGTCACTCGATTGATGCTAGTTCTAGCTATGGTGGTAGCCTAGCTTGAAACGGATGTTTTCAAGAAAATTCATGCTTTTATCAATCTAACGTTAAATTCTCATGGTCTTCATTCTTATAGTCTTTTAATATTCAGTGTATGAGTAGGCCCGTGAACCCGTTTTTTGGGCTTACATGGCCTGTTTAGGTTAAGCCAGCGACGTTGCGTCCAGAAGGATAGGGGGGCGGAGGTTTCTTGCAAAAAAAAAAAATTAACTGAAGTAAATAGAAAAAGAAGCATGAAATACATAAGTGCCCTAGTTTCCGCCCCCCTCCCCCGCCCTCTTTTTTCATCCATGCTACCTTTATAGTCTAAGCCTAACGATCATGCGCCAATTATGGGTTGAAGTGCTATCCCATTTCTTTGGCGTGAAAGGTCCAGGTACTTATCTGCTGCCTACGTAAAATGGATGAGGGAATACCGGCAAGTCTGGAGGAGATCACTCAACAATTGATGGCAGCGCTAGATCGAAATGTTCTTCCACCAACATTGGAGAACACAGAATCTTCTCAATCTGGATTGTTGAAAGAGGACTGTGTGAATGCACGCCATCGAGGATCAGCTGTGAATGAGGACAAATACATGAATCAAGCCAGGTATACAATTTTTGTATTTCATGATTTTTGTTACTTTGGTGATGGAATTTCAGAATTCTACAGAATGAATCATAAGTAACCCACAAAGTTTGAAGCCTTGTAACTCCAGATGTGAATAAGTATGAGCAAGATATGTATTTTGCTTTGTAAAGCAAGTATAACACTATGAAGCTGAAAAACAACATTTTTTAAAGTCTGAAATTTGCTTTATTGGACAAAATGAAACAATTGACCATTGCCATTTGTCACCAGAAATGTCTAAAAAAAAACTTGACTTGACATCATAGTTGTTGAACTAGGCCTGAATTAGTCTGGTGTGATTAGGCTTATTATACCTGTGATCTCTTTGAAGAGCCCTGAGGCACTTGAAATCCTTGGCAACTTGACTTCTTGGGACTGCAGCTGTTCAACAAAGTCTTCAGAACTCAGGTTGCTGATTTTTACGATGATTTGGGTGTGTCCTGTGCCTCTTTTATCTGTCTTTTGAGAGACCTTAGGTATAAGCCTTTATTGTTTCAAACTATTTCAGTCCCAATTCAGCAACCAAATTGAGTCTTGTGAAATGTTTCTGAACACAGTGACTGAAGATGTTACAGTGCTCAATCACTTCATCTTTCCAGAGAAGCAATTTCAAAGTCTTTAAAATTTTCATATTTTTCTGCTTCATAGTGATGCATCAGCTCAATAAGGTGGTTTCCATATATATTTATTACTTATCTACATCTGCTATTATGAGGCTTCAAACTTCAATGATTACTTAGGATTAAACCTATGTTTTGCCATGCAATGACAAAAGGTTTGGTTGCAATGCACCACTTGGAAAATCCCTCCACAAATATCTGACATGGTTTGGAATTTTTTAGCTACCTACCACCTGGTTACTTTGTGAACTTCATTTTGGTTTCACAGAAGTTGTCACTAGTTTACTTTTCATTACAGCCTGTATTTCCAGTTGTTGAATTTAACTAGAACTTCTCCATTAAATCACAGCCTGATAATGCTCACCTCTCTCAGACCAGGAGCCCACTGAAAAAGGCAAGTCATAATGAAGAAGTGAGGCAAAAAGTAATGTTTCTCAGGATCAAGCATGTTCTAAGATGTAGATACATGTAAAAAATGCAAAACAGTGAAACATGACTTTCTGTAACACATGCTCATATTGAGAAATGTCTTTTTTTGTTGTATTGCTTCACTTAGACTTTATTGTAGTGTGTGCTTGCTATTACACAATGTTGGGACAGTAATTTAAAATGGGATAGAGGAACATATGATCGTCTACTTTTTTTTCTTTCTTGTCAGTGTCATTTTCATCTCCTCTAAAGTATCCAAGTTCCAGGGATCTCTCCTCTCCATGTAGGGTGCACTCCTCCAGGAGTGCCAAGTCTGCTAAGAAGACAAGTGATTTTGAAAGTGAAGCTCATCTGAGAGTTTTACAAGCTCAGCTCAAAGCATTGCAGAAGGAGAATGAGAAAACCCAAGAGCAAGAATCTCTGCAAGTAAGTCTGAATTACTATTTTAACAATATTAAAGTGTACCTTATGAGGTTATTAATGCTCATGTCACTGCCAGAGTAGCTTACAGCAACGCTACAAATATTGCTTCAAAATGCCAGAGTCGAAGAGTTGGCACTAAAATGTCCAAAGTTTGAGAAGGAACACAATTGAACGCTCGGACTAGAAACATTTCTTAACCCTTTAATTGTCAGCTCTTCGACACTGGCCTTTTTCAATGAAATTTGTAGCGTTGCTCTATTTGGCTGTGGCACTATAATGGTTAACTGTGATATTGCATATTGAGTAGAGCTAGTCCAATATGGTTCAAAAAGTCCCTACCTTGTACATGAAGGCATATCAAAAGTCACTTTCGTTTCAGGTTGCTGTGGAGTGTGCAAAGGGTGATGTAAAATGAGGGAAATTGGGCATGAAACTAATTTGGCTATGTGGGAGCTGATGTACATTTTAAAAAAATTAATGCTTTGATGGCACAACCATTCACATGTCCTGTAACTATAGCACACAACCAAAGTGCTTTTAGTGGAATCTCCTCCAGAATCAGGCTATACAGGTAGGTTTAAATCCCACAGTGCTGACGGGTTAATTGATCAAGTAGTCCATGATTAATTGATAATACATTTCAAATTAACATCCATGCTACCTTCTTAAATGTTTCAACATCATACTGGCTGAGTTGTCAGTTCCATACACTGCATGGTACCTGCATGCCTGGCTCTTGGCATCACTGCATATGGGACCTGCCAGGGTTGCCTGTCTAATTCATGAAGTCCATATGAATGTTATGGGTGTATTTCCTGCCTTTTCTTGGGAAGTAAAAGTTTCCAAAAATCAAAGGCCCACTATGACTATTGCTAAATCAATTCAATGATATCGAATTCTTTCAAATGTATGGTCATTATTAGCTTGTGACATACATAGTAATTTCACAATCCTAGTTTTTTGCAGATATCATATCATTTCCATTTACAAACAGACTAGTGACTGACATTTCATCTTTGCTAACAGAGGGGGAAAGTGGTAAAACTTGAGGCAGAGATCAAGGAGAAGACTAAACTGATGGAAAGGACTACCTCTTCAAAGAATGCATCTCTAGAAGAAGTTCTGCGTTTAAGAAGAGAGATTGTTGATTTGAAGAAGAGAAACCATGATCTGTTTTCCAAGACCCAACTCCTGGCAAAGGTGCTCCAAAGAGATTTTTTTTTTTGTAGTCATTAGTAGCCATATGCATGGGCTGATGGCTTATTTCCACTAAGAATCATAAGTTACCAATTTTGAGCCATATTCATATAAAACTTTTTTGGAAGGAACTGGAGGAGGAGAAGAAGGAGAAGAGTCGACTGGAGAGGGACAAGGAGATGCTACAACTTCGACTTGATAGAGCCTTGCTTCGACTGGACCAATCAAAGCATTGCCAGGTATTTGGTATAAGTTGTCTTCATCCATATATCAATAAGCTTCAAGCATGTTCCAATCCCTCTAGAATCACCCACTTATGATCTCGAACACCTTTGTATACAAATCAGCAGTAGTGCAATCAAAAAGGTTACCTATGTGCAATTTACTGTCCTCCTAATGCCCCCACCCAATCTTTCTCAGCACTACACACTCTTGTCGGGTCAATCCCATCCCATGACCTCATCCTACTGGGTGATGTAAACTGCAACCTATTTGATATTAGCACCCCAGGGTTCAGACACCTATCAAACATGTGCAAGGCCCGAAATCTTAAGCAACTCATATGATTACCCACAAGAATAACTGAAAAAACTTCTACCTCATTGACCACATCTACACCAACTGCCTACCCAGAATAAAACAACACGGCATCATACCTTCCTCCATCAGTGACCACAATCTTTGTCTCCCTTACTCCCAATAACATACAAACCTGCCACCATAAAAAAATTCCTACCTGCTTCCAACTCACCATCCACTACTGCCTACAGACCTTGTGATCTTGACCCCTCAAAGTTTATTGAGGATGTACAAAATCACCATTGGGAATCTCTCCACCACTCTCCAGACCCTAATGAGCTAGCTGAAAAAATCAACACTAACCTGCATTCCCTCATCATTAAAAACACCACACCAAAACCAGTATTCCCAAGGCATAGCTTAAATCATAAACCCTTCATCACAAAATGCATCCATCAATTAATTAAGGAATGTAACTACTTCCACAAACTTGCAATTAAAACTGGTTCCCCAGACTACTGGAATATATTTAAATACTATCGTGCTACAGTCAGAAAAACCATTCAGCATGAAAAATACTCCTACCATCAAAGTTTAATCAAGAAAAAGGGAAACAACACTCATCAGTTATGGACTAGCCTTAAATCTGCCATGGGCCTCACAAAACAAACACTAGCACCCCCCTTTTCCCCAAATGAGCTCAATACCTACCTCAATCAAGTAGCCTTTAACCTCGTAGAACACCTCCCCAATATCCCCTCATCCTATCCTGATTCCCCCATAGCCAAATTTCACATCCCTCCTATCTCTGAAGAGGAAACACTGGCCTACATCCTTAAATTACCTAACAAATCCTCTTGTGGTATGGATGGTATCACTCCCATTGCACTTAAGTATGCCTGTAATGCCTGGAACTTTGTCCAAATACTTACTCATCTCTTCAATACCATACTGTCCTCCTCCACCTATCCCTCATGCTTTAAAATTGCTAAAGTAATCCCCCCCCACAAGAAAGGTGACCCTCGTGACCCTTCCAACTACCGTCCCATATCCCTACTACCAACCATTAGCAAAATCATTGAGAGGCATATATTTAATCACCTTCACCAATTCCTTCAAGACACCAGCATTTTCTCCCCCAACCAATCAGGCTTTAGAATGTATCACTCTACTTGCTCAGCTCTCATCAACTTCACTGACAACACCCTAAAAGCCATGGACTTGGGATATGTCACAGGAGCAGTCCTTGTAGATTTCAGCAAAGCATTCGATACAATAGACCATAACATTCTCATTAACAAATTGACAATGTATGGATGTTCCTCTCATACTCTTTCACTCCTCACCTCCTACCTTTCTGACAGAAAACAAGTTACTCAAATTCAAGGGAGTAGTACCACCTCTGACCCTCTCCCAAATTTTAATATAGGTGTCCCACAAGGTTCAATTCTTGGCCCATTACTTTTCATCCTATACATAAATGACCTTCCCCTGAGTATAAAAAAAGCTAAAGTTGATATACAGGGTGTCCATAAAGTCTCTTTACAATTTAAAAAATTTATTACAAAGGCAATTGATGAGATATCTAAAAAGCATTCGATACAATAGACCATAACATTCCCATTAACAAATTGACAATGTATGGATGTTCCTCTCATACTCTCTCACTCCTCACCTCCTACCTTTCTGACAGAAAACAAGTTACTCAAATTCAAGGGAGAAGTACCACCTCTGACCCTCTCCCAAATTTTAATATAGGTGTCCCACAAGGTTCAATTCTTGGCCCATTAATTTTCATCCTATACATAAATTACCTTCCCCTGAGTATAAAAAAAGCTAAAGTTGATATATATGCAGACGACACCACAATTTACTTTTCACATCCAAATCCACTGGTTGTTAAGGAGACTCTCCAAATTGAACTTCTCAATCTGCAAAACTGGGTTAACAAAAATAAATGCTTATAAATGTCAGTAAGACCCACTCCATACTTCTAGCCCACCCCAACAAGTTTGCATCATCCTCTATAAAAGACTTACATGGCCTTACTTTAAACTCTGAGCCCATCCAATCACTTAAAAAACTCAAACTCCTTCGCCTAACCCTAGATGCTCACCTTTCTTATAAAGTACATTGCCTCCCCATCATTAAAAAAAAAATAAATCAAAGTCTGTACCTCATTCGCTCTATATCTCCACTAATCTCTTCTAAAGAAATCCAAGTACAGTACTTGCTAATGCCCTCCCCACATCTCATTCCCACTCAATAGTACATTCCTGAAAATGGTTCAAATTATCGTCGCAATACTTGGTATAGGAATGGGGGCGAGTATTCAATAAAGTCAGACGCTGCACACCTCCATAATGAATATCGTCTTGAAACGACTACCGAAAAACGCATTGGCTAAAAAGCGGAACTCGATGAAAAAAAAAAAACAAACAAAAAAACCTTCTCTTTGATGTGAAAATATCGGCGTTAANAAGCAAAGATGGAACTAGAATCATGCTGTCAGGCAAGGAAATTAGGAAAAAATGTTTCACTTTCACTCGCGAACACCTCGCATAACGAACGCACCGCTGGAACGAATTCCGTTCGTTATGCGAGGTACCACTGTATATGCTTCCTGCTCCTCATCCAATATCTTAGATAGAATAAATTCCCAAATTAAAAAATGCCTAAGAATAATCCACAAATGTTCAGCACGTCACCCATCTGCACTGCTTCTAAAAAAATCTGACTGGCTTCACTTTAATAATCTTGCACACTTTGAAACTGCCTCCCTATGCCACAAAACTCTGAACACACCCTCCCCATCCTATCTTCAAGTTTTCACAGCTCCCACTCACCAGCACAATACACGCTTTGCGAATGATAAAAAACTATGCATTCCCTCTGGTACAACCCTTTCCTTTCATTGTTCTTTCCACTACAGAGCTACAAAATTTTGGAACTCACTCCCTGTTAACATCTGCAACATTCCTGCTCATAACAAATTTTAAAACAGTCTAAAAATACACCTACAAACCATGCACTAATCATCATAGTCTCATATTTATTTATTTATATATACTGTGGTGTATCCCCCTAATGAGATCCTCCAAGCATTTCTGCCTCTCTTCCCAGGGACAACCAGCCTCAAGGCTGAATTTCATTTGTATATACTGTCTCTCTTTTTTTTGCTGTCCATTCTATTCATATCCTAATAAAGAACATTATTATTATTATTATTATTATTATTATTATATTATTTTCATTATTATTATTGATGAGCTAAGAAGTTTAATCTTTTCATCTTAGTTAAACTTTGTCAAGTAAGCAGCAGCATATAATGAATGTAATGAATATATTCATATTCATATATGCATATAATGAATTCACCTAGTATGTTCCAAAAGGCACTTAATAGTCCTCCTACAGGGTGTCTGATAGGTCATGCACCATAGGAAATATCAGTACGAATCTTTCAATCTATGGAATTTACCAAATGTGTTCAATGTAGTGGCCCTGTTGAATGCGTAGTCCAAGCAAGTCTCTTCCATGATTCTTGGACCCCATGCAGCACCATTGAAGTGATGGATAAATCAAGGCCGTTCTGTATGCTGTCAAAATTCTAGGTATCACTTACTTGAAGCAATATTTCAACATTGCATGTCCATAACTTCAACGGTGCTGCAAGATCCCCAAGAATCATGAAAGAAGAGACTTGGACTCTGTATTTAATTACATGGCCACTACATTGAACGCATCTTGTGAATTCCATAAATTGAAGCAGGGTAATTATAAAGAAAGTTTCCTTGTTCAGCGCATTAGATCTCATGAACAGTTAGACACAGGATTGTGAAACTTAATATGAGTGCTACTGGGGCCTTGCAGAAGACAATGCTCCATGTGTTGTGTGTTGTCAAAAGTGAAAAAATGGACCACTTATGAAAGTCAGTTGTGTTCATTGTTTGCTTCTCCATGGCATTCAAAGGATAACAGAAGTGACAGCAGCATGTTGCATATTCTCCGGTGTACTGGCCTGTCCCTGACAATGGCATCTTTAAGGTCTGGAATCATGGGTGGGGTCCCTTGGTACCTATGAGACTTCAGAAATCCCCACAACCAAAGGTCTGCTGGTGTAAGGTTCAGTGAACACAGTGGCCATTCATAAGGCAAATGTCTGGAAATTATGCAATTCTGAAAGTGCTCCTGCAACATGTGCTTGGCAAGAGTGTCAATGTGAGGAGGAATGCCATCCTACATAAAGGTTATGGTGTCCAGCACATTTAGTTGCTGCAGAGGTGATACTGATATTCTGTATGGTGTGCAACTTGAAACACCCTGTATATGTGAGGAACCGTTTATTGTAATCAAGCAGGTCATTCTTGAAGATGGCAGGAAAAATGAAATTTCCCTCATTGCTCCTGCCTGCAGGTGACATCTTGTTTCATTGATGAATGGAGAATGCTGCATTTGTAATCAGTTTTAGGAGAAAAATTAGGGATTGAATAAACTGCTGAATAGTAAAGATGAATTATTCACTGCATCTTCATTTTTCCTATAATACCTGAGGTGATGTACCATCCTGTTCTTCATTTTAGGGAGAGAGTGAAAGAGAGAAATTTCTATCTACCATGGTCACCAAGCAGCACAAGCTCATCCATCTCCTCAGGTGAGTTTTAGGTCATTACTTGTTCCATAACACAAAATAAATTTAATTGTTCTGTCAGTATTAGCTCTTACATTGGCTTGCATTACAGAGAACAGCACTCCCAAGATGGGATGTGTAATTCTGGTCTGGGGAATGGAGATTGATGGGAGCAGGTGGACAGCTGGAAATACTCATTTGAATTCCCAGGGGTGCAGATACCATACCAGCATTAGTTGGTAATGGGTTCACCATCTTGCCATATGGAGCATGCAAATCTTTACAGATGTGCTCTACTTAGAACATCAGAGAGACTGACAATGCAGATGCACCTTTGAGTCTGTGCTAGTGGGGCTGGAAACCTGCCTTGCAAGTTCCATTTTTAAAGCCACTCTTAATGTAAGATATGTTCTGGTATAAATGTGGTGCAATAAAGGGCATCCAACTGAAATTTGAATATGCTTCAAACTTAATTCATGCATTCAGGCTAATTGACAGTCCATATGTTGGGCCAAAGAGCACTTTTTGCTGGATTTGGCTTGTCATGAGGAGCAAATTCAGAGGTTTCTCTATGACTGGAGGGTCATTAATAACCTGTGTTGTACCTGCTTGTTTGCCATATAAGTGGATACTAAATTTGCCCTAACCACTTCCCAGGGAGACCTGGAAAATTCTTGGGTTGACTTCCATATCTCAAAACTCACTGGCGATGGGCTTAGGTAGTCCCAGAACATGGAGGAACTAAGTTTTGATTGAAAAGGTGTTCCTTTTCTCCTGGGATGAACATTTCTAATTCTAGTGTGGTGTTTTAGAAGCAGACAAGCAATAGATTTTCTGTGGTACACTTTTATTGGAACAAATGCTACACCTTAGGCACAAATCAACATCGGGGAGCAGGAAAACCTGAGGATAAGAGAAACTTTTACCAAGTTGATAGCACTTCCCACACGTGTTATTCATTCAAATATCGAGTGCGGGGATTGGGGAAGGTGAGGAAGGATGCCATTCTTTCATCTCATCTGGAAGCATGACTTGAGGCGCTTGAAGAAGACTGGCATGAAAAAAGAGACAAGAGGGAGAGCAATGCAGCAGGAGACAATACTGAAACATCAAGGTGTATTGCTTGAATGGATGGTATAGGGCCACTGACAAGACACCGTACATTCAACCTTGAGAAACTTGGCCACTTTCCTCTTCTCTTAAAGCTCAGGGAAGGAATGAGGGATATTGAAAAAAAAAAATCATAAGCTCTACAAAGCACTAAAGACCATGAATGCATGAAACACAAAATACAAAAAGGAGGGGAGTAGGCACTGCCTATGAAAACATACAAAGGGACTGATGAATTTTCCTTACATGAGATCAAACGTAAACCTTTACACATAACTCAAACATGAGGCAAAAACCTTGAAATTTACAGGAAAAAAACCCAGCAGAGGATTAAGATGGGAGAGAGGAAAGAAAGAGAAGCGTATCAAAGGCAGGAGTCAAGGTTGTGATGTGAATGTGCAATACTTCAAGAAGATACGTATGAAAGCCATGATGAACAGTTGCCAATTCTCAATGGCACTGAGAGACAAAACTTGGAGATACAACTATTGGAAGGGATTATTAATAAATTCAACCACACAACTATTATAATGATGACATGAGGTATTTGTGAGCCAATTGACAAAAACTTCTCTGCTTATTTTTGTGCCTCCCATCAGGAGTGAGATGGCCCAGAAAACAACAGACATATTGCACATGGGTTCCAGGATTTTTTCAACAACATGACAAACTTCTTCATACAGTATCTCAATCCTTTTGCCTAAGAGCCCCAAGTGTGGAAGCTTTGACTGACAAAAGAAGAGGGGTGAACAAATGTCCTGTATCTTCTTCATAGACATAAAGATTGGGGAAATAAGGCAGCAAATTTTGTTTTAATTGGCATCACAGAATCTAGACGTATATGGGCCTTGGTTGGGGGAAGCAAATAGGTAAAAAGGAGGAGAAAGAGTCCCAGAATGCCATGAATGTGAGATCTTTCTTTCCCCATACATGCTTTTTTTTTGCACTTCCCTAATGTTCTGAGTTCTCTTCCAGTTCATTTCATTGAGGAAAGACCAAGAGAGAAAATGGGAGAGGAAATCAAGAAGAGTAGTACATGCTTGAAGCAAAGAAAGAATTTGTACTATAGTCAAATCACAAGACAAAACATCTCGCAGGGAAATCAATTGGGGGAAAAGTGGCCAGGAATCAAACATTACTCACATCAGTAACATCTTGCTTTTTTTTTACCATTCTTTTGATTCCTCCCTTTTTTTTCCTCTCTCTGGCAGGGAGGCACCATTCACCACCAATGGAGAATGAACCCAACCACAAGAAGAATCACAATCGAGATTGTACCCGCAACAGTTTCCAGTGTGACTTTACTCACTCAAAAATTAAAGGCAGGAGGAGGGGAGGGAACTGTTACAGGTGGCATTAAAAGAGTCTCACAACTAATTCCGAATAAACTTTAGAAACCACTCTGGATGAAAACTGCTGAGGGAAAAATTGCTGATGACCTTAATGTCAATCACAGAAGGGAACAGGAAGAGAAATATGGAAAACGAGCATTCTCATGAGAAAGAGGACTTCCAGCTGAGAAGTGCTAATAGTTTTTGAAAGCCACACGAAAGACATGCAGGTCAGGAGAAAAGGGGAGGAGAATTGATGGCACCCCAAAGATGATCTCCTTTGGATATCTAGACTAAGCAGAACAGAAGTAGAAAAAAAAAATCAGAATGGGAAAAGGGACAAATCAATGCATTTAATTCCCACTGCACATCATACGTCTTTCTTCTCATTGCTTCCCCTCGTGATGACTATCAAGGATTTGAGCAAGTATGCACGGAAACACAAACTTCATAATGCCCAATGGAGGTGACATGTGTCATTCACATGGGAATGAATTTCAGACAAAACGGGACAGGAACTAGGAGTGAAGCTGGAAAACGATTCAGATGTTCCAACCAGACAAGCAGGATAGAGAAAGAGGAAAATGGGCACATATGTCAAATGCACACGAGCAGGCTTGTGGATGCACTATGCATGCATGGGATGATGAAGCGTGAAACAGCTTTTCCTGATGCATGCAGTGTGATCTTCCTATTCGGAGTTGGAGAAGTATTCACCCGCATCCCCTCGGCAGATTGGACACGTGCGATTGGACTGCAACAAGCAAACGTTGAACAATGAAAAAAAAAAACCTCCATATCAGCAGTCAGGTCAGGAGCAGGAGCAAAGGAGGAAACATGAGACTGAAGATACTGACCTTGAGCCACTTGTCCACACACTTCGCATGGAATTCATGAGAGCAAGGAAGGACACGAAGAACTTGGCGAGCCTCAAAGTCACACATACACACCACACATGTGTTCTGCTCACTCTGACGGCTTTCAGTACTGAATCTGCAACAAGCAAGATGAAAAAGAGCCCTCATGCACCACTTTCAATTTCTGAATAGAGCTGTAAAATCAGGGAAAATGCACTCACCGATATGATGGAAGCTGGTCAATCTCATGACGGAGTAGTCCTCGAGGTTTTGCCTCACCAAGTCGTTCTGCAAGGCTCAGAAGTGCCTCATAGTTCTCTGTTTCCTGGTCAGAACCAGCAACTTCTCCTCTAACATTGATGGCAGCCAAATTTGGATTGGAAAGCATGGCTCTATAAAAAAAAAAAAAGAAATAAATATTACTAATCTGTAAATCTTACCATAGGGATATAATTTAGTACATGTGAGCAGCTCAAATATAATAAATAATAGGAAACATGGACCAGGAGCTTCCAATCTAATTTAATTACAGGAATACCACAAGAGATCCAAAAAAAAAAGCAGTCTAGCAGAACTGACATAAAGTGAAGGAGGAATCCTGGGTTGGATGCTTGAGCAGGATTGTGATGGTGTGTTGGGGGGTGTGGGGGTGGTAGATGATGATGATGATGATGATGATGATGATGGCCCATTGCCATCCCAACTCCATGTCCATGCCCATGTCCACTCCCACCAACATGGTGATGTTGATGAGGATGCCCATTCCCATTGGGTGGAGGGACAGGTGAGGAATGGAACCGCCATCTATGCTGTGCATGGCCTGGTCCTGAAGAACCCCCACGCCCATATCCGAAGTGGGTGCCTATGGTCCCATTGCTGCTTCCATTCCCATTACCATTGCCAGAAACCCCAGGAAGTAATGGAGCCATTGCTGGCTGAGGGAGAATGCGCCTCAACTGGCTGCTGGCACGACGTGTCCGGCCTCCATTTGCCTCAGTCTGTCCTCGAGTCTAACAATGTAATAAACCAGTACAGATCATTTCCATATTGAAACACTTTTACTTTTACCCTAGAATTTATACATAGTATTGGATGACAGAAGAATCCTCAGAATGAAAAGATCAAAAGCAACATGAAAATATATATACAGGGTGGGGCAAAAGCCAAGGAACATTGGAATTTTTGGGGAATTTCGTTTTGGAAGTGCTTGATGGCAGCACACTTATGTATCTCCTTCTCATCGATTTGGCATGCAATAGGTTAAGTCCAGTGAAGTGTGCTCACGCTGCATCCACTGAAATTAGCTGGAAATGAACGACTGTTACTCACCTAGAACAAGAATAGCAATTTTGGCGATAATGTGTCATTTCCATTGCTGTTCTTTGGTTATCTCCATGCTTGAGTGTGCACAATTTTGCCATAATTTTATTATGACATTTTCCAGTGATTTTTGAATAAGTGTTGTGAAAAAACCTAGTAATTGTGTACTAAACCGAAAAATGAATGGAGTTGATGATTTATGCAAAAACAGAAAACAGATTCCAGCAAACTAGCCTATTACCATGAAAGACACCCAAATAGGCCCAGATTGTTCATCCATTGCATTTTGGATTTGATAGAAAAATTCTGGGAAACCAGCAATGTTCTCAATGCAAAAAAAATTATATGGCCATGATAGGAGAAGCTGACCAAACAACACTTCTGGCCCTGGTGTCAATACAGCCGCAACAATCAACACGAGGGATGTCAAGAGCTGTGAGCATTAGTGAAAGGTTAGACAGAGAAGAAAATTAAATTCTCCAAAACTCTTATGTTCCTTGACTTTTGCCCCACCCTGTATGTGGGCCTAACAAAAAGTTCCAGGACCAGTCTTCACATGAGCAAACTACTTACAACAATTAGGTTTCAGTATGAGCCCCTTTGAAATAGTTCCCTTGACTTGTGATACACTTCTCAAAACTTTTGTGAAGACCTTGGAACACTAGCTGTAACCTATTCTGGGCAACCTCCTTCAACTTGTTGGTTTCAACTGACTGGAGAGCATCTGTGTCATGGAAGTGGCAGCCTTTCGGAAGGCACTTTATTCTGGGAAACAGCATGAAGTCATAAGGTGTGAGGTCCAGTGAGTACAGAGAATGTTGGTGCATTGTCACCCCATGATTGGTTAGAAGTCCCATGATACCGATTGATTGCTGGCAATCATTGCAGACAAGCTCAGAAAAGACTTGTTGATGGCTGTCCAATGTGTCAATGTGTTTGTCATCTTCAATAAATTCCTGCTCTTTGTGAAAATGCTTTTGTCACTCAGACAAACAAGAATTGACTGCAAAAAGTGGGAATCCATTGATGGCAAATGCAGTTGACAGACACATTCTCCAGTTAGTTGCAGGCAACACATTGAAGGATGTTGCCAAGAATGGGTGATAGCCAGGGTTCCAAGTTCTTTACAAACATTGGGAGAAGTGTATTGCAAGTCATGGAAACTAATTGGAAAGAGGTACAGAATCTAACTTCTGTACATAGTTTGCTCATTTGAAGGCCTGTCCTAAAACTTTTTGATAGGTCCATCAATGTCTTCTGATGGCAGAACTAGTGTGATTTTCAATCAAAGACATCACATAGTGATGTCATAAGGATTTTCCCTGATTTTTTAATGCAACCTCACTGAAGAAACACACATACTCATCCTTGGTAGAGAGATCTGAGAAAAAATCCATAGCAACAAAGAGCAGAATGGGTTTACTAAGCATACTTATAAAACCCACCCTGAACAAGATGAAATGCTACAGCATGCTATTGGTGAGAAGCACTTCAGTTTCCTCACTCAAGGCTCAACTTTTACACTTCTACTCAATGAAAATGAGAAGGAATCAAGGGAAATACTCACATCAGCCATAATCAAAGGATTGGCACTGGGGTTGAAAACAGGGCACTGATTTCGAGCAGGTGCTGGAGCTAGAGATGCAGGAGATGGGATGACACCAAGTGATGCGATCCCATTCCCTGGGCTAGCACGACGGAGGAGATCTTCCTCAGTTCTCCCTCCCTGTCGATGGGAAAAAATTGTTAGCATTAAAATCAGCATACAGAGATGACCCTGTAGTCTTGCAAATGGCACCTATTAACAACCAGGAACAAAAGCACTATTTTCTCCATTTCTTGTCATACTGCATACTACGAGGGGTCCTGCATAAGTTTCCAGACTTTTCAATTAAAAATAAACGTAGATTTTTAAAAATATTTTTCTCTGAAAGTGTTTATTTAACACTTTTCAACATAACCGCTGCCAATATCAATGTACTTTTGAAGGTGCCGGAGCGAACTTTGAAAACAGTTCTGAAAATCATCTTTTTTGAGCTGTTTCAGCTGATTCTCCAATGAAACCTGGCATTTCAAGTTAATGTTTCATTGGTCCAGAAGATTGGACCCTTCTGCTCCCCTGATTTAAATCCAATTGACTACAGTATCTGGTCCTTTCTGGAGGCACAGATCAGTGCTATCAGGCATAAAAAATTTGGGCAATCTCAAGATGGCTTTGTTGAAGAGGTGGGACAAAATCCCTGTAAAATAGCTGTGAGAAACTGTGAACAATTTTCCATAATGCCTCAGAAAAGTTATTGCTGCCAATGGGAGATATTCCAAAGATGTTTAACTCATTTTGAAGCTTTTTTTATGCTCTTTCTAATGAAATAAAGAAAAGTTTTCTTGCTCTTCATTGCATCAAGATGTTGGTATTTTTGAGAGTCTCCGAACTTTCCGGTCACCCTGTATGTGCAGAATGTGGTCTTCCATTGTCATACTGCAGTTGCATATTAAGTGTTAAAAGTCCATGTAGGCACAATAAATGCTTGGCTTCAATCATTACAATAGATTTCACAGTAAAATGAATGTGTCAAAAGGGGTGCTTATCAATAGGAAATGAATTATGACCCCAATAAAGATTCCACTTTCCTCTTTGAAGGGGCAGTTAGTCAACACAACTGTCATGTTTTGAAACTTATTGTTACAGAGGTACCATTTCCAACACTGTGGCCAGTGTTGTATTCCTGGGCCCATAGAAATACCAGTAGTATAATAGTTGCATGTCCCATACTTTCGGAAACCTCCTCAAATGTTAGTAACTCTTACCCATCCCTGCCCAAAAGTCTTGAGACTAAATTGAGGGTTATGAATTGGCATGTAGAAGTTTCAAAGAATGCATGTAAGGGAACAATAGATGAATGGGCACTCACCCCAGCTGAGATATGGAGGGAATGAGCGAGGGGGGGTTGGAAGGATGGAGGCAGGGCACTAATGGGGGTCTGCTGGGAGAGGCCAAAAAATCCTGGATACCCACGTCCTGCTAATCCCGGAACCTGCTCAATCATGAAATGCTATACATATCACTTCTGACCAGAATGCTTCTTGTGGTAAAGGGGTGGAGTGGGAGTGCAACCTGGCAAGAAACAGGCAGATGGTTGCAGGCTTGAGTGTAGAAGGAGTGGACTTGACATGGTGGAAGCCGTGTAGCTGACGGATGAGGTGCAGTGCAGAGAGGAACGTGCCCCTGTGCTGTTGGATATAAGGGTGTTGCCAACCCCACAGGGACAGATACTGGTACCTGAGGACACAGACAGAAACAAGACTCACCCCCAATTCTCTCTCTTGGGGAATAGAAACTTTAACTCCACTTTTTACAGTTATAACTCAGAGCAAGGAAGCGTTGCCAATAACAATAATTAAAGACAAGCAAAGTAAGAATAGCCTTGGAAAAGTGTGAGTGGAATAGGGGATGTAAGAAAATGGAATGTACCCAAGAGGCTTTTCCTAACGGGGTTGCCGTGAACATTGGCACCACGCATATTTACCACAGGAATTATTTATTCAAATATAATCGATGTGTCGGCAGGATCATTCCTTGTATCCTTCAAGCAAAGATGGAACTAGAATCATGCTGTCAGGCAAGGATAAATTGCGAGTGTCTACTATTCTTGCATATTCTATTATTACCTTCGGGAAGGATGCTTTTCCTAAACCTAAATATTTTTTTAGAATTTAGGAAGCCTCATAGGCCTGCGTTACGCTCAAGAATATCGCATTCGGCGTAAGCTCTTTTTCTTTCGGCTAGCTGAACATCGTACGTTATTGTAGTCCGTATCTCAAGATTACCTCACCGCACTCGCCATAGAAATACTCATCGATCCATAGTGTTTCACTGATGGGGGTTCCCTCTTCCCAAATCCCATGCAAATGGAGATGGTATAGTCCACGGGATCCAGTTTTCTCCCTTTTTGGTTGCATAGGTAACAGGAGCCGCTACAAACTACGCTACACTTCAGCTATTATGAGACCTTACTCCATCGTGCGGGGGATGACTTCAAGCCATGGCTGACCATTTCGTGATATCTTACGGGCGAGGCAGTCATGTGACATTGGAGAGGATTTTTTCCTATTCCCCGAGAGGACATCCAGATGCATACATTTCTCAAGAAAGTCGAACAAAGAAGCGGAGCGCTTTGCAACAGATACAAAAAGGTCTACAACGTGATGGTACGACACCAATTTTTTGCCTTTATTTTTCAAGCTGCTGAAGCACCAACAATCTTTTTTTAAAAATTAATGGGAGTTTGAAGGTTCTAAGATTTGGAACGTCTAGCATTTCATAGCGCTGAGTACCAAAATAATAAAATTTCTGAAAAGTATTCACATGGAACCAACGTAGTTAAACCTTTCGTGAGCAAATTTTTTCTTATATGCAAATGACAAAATTCAGTACCTTCTTTTTCATTTATGGAGGCTTTCGCTTTGAGAAATTCCGGACATTCTCTAAATGCAAAAAAGTAATATGTATATAGGTATATTAGCAATACTTCATTAACTATGAATACTATATACACAGATATATTACTGAAAGCTGACCTATCTTAAAAATAGTCCCAAAGGATGTAAAAGGAAATTTTTTTTTAAATCAGACTTTGTCCCATAGTTACCATTAAATATTTTGCTTCTTGTAAGTGTTGCCTCAACAGGTCGCGTGCTTACGCATCTTACCAAAATGGCTTCCTTACAGGCCTCATGGGCGCCAATTAAAATCTTCACGGAGTTATCTTAGTCATCAGTAGATGATAAGAATGTGAGGAAGCCTTCCCAGGGCACTGGGAGGGTAGAAATTTTGCTGGGAAGAATACGTCCCACTGTCCTCTAAAGGGTTAAGAAAAAATCAATTGGCACAACAAAGAAAAACTTGTTCTCTGCCCACAACGTGCAATCACTTTCAATTGTGAAACCACACCTGAATAAAAGATGCTCGAATGGAATGTATTCATTAGCGAACAGCCAGCAGGCCGACACTATCGATTTCATCACTACGCCCTTGGATGACTCGTGACATCGGAAGCCATAGACAGCAGGCCTACATCATAATTCAGGAACCTTGGCAGGAGAATCCAACTCTATATAATGGGGCACATCCCAAACCAGAGCAAACGATAGCATGTGTGACTTCATAAACTGTGTGCCACAGCTGTGCATTATCAGTCTTCCATACGCAGGCCTAAGTTCTAAAGTCTCAAGGGATAGATAATATAGGCCTACGTCGGAAGGTAACGAGAAGCCCAGTGTGCCCAAAAATGCCTTGACTCACCCGAGTGGGAATGATGAGGCAAGGCCCAAACACGGCCATGACACTCAATGTTGGGTCGATTGGCACGACACAGAATAATGTAATGTCAAAATTGGTCTGAGGCCTGGACCCAGGCCTCCACCAACCAATATTCACCTTCGACGATCAGCCATGACACAATCAAATCAGAGAAGAACACGGTGAGACAACACTTCCCTGAAACTGGGAAGGCTGAAATAAACGGCGCACAACGGAGCGGGAGACGAGAATGAGCGTTTCCTTTCTTCTCACAGATTCGGCTAAGAAGAAGATGAAGCTGCAGAGCCAGTGAGGAAAAAAAGACAAGCGAGGTCAGCGTGTTTACGGCTCATACGGGACTAGCCTACGAAAGAAAGGGAGGAAGCCAAGAAAGTGGGATGGAGGGAGGGAGGGAGAAAGATAGCAAGGGAAATCTTGCGCGCGGAGATGACGCATCTCCAGGGACATGAGACGAAGCACAGCACACGACAGTACTGGTTCATTGGGAAGAGGACAAAGCGGAGCTGGGGCTCACGCTCCCTTTCATCTGTCCTGCAATCGCTCACTCACATCCTCTCCCTTTCCCTGACGCACGCACGACAGAATACAGGGAAACAAGAGAACCACAGAACGAGCAGATGAGCCCGAGCACTCCCCCAATGCAACACACTACTCTCGCAACTCGCAGTCGCAGGCTCACATGCTGAGAATCCCAGTCCCAGGGTAGGGCAAGGGCCAGGGACTTCCCTCTCTTCCCCCCCCCCCCTTCCATCCTTCCTCCCTTACAGCCAGCATTGATCCAGCAGGCGGGGAAGCGAATGAGGGGGAGAGCATGGGCACCGCTATGCCCGGGAAAAACGGGAAACCTTTCACTTCCCGGAACCAGGGACCACGCACGTTTCTCCTTGCTTTTCGTCCTCCTATCCTTCCCTCCAAATAACACCACGAATGAGTCATTAGACAGAAGTGATAGAAACCAAAGGGAAATGACTTGGAGTGAATACCCTCATCTCCCTATAAGTCCCGTGTAAGTGAAAGATGACTGTTATCCGAAATATATCCATCTGTGGTATATATTATCACGGAGACGAGACGTCAAACAGTGACAAGCAAAAAATGAAAACTAGCTCAACCAAGTGATAAATTGTAATTGGGCTTCAAACAAAAAAAAGCCAAAACAACACCCTTAGGCAGCGACGTGCACCAGGCCCTATAGTCAACAGTTAAGAACCGATGACATGAGCCCAATGTGATAAACGCAAAGTTGTAGAGGAGCCGAGATTTTCGCCCT
The DNA here is from genome assembly GCA_905338385.1 of Darwinula stevensoni. Taxonomy (NCBI): domain Eukaryota; kingdom Metazoa; phylum Arthropoda; class Ostracoda; order Podocopida; family Darwinulidae; genus Darwinula; species Darwinula stevensoni. The sequence goes on from CAJPEV010000076.1 coordinate 51,576, forward strand.
TGGAAATTTTGAGCCCCAAAGTAAGAACCTTCGGTAGACAAATCCAGCGCCGGACAATGTAATATGACATCACTGTGAATAACCCATCTCGTGGCCTCGACGCTGCTATGAGGCAATCCTCCTCAGCCTTGAATAACCCTGTGGAACTTTCAGTCTTCCGGGAAGGAAAAAAGAGTTAACACGGTCACGGTCTCGTGAACTGGTCCTGAGTGAATATGCACATCAAAGGCGTGACACTAAATTAATTAATGTGCTTGAGGCTAATAATGTTGAGGCTTTCTAAACATATAATACTTTCCTATGGTAACCTCACCATACAGGCATACTGAATACTGTAACTCACGAATATTTCATGACATATGGTGAATGAAATATTAAAAAGAAAGATTCCAAGGATTATTCTGAAGCCCCATTTCTTTTCCCTCAAAGGAATTGTATGAACAATGAAACTGGTAGGGAGTTTCCATGGAACGTAATACCAGAACAGAACCTCAACGGATGTGGTCCTAGCACAGCTGTTGAGCTACCTCTGGACGACTCCTCTTTTACTACAAGGCCAGACCCGCCCTCTCCCACATTCTTAGGGGGGAGGAAAAATAAAAAAAAGGAATCCATTACTGGGGCATTTTCGATTTGTCGTTGTCCATTCTTTTCCCCAGGATGGCTCCTAAACCCGGACGGGATGAAGGCAAATAGCATCCGTTCCTTCTTCAGTTACCATTTTAAAGATATACAATTACCTGTCAACGCGATATAGGATGACGGGAAAACAGCTCAGTCAAGCAAAGAGTGAAGGGAGCTTTGAAAGGAATATTGAACACAATTGACAATCGTTGCCTCAGAGCAACGATGTCGTGTAATATTTCTCAGGGAGGTGGACAGTCAGCTGTCTCTTAGGCGTATGGCAAAACGGTGTTAATACTCAAGGCCTACAGGTTAATCCGGGCTTTTTCATACCTAGCCATTGGGGAGTATCAAAATGGCGATGCGCTCAGGGATGTTATTTGAACTTCCTTCCATGTAAATGTACTTAACGCACCTTCCTCTGACCCAGCTGATGTGGATGGGGATATCAATATCAGCTCAAAATGGACTACACTCTCCTACCTCAACAGATCAAAACGCCATCTCTGACGTTGCGGTGGCTTCGTGGATGACGAGCATGCCAGAGAAACCCATCTCATCTCCACCAAGAAGCTCCCTGTCCTTAATGCATACCGGTCACATTGGAACCGGCTTGACAAAAATTTAATTCATTCGCTAAGTCAGGCTACCTTTCTCCAAAAACACTATAAAAGCCCTTTTGGCACTTTTGGTTTTGGTTAGGCCACAGAGCTTTTATGGCTAACTAAAAAAATAAAGGAACTATTAAATTAAATGTGGCAACAATATCACGTATAACATACACGAGAACCACGTCCACTATAAACATATATTAGTGTTGTTCCCTCTCAAAGTCCCACAAAAATTGTGAAAATTAATTTTCTTAAATTGTTCAATTCTTCCAGACCTTTTATGGAATCACTTCCCCTGTCAAGAGCTGCATTTGGTTTTTGACCTCTGCCTTCCCTCCCTAGTGTACACTTATTATTATTATTTTTTTTTAGCAACCAATGTAATTTCTCCCATTTTTCTAAATTTTAGGAAACTGGATAAATACACTAACTAGCCTTTGATCACATTCTGTTTCAATAACTTTTGACTTAATTCTACCAATGTTCAATTAATCATGCTATGCTTTATACTAGGGCTGATGACTCACTCAAATGGGATAGTCAAACTCTCGATGTCTAATCACTGCCAAACAGAGCTACACAATAAGTAGGACTATGGCAACTTTTTATAAATAAAAAAACAACTCACATTTATTGAAAAACTGGAGGAAGAATCCATTTTCAGAATAGTACCAGGTGACATAATACTGTAGGAACTTCAAGGACTATAGGCAATGATTGTGATCTGGAGGAGGGTGCTTCATATTTCAATGGTGTCAAAATTGTGGTGATGAAATACTGATGATATTACAATTTAAACTATTTTTTTTGCTGCAGAATAAGTGGAGACTTTCTTCAATAATACCATGCAGTTTTTTGCAACAGAATAGTATTTTCATATGTCCTTATCAGCATCTGTGACACCAAGCATTGCTTATCTTCAAATAAGCATTGACCTCTACTTATTGTAAAAGAAACAACTAGTTGAACTTTATGATACCCATAATATATTATTGACTAGGATTATTGGATCACTATGAATTTAAAAACTTTGAAAAACCGAAGCTTGTTTCCTCCAGAATACACTGCTTCAAACATCCCCCAGTATCTGATAATGGAAATCCCCTATCTGTTCCAGTGAAAGTAATTAGTTGCTGAAGTTTTACTTCCACTGCATTATGGTGACTGAATGACTCAACCATGCATAAATAATTAATCCTCATCTGATAGAAACAACTTAATTCAAATATAATCATGAGATGCATGCAATGTGATTATCACAAAACCATGAATGGCATTCTTACATTCACAACCGTCACACATGTGCAACATTTCTTCCAAGGAAGTAATTTCTCACTAGGTTTTTGGACAGGTTTCATACTAAATAGTCAGGACATAACATGTATGGTCTCAATATCTGGTCTATAGGAATTGACTTATAATGCCAAAAACTATGTTTAGATAACCTATTTAGAAAGAAACTTACATTTATTGTTGCCCATGACTGTCACAAAATTCCTAACTTTAAATATTCTATAGAAATATTTGATTACTTTTTACTTGATAAATAGCTACAGCATTGTTGGCCAATTTCTTTCAGTTATGATTAGCATTTGCATCAGGCTGAACAAGATTTTACAAGGATCTGAAACAAAGGAAATGATGACACATGTAATTATCTCATGAGAAGCAAAGAGGATCCTGTCCTGACTTCCAACATACCCTGCATAGCCCCAAACAGAATGAAAGGGATTGAAGAAATATATATCATTCTAGGAGAAGCACTATACTTCCTAGTTCTTGGAGAAGATTTAATGACTGAGCAATATGTACAACATTTGGAAATAATAATCTGTTTGGCACTTTCAGTAACTTGGAAAGTACAAAATACTCTTTCACCCCTTTGGGTAGGTGAGACAAATTTAAACCTCTTAAAGGAGAAAATATGTCCCCTTTACATTTTGAAACTAATGGTTTCAGGATCTATACCATTTGATGATAAAACACACACTATACATTCACGTTCTAAGACTGGACATTGGTGTAATTTGGTTGAAGAAGGCAGATTGGATTTCCTCTCATTCATCATAATCACGTGATGTAGGGGGCAGACTTTATAAAAGAGTAGGAATTGAGGAATTGGTCTCACCTACCAGATAAACATGTTCTCATAGACTATTCTCACACCTTGATGACTTGATTTTTTGGCCTTAGGGAGAGTGGCCCTAAATAAATCTTATTCTGCTCTGAATAAAAAGATGTAGACATGTAGGTTGTTTTTCTTTTCTGATCAAATGTAGGCATTTAATAGGGCACTTATTCCACAAAATTGTAATTAGTCCATACCTCTCTCTCTAAATATGGTAAATGAAATCACCATCTGGCATTTGTCAGATAACAAGTGGTCATGTGATTCTCACTGCAATAGGATGGTGAGAATATTGCAAATGTCAAAATGTTTCTCCTTCGGGCTAAATGACCTTCAGTTTCAGTTTTTTGGCATCTCAGAGCTATTGGCAATTAATGATAAATATATTGGAAGGAGAGTTGGAACTAATTATATTCAATAAACCACGATTGTTTTGATTGCATACAATCAATTAACCTAATCAAATCAAGTCATCATTTTTACAGAAAATTAAACATTATTTTGATATATCCTCATTGCTCATTTGGCATATCAAGTAGGGATATGCCAAATGAGTAATGAGGATCAATGTACATTCTGTAAGTAGTCACTTGCAAGGGCACTGGGCAACTGACAGGATTGTCAAGTCGCTTTCATTTCTTGGCCCCAAAGAGGCAAATATCAACTCAAAACTGAAATTGATATGAACCTATATTGCATGATGTTTTATGCAGGGTGTTCCATAAATTAGTTTAGCGAGGGATTTTCAGCTATTCTCATTTTAATTAATTCAGTTAATTGTGTGATATTGTTTTTGTTATTAATTGCTATTATTGTTAAAGTTTTATTTTCATACTAGGTGAAGGAAGATGCACGCTTAAAAATGTATTCCTGACATTTAAATTATTGTTTCAGTCAATCTAAGAAATTGAAAAATAAAAAAAGACTTTCTCCCTTTATTTGCACTTGTCCATTACTCTCTACTCATAAATGCCTATATCCTATCAATTTTGCTACCATTTTCAGATTCAAAATTCATTATCGCATTACAGAGATCAAGTAGAAAGAATGCAAGTTTACGCATCTTTCTTGGCTGTTCATTACTTCAATTGCTTGAGACGGACAATAATAACGAAGTTATTAAGAATTTAGCATAGCTAAGCTAAGAAAACCCCTTGGTAAACTGATTTATGGAACACCCTGTATTTCAACAACTGAAAATACAACTTAACTGTCTTGGGAGTATTTAAAAAAATGCAAAATGCAAAGTATAGAGTGCTTTACATTCAAAGAACATAATAATTAACATGGAGAGGTAAGACCACATGAAACTGAAGAGTAGGCCTATTGCAGAATAGAAATATGGGGGTGGGCATTTTTCCCCCCAAAAAAATTCCTCATGACAGACTTTAAGGTGAAAGAGGCAAAAAAAGTAAAGACTTTGGAGGCTGTCTCACTCAGCAAGAAAAAATAATATCAAATTTGTAGAATGAGACATGGAAATGTAAATGATTTAATAAAGTTTTCTAATGTCATAAATGCAACATTAATAAACTTGTGTCTTGATGCAAGCAAAGGCTGATTGGCAACTGACAGATCAAAAAAGTTCAAAGCCATGGAATATGGCCACTTAACAGGAACAAAGATGCTGCAATTTGAAAATTCCACTAAAAAGTACCTCTCCCAGACATATATTAGAATGGGTACTGAAGCTCCAAGGTATAGATGAAAAAGTGTCAGCAGGGGTTGCGCTAAGATTCTTGCCCTGACCACCTGCCCATGCATCCTGGGGGTCCCAGGACACCCAGGAAACACAGGCAGAAGGCCCAAGACTGTTGGATTGAATATCATACTGCTTGGTTATGTTAAGTCAGCAAATATACATGGATTGCTGGACTTCTACTTTTGGGGAACCCTTCAAGATTCCCTTGTGCTTCACTTGGAAAGTAACCCCCTTAATTATCAGGGGACCCCTATAGCAAGAAACCCAGTGCAACCTCTGATCAAGATTGGAAAGCAATGCAAAACAATCCAAAGTGGGGTAGGATCCTTCAGGAGGAGTGCAAAAAGTCCCATCTATCAGCATCTCAAAAAGACTAGTTACCCTCCATTTCACACTGTCAGAAAGCCCCTTGAAGACACAAACTTTGAATAAAAATGGTCTTGATTCTAAAATTTCCTCCAAGAATGGGATGAAGATGATTTCATTCATCTGGCTCAGTTGGACAAATTTTTCATTTATTCTGTTCATAAGCCTAACATAAGAACTGCAATTAGGCAAGGAATATTGATGAAATAGAAAGAGTTGAGCAAGTCCATTAAATGCCTCAGCTTGTTTATTTGGTTCACACCCAAGAGAATGACCCGGGTTATCAAAAACAGGGCCAATCCTGGGATGGTCCTAATGCTTGAGAGATGACTCATAAGGATGAGTCACTCCACTCTTCACTAATGCAGAGAATGTGTTGTCTGTGCAAGATGCCACATTTTAGCTCAACAAAGCCCCATGCTTCAAAGCACTTGAGAACCCAAGAGTGCCCAAGCACCCAGGAATCAACTTCTTGGGAACAGTGAATGGCCTGGAATTCACCAGATTTGAACAATCATGGGAGGGTAGTATCCCTATCTATATGCTACACCTGATACATTTATCAGGCACCCTACATCTACACTAATGATTATCCAACTATTGGACAAAGCAGAACTGTTCTGGATTGGAAGCCTTAATGTGGGCATAATCACCCTTTTAACCATCAGATGAAGGAAATGGGGTCACTTTTGAAACCATGTTTTTTTGCTATAGTCTTGAAAAACGAAAAAGAAAAAAATATTTGATGTTATTTTTCTGGGTAATGTTTTATGCATAAGTAATTGTTTAGCTATGTTTACACGTGAATATAAAAATTATATTTACACGAGTAAAACAATGTTAATAACAATAAATAATATTTCTGACAAAAGCATTACAAAACATTGGATGTGGGACCCGAATTACAACCATAATCTTTCAGTTTTGTGCTTCTTACAGTGATAACAGATAATGATTGACAATGACAGAATAACCAACTAACATGAAAAGTTGGGCATGTAGTTATTCAAATACAGTTGACGTTCAATATAATGAACTCGAAGGGACCGGCTAAAAAATTTGTCTTTCATTCTTTAGAAAATCTAGCCTTGACTGTAGAGGTTCTGAATTTTACTTATGGAAAGCAGAAGCCTGCAAAGAAAACCTAATAAATTTGGGCCCCTTCTCACAACAGCAAAAATATTTTATACGAAAACAATCAATGAAAAATAATGGCTTCAGTCTAGAGCAGTTCCAGAGTAATTGGGACAAAAGTGGTAAAAAATTTATTTACAAAACTGTCATCCAAGGTAAATTTCCTGCATTGTATGGGTACTAAACTTGACCAAATAAGCTCCATTAAGCATTCATCACCTGAAGTGGGATGGTTTTTCATTACTCCTGCACCATTTGAATGAATTTAACACTTGCTTGGTGAATCTTGCTTTTTTGACTAATATGTTATGTCAGTAACACTGGATAACTCTCCTAGCCAATTCAATTTTGAGAGAAAAAAGAGAAGCCATTTGGCATGAAAAAAGTTGATGGTCTATGCCTACTTTTTCTGAAAATAAGGAAGCTTCTGGTCACACCAAATAGACAATATTGGAAGGGAAGCAGCAGAACGAAAACTGTGGTCTAAACTCTGTTACATCAGTAACATGACATGAATGGCCTTTCTTTTTTTTCATCCATGGGAGAAATTAGAACATTTTGACCAGAATAGGTACAAGTATCTATGCTGGCACTGTTGAAATAGAATTTCTGGATCATACCATCTTTAACATATAACATCATACATGATTTCATTTTGGGTCTGGTGTTGTCAGTAACTTTGGAACTGCCCTACAAAGGGTGTCTCAAAGTTACTTCCCTATTTCAAAAGCCTCTATCTCCATTATGGAGTTACCTAGAAACTTCATATTTGGCATAGAGAATGCACAAACAATTGGATTTAGGACAGCAAAGTTTCAGGTAACATTTTAGCAAATAGAGCCATAATGATTTTTTAAAGCAACAGGATGACAATGCCTACCTGGGAGAAGTCAAACAAAGCCCTGGAGGGATTGTTGCCAAGAGTCATGGGGGTAGTTGAGGTAGTTGAAAAGTGACTCCCAGGCAAGGATGCAGTCAAGAAGTTGCCAAGGCTTTCCTCCTCAGATAAGAAATCTCGAGCCCGATGATTGTTCCAAATCCCCAATCCTCCACCTGGGCCACCCCCACCACCTCCTCCATTGCCAATTACTCCTCCAATACTGAGGCCTCCAGCACCAGCCCCAATGCCCCCTCCACGGCGGCCACATCTTCTCTGTATGGGGCTACAGTGGGAAACATTCATTCAATATCACTAACACTTCATGTCAGGTCTTAAACAGGAAGGAGACAAATTAGGGAATGTAGGAGGTACACAAATTAACATGATAATCCTGCATGGCCTTCCCAGTGATGCTTGTTGATGCCAAGACCAAATTAATTAGTGAACTGGGGTTTGGTGGAGGAGTGATTCTAGCTTCTGAGTGAAGCCCTGGAGGTGAGGGGTAGAGTCAGCGAGGCAGCGGGCTCTTGCTCCACTGACAGGCGACCCACCTGCTTTCATGGGGAGTGTCCGCTTAGCATGGAATAACATACATGCCACTCTGTGTGCCAAGTCTAGATGCAGTTGCCATACACCTTAAAAACCACTCATACCAGTCATGGGCATAGGCAACCCATGAGCTGCCCCTAAGGCCTCTTACAGGACCGTAAAGGGGTGTCCCAGCCTAAGGGACTATGATAAGTGCTCGTGTCAAGAGGACACCCCCTTCCTCTCTGTCGTAAAAAAATGTGTCTGTTGTTGTGTATGTCCGTCAAATGTCCTGTCTTAAAAAATAAAAAATAAATTATTAGTTAACCTGGGCTGCTTTTAATGATCAGATTACCCCCCTCTAATCAAAATCCTAATTATCTAAACACCAGTTACAGCCACCCTTTCATCTGCAGTTTTGATGAGCACTCTATGGGGGGATAGAGGGATCTCAACAACTAAATGATTCAAAAGGACTTGCTACCAGATCAGTAGCCAGCTTAGAGATATCATCCAGAAAGATAAAATTCATTAATGACAATGGCAGTCCAGGCAGTCCAAGAGCATCATTGAAATAGACCACTGTGAAAGCTCCTCAACAGCAGTTGTATGGTAACATTTTTCAGGGTGGCCCAAAAAATGTTACCACTGTAGTGGGAAAATAGCATTATGGTAGTTTCAAATTCAATTGCAATGTCATTGTATTTGAAGTCCCATTCTTATTTAAATGAACAGTATTGAGTGTAATTTCATTCTGTATTCTGTAACTTGGCATTAATCCTTTATAGGACAAAACGCTGGGAGTGGAATAAAAAAATTGAAAATGAGCTTGAAGGTCCGTCTAGTGTTTTATTTAACAGAAAAGCACAAATGATAAATTTCCCACTTCTAAATATGCAAATTAGGTTTGTAATCATTTCCCCATTGCAATTGCAGGGAATTTCACTATTCACAATGGACATACAGGCTCCAACGAATCTAAATATATGATTTAGTTTTGATGGAACGTTGCAAAGCATGTCCTACATTAAGCAACATCACAAGCACTGCAGATGATGTTACTTCTTTTCTCTTTATTTTTTGTGCTGCAATGCGCACAATGTCTGTAAGTTGGGATTACTTCTGGTAGATGAGATCCAACATTTACCAGTCACACAGTATTTGCAACAGTTTTCGTCCCAGATGGACTGTTTCGCTTTCTTGCGTGGCCACTCATTGGAGCAGGGCCTCTCCTTTTCTTGTTAGAAAAGGTCCCAATCAGCTCATTCACCAGTGTCGAACGAAAATTAAGGTGGCTTATGTGGTTTCCTTTTCGTGCTTTTACTGTCTCCATATGCAGAATAAAGCCATTTACTATCACACAATCTAGGAAATAATAAAACAGTTTTACCCACCATCTCCTTGACTTTTGACATACTCTGTAAGCTGCTAGGTACTGATCAAATCTATCTACTCCAGCCATATATTTATTATAGTCTGCAACTGATTGAGGGCACCTCACTTCTTCGCGTATTCCTTTTGAATTTCTACGCAACACAGTTGTGTGAGAAGAAGGGTCATGCATGTTGCTCAGTTCACATACAGACTTCTTTACACGGTCTAGCCATTTAGCAACACTGATATCTCCAGTCTGAGCGAAATCACTGTCGGCTTTACTCATCTCTGAATCTTTCTTTAGCATATCACTAGGATAATGTTTCCTGTTAATTCTGATTGTTCCACAAGCAAATAAACTTTTTCTTAGCAACAAAGACATAAGGGGGACACTTGTGAAGAAGTTATAAAAAAATAGACAATAACACAGCCCTTCGAGAGCTTTAGAAAGTCTGAGGACCACATTCTCTCCCAGATTCAATGTCACAGCACTATCTCTATCTCTACCAGTGTACACCTTGAATGATAACATATATCCAGTAAGAGCACGGCACAAGATCCAAACTTTGAAGCCTCGTTTTATTGGCTTTAGGGGCATGTATTGCTTCATGGTTGACCTGCCTTTGAATGCCACAATGCTCTCATCTACTGAGACAAACCGGGAAGGGGTGAAGGCGGACACAAATGTATTCTTGAGGTGCTCTAGGAGTGGATGTATTTTATACAATCGATCAAAATTGGAAGTCCCTCTGATTGGCATCTTAGAGTTGCCAGCCAGATGTAAGTATCGAACAACATTTAGGAAACGCCTCAGAGGCATCATGCGTGCAATCCTCTCCACGTGGAAATTTTCATCCATAGACCAGTATAGTCTCATACTTGGTAGTGGATGAAGACCCATGAATACAATTATCCCCAGTACAGCTTTGAGCTCATCCAGTGTCAAATCCAATTCTTTCCCACACTTGTTATCACTACCACTAGTTTTGGCATGGGTTGAGGGGTGGTAGTCAGTGTCGCTATCAGCATCATCTGATTCATGTTCCAAACATACATTTCTGTGGCTGTGTGCTCCGAGATTTCTTCCCAAAGTTATAGAACTGTCATTTTCCTCATGATACTGACAAGATTTCATCAAATTAGATGGAACATCATCCTGGCAACTCTTCCCTTGTGTTGAACTCCAGTTGCTGTTAGGTGTTTCAATGGGTAAGTTGTCGTCTGCATCTGAATCACCTCCAACATCAGAACTAACAGCTTGCTCTTCATCAATTTCAGCTCCTTTAAGAAGCTTCATTACATCTGCATGTCTGAATGTCATTTTTCTGTCAACTGTAAGCAAAAGTATTAATGCAAGAGAAAAAGGGTTCAAAATTTTTTTTCCGCTTTGCCGAAAAATAGTTACCAACCTACAGTAGAACATTTAGGAATCATGAGCAATGCAATGATTGAGTCACAGAAAAGCTCAAAGTTAAAGACCAAATGACAAAAAATTCAATCTGGAATGCCTATGGCAGGGCTATACTGTAAACAAATTTTTGCAATACAGATCTCAAACATGTCTGAGATACAAAATGCATAGGGCAAAGACAACTCCTATATGATGAGCGTACATAGAACTCAATGATATGATGAGGCTGGAAGCAGGATATGCCATTGAGATGTGGAATTTCATTATACAGTTATATGCAGAAACACTTCTTTATCTCACTCATGATGATTTGAAATGAGAATGTTTCAGTCTAATAAATTGGAAATTTTCCAATATATAGGTTCTTTCTCTTTTGGAAATCACAAGAAACTGGTTTTGCTGTGTAATAATGGTAAGTGAGAAATATTCTCACTTAATAGTCACATTGAAATGTGACTATTAAGTCATATTTCAATCAACTATGGAAATATCATGTTTCCGTCATGACAGTGCTACAATGCAATTCCTCGCATTAGCGAGAAAGGGATGCCCCGCTGCGTGCATGTGAGATGGGAGGTGGGAAACTATTATCCCAGTGACCTATAAAGGGTTAAAGAACAATCTGACATTTTGAACTTGTGTTGCTAATTCCCAGTTAGCTATAACTTTTTTTTGGACCACCCTGTATTTTAGGGAATGGATTGAGAGCATGTGTATTTCTTTATGTTGACCCTGTACCTCAATTCATAAACTGAAATTGAGACCAAATTTTTAGGACTGTATGCACCTGCTCAAAAGATCAAACATTCCTGTCATAATACCATGCAGTCTCACACCAACAGCCATTATCACATTGAATTCCCACACCTATCTGCACCTGTGGGATCATGATCTGGGTGTTTCTTTCATATAAGGAGAGGATATTGTCACAGGGTTGTATGCAGGAGCTACCTGACATTTCACATCAGACTTATGATACAGTCATGGATGTGGGCATGAGTATCAGCAACAGTGGCAGATCCAAGGGGAGGAAGGAGAGGGCATGACTGCCCCCCCATGGCCAGGTTAGCATTCTATACTTTAAAAATAGCATCTATTGAGTTTGTGGGAAAATTCTGCCATTTTTGTTTATGTACAATTGGACTCATCTCCCAAACACGAATATGGCTAGTGATGACATCCTTTTATACTCTAATCCACAAAGGTAAAAAAACAAAAACAATCAATGATTCATCACTAGCTGTATTCGCATTTGGGAGATAAGTACAATTGTATGTAAGCAAAAACGACAGAAATTTCCCACAAACCCAATACATTAAACTTTATTTGGGCCAGTGAAATAGATATTCAAATTTTTACCCCAGACAAAAAATGAAAAAGGCTATGGGATGGGGAGTGGTGGTAGGTGGTGGTGGTGGGGGGGGTTAGGTAGGAACTTGGAAACCATCCCTCCCCCCATGAAAAATTTCTGGATCTGCCCACTGATCAGCTAATACAACTTGTAAAGTTTTGGACATTCAGAAGATATCTCAGTTTAGCATCTGCTGCTTTGCAATGCCACTGAAAAAAGGGGAATAGTCTGACCTTCTGCGAGAACGATGGAAAGGGATACGATCAGCAGAAGAGTAGGCAGAATTGCGATAACGGGTGGACGGGTTCCTGCGACGGAGATTAACCCCACTGCTAGGACTATGTGGTCCTGAGATCAGAGGTGGGGATGGAGAAAGGCCATTTGACCTCGTTGTGCCAATGGACAAGCGTCTACGCTTCCTTCCTGGTCCGCCATCACACTGGGAACAAATAAATTTCTTCATTTAACACTCTTATATATGAATTTAATAAAAGAAAAACAAAAAGATGTGTTTATTAGTTTATTGTGGTAATCTGCCATAGTGGTAGTATATTCCACACTAGGTTGCAACACTGAATAAATGAGTTTTGAAAAATGTACACCTAGACAGGCTGAAAGGGCAACAAATCACAGCCATCCACTACTGAGAACATGTGTAAGAGGGTTAAAGATACTATTCACAAAAAATTGGGGTTGTCAGAACACTATCCACATATGAATGAAAATATAAGAAGAGATAAAAATATTTTGGAAACCATTTTCAATCTGAATTTGGCACAGCAAAATGCACTGATGCCGACGGCTGCTTCCTACAGATTACTTCTTTCAATCTTGCTCCTCAAATGGCACTCAGGGACATAAAATGAACTGCCCATAATTGTGGCTGAGGAGCCAGTAATACAGGGGTAACCAAAAGAAGGTCTCTAGTATTGCCAATTTAGTCAAGGCAGGAGCCTTAAATTTGAAAAGATCCTTCATTCGTCCTTTGTTTTCCTTTCACAATCTTCTCTGCTGTCCTAAGAAATAGGTGGTGCTTCAACTGACACTGGTGACTTTAGAGCAGAGATGCACAGTGTGACCTGTGGACATCAAACAGGCAAATTTTGTAAAAGAAAAAGGGAAAACAAACAGTTGTACATCCAAGGGAGTGAAAGGCTCTCCTCTGGTTACACACATATTTCATGATTAGGGAAATTCCTGCTTAGCACTTGCTGCTATTCTCACATCGATATAAGCCTCACTATATTACATATTCCAAGACCCACAGAATCTAAAGGGTATGCTCAACAGTTTTGGCACCTTTACTTCAGACTGACTTTAGGGTCAGCCCATTGAGCATCAATGACAATAGGCTAGATTAGACTGTAAACTTGAATTTACACTTATGCAGGACAGACAATCAGGTTTAGGGTATGAAGAAACTTCATCTCCAAGACAATTCATCTACACAGTGCACAGTCAATGAAAGTCACCTCAAAGTGCATAGCTGACACCAAGTGGTTAATGCCATGGGGGATCCCCATTGAAAGTATTTATTTAAAAAAAGGCTCTTCCTAACACAAAGTACAGTCATCCCCCGAAGTTACATTGCAATTGGTTCCGAGACTGGCGACGTTAGTCAAGACAACGCAAGTCAGGGGATGACTATATTGGGTCTGGGAGCAAACAACACAAGTGTAGAACAATGTAAGATGAAACGACGCAAGTCAGGGGATGACTGTATACACTGTGGCATGCAGAATAAATATCCTGCACAAGAGCATTGTGCAGGATATTTAATCAAAATCTCTTGATTACCATGTGTTTTAAAAAAAATTCACTGGAAATTTGAACATGCAGGAAGGAAAGAGTAGGGCAGTTCAAAGGTATTCCAGGCAAAAAGGTAATAATCTCACCTTAGAGACCCCATCACTAGAGGCAGAAGACAAGTGAGAAAGGAAGGCAGCTCTTGAGTTACTTCCTGGAACCGGACTCAAGTGAGCATTGAGCTGATTCAGATCTGAAAATAAAAAATACCAAATACATCATAAACTTCATAACATAAACCTATTGAAATTTGCAATTCTGAATCTAGGGAAAAATGAGCAAATATCACATTCAGTCCCACAACTGACCTGTGATGGATCGAAGGTCATAGACAGCTCCACCAGGAGATGCATGCTGCCGTACTTCCATTGTGCTGGGATTCAAACCAGGACTCAAATTCAATAAAGGAGGAGTAGGGCCTCCCACTACTGGTTCCTGAAGAAAACATTGAAGTAATTACATTTCTTGGAAGTACATTTGGCATGGCTTCCACAGAGAACAAAAGAAAACAATTGAAGTAAGATGTCATCAGCATTATCTAAAGAAAACTTTGACCCAAGTCAAAGGTCATCCTTGGGCAGCAACAATACAACCATGCATTGCAATGTGTCAGCACTCTGAGGAAAGAAGAAATCTGGTCAAAACTTGCAGATGTAATATAGTGCAAAAGTACTGATGGGACCCCACAAAGCCTGGATAGTGAATAAGGAGAGTGAAGAAAGAGGAAGGAACACCAGGAGCATGATGAAAGTCACTCCAAAAGCCAGCTTTACTTTGTTAAATTCCTGAGCCACCTGCACTTGTTTCTGGCTCCTGGCACCTCCCAAACAAGACTATGGATGGTGCAAAACTCTATTGGATCTGACATAACCTTCTCAGAAACCTTTCTATCCTCTTTCCTCTCTTAATGATGCATTAAGCAGCTACATTAAGCATTCATACACACAATGATGCATCCATGTTTCCAAGGAGCCATCAAAACAGCACTCTATAAAATCATAAATTTTTTTTATGGAATTCCAAAACCTTCCTAAAAAGCTAGTATCATGATGGTCCTTTTGTCAGGTGATACCACATTACAAAAATACCATTATGTAAGGAGATCATCAATGATATTGAATATGCTCAAAATGTCTAACAAAATTTTTTTGCTTGAGCCTGAAATGATCGTGAAGCTATGACTTAAAATAAGATGATGAACCCAAAGAAAATCACTCCCAGCACTATCTCTTATTATACTCAGGTAATACAGGGCTTAGATATAGCTCAAAGGAATGCATTACAAACCTGAGGTAGAATGGTTACATTCAAAGGTGGATTCACTTGTGGCACATCGATGTCTTCACTCTGGTGTGCACACCTATGGGGGCTTAATGTGATGAGATGGCTGGCTGGTGATGCCTTTGACACAGCTGACAGAGTGTAGAGCTGTTCTGCATGCTGATTTGGTGCAATGGGCATGATAAGATAAGGCTTCTGTTTCACAAGTTCCTTTTTCAAGTTTTCTTCTCTCAAGCCTTTTGCATGGACCACATGGCACAATGGAATTTTAAATTATGCCACCCTTAGGCTAGATCTCTTCCCTCCGTTCCCCCTCCATGAATGCAAGGAGAAGGATGGTGCCCCTACACTACCTGAAATAAGAAAAATAAGTCTATACCAATACCTACTAAATGTGTATCCAGAAGAATCCCCATGACACCATGCAAACTTCCAATGAGCAGGATAACAAAGGAATCCAGTAATAGGAATTTTCCTATCTTCATTGAAGATTGGCCCACCAAATTAGTGGAGATTATATAAAAATTTAGAGAAAACTCTAGGTATTGTAATGGAAATGACAGATAGACATACTTTCATTTACACACTCTTAACTACAGTGCAGTGGTATGTAAGGTGTAGCCCAATGCAAATAGCACACAACATTACAATATCAGGTTGCCAATGGAAAATTTTTTGTTATGGCCCACAAGAGAAATGAGAATTCCCAAATCTCCCATTAAAAAAAAACTAGTTCTCAGAATCCAAGCCTACTTCTGCATACTTGTCCTATTTAGTGTCACTTGTGGCATACAAAAACCAATACAGGGTGGGCCAAAAAAAGGGACAGTTTTCAATGGTACACTACGTTGCACTCAATGCATATATTTTCATGCGATTTGCAGCATTTGAGAGAGGAAAGACTAAGCTTTAAGATGGTTTCCTCACATTTTAAATGTTTTCAAGAGTTTCAGAATTTCTGAAGCTCAAATGAACTACAAACAAAAAGTGCATTGCTTTTATAACAGTGGAGATGAACAGGCGACAGCTGAAGGTCACATGTGTCTGTGCCCAAGTGCACACCAATGCAGTTTTTGTCTTTTGTTCATATGAGCTCCTGAATTTCTAAAAACTGCAAATATATTAGAAACATAAGTAAACTATTTTAAAGCATAAACATTCCTCTTTCAAATGCAGCAAACTGCATTAAAATATATGCAGTGAGTGTAGTGCAGGGTATCGTTGAAAACTGTCCTTTTTTTGGCTCACCCTGTATAGACAGAGGCCTGTCTTAAAAATGATGACCATCCCAAAGGTTAGGCTACTACAACACTAATAGAACCAGAAAGAAGACTGAAGGGTGTATAGAAGATGATATTGCAGGATGTTACCATAGACAATTGTATTTCTAGCAAGATTTACTCTCCAGATTTTTTACTTCAACAAAAAACATATCAAAACCTCATTTGTTGAAGTGCATCAGTGACCAGAAACACACAGAAAAAATATTTTTTTAACTCTTTGAAACATATCTGCAAGAATTACTTCCTGGCAATGTTTCCAACACAGACCTCACTTTGACTTAGTTCACAAATTACAGCAACTGAAGAACTGCTCAGCTGCAAAGCCTGGACAATACCACCAATTGTATTTTTTTTAAATTTAGGATATGCATTATAACTACCACAGCCTAGAGGTGACTGGGGCTGGGTCTAGGCCGTGGCATACAAGCAAGATGTGGGTCCAAAAATAGGCCTAGACCAGGTTCGACTTAATGGCATTCAACCTTGCCTACCCCATGAGGGCGAATGCTTATTGAATCATTAGATTCCAATCATAGGATAGCTGAAGATTTGAAAAACCGGAGGCTCCCAGCTTGGCCAGTAAAGAAGTCAAACTGAAGCAGAGTGGGTCTAGTCCTAGTATGTGCCCAGGCCTAGGATGAATAGTCACAATTCAAGACTGGAAGGGTAGGCCTAGACTAAGTCTAGAAGCGTTCAACGTAGCTAAGCACAAGGGTTCCAGCACTATAGAGGCCCAGGCATAACCCTGTGCCTAAGCAGCTTTTGGAACCCCCTCCCCCAGCCCTTTCTCTTGCTCCCTCTCTCTCCCCTCCCCATTCCATTCCATCGCATTATCATTCCCGAGACAGGGCCCGAATGCGACCCCCATCCCCATGGCTCGCCTTCATACGGTCTGGCGAAAGCAGCCAACGGGAAACATGCGCCGAGCCATCTGATTGGTTCCCTTCCTTTGTGACGTCAAGACGCCCCCTCACACCACACAACAAGATGGCATGAGCCATTTTCCACACAAAATTCTTTCCCCCTCCAACTGTCCTTGAGCAGCAACAAACAAAGTGGCGTGTTTTGCCTGCCCCGCTGCTTACCACGCGTGAAGTCAACTTACTAATTGTGTGCAAAAGTTCATCGCCCTTCGCTAGATATCAGCCTTGGCCCGCAGTTTGAGTGAAGGACTTACGAGTCACCAGTAGTAAGCAGAAACAAAGATCAGCATCACAGAGCCCGTGGGCAATGCAAGGCCCAAGCCAGCTTCTCACGATATCCTATCGAGAAAGCCTTGTTTACTAATTGCCTATCTAGCTACTCGTTCCCCTTAGGCCGAATGCTGTGATCGTCATCACGGAGGAACTGGAAATATGATGCGTGATGAGTCAAGGAACCTAAGTAATGACCTTAGGCCAAGCCAAATAGGCCAACAAGATGTGCCTGCCTCACAGCCACCATGCGTGAGACAACAAAATGCCTATTCGAAAGGAAGATCAACCCACAAACTGCAGTCTCACATGAGAGTGGAAGGGAAGCTGTCCAATTCAGATTTGTCATCTGTTCAGAAGGGCTATGCAGGTGTTTACAAAAAAGTTGGACAGAAGCAGTATGGACTAAAGAATCGTTCACAGAATCGCCCACCTCAGTCAAATTCTGCCCCCAGCAAGTCTCTAGCCTCAACTGAACAAGCTCTTACTGCCCATGTTTCACATCAATGCCAGGTGCCTCAGCTGGGCCCAGGGCTACTCCCTCTCAGCCTGCGATCTCACAACTCTGAGACCATCAATAGGCCTGAACATTTCAGACCTAGGCCTATGTCCTGCACTAATGATTCAACTGCTACATCAAATGCCAAGTTCTATCTTGGAGGGTCTGCATTAAAGTCTGCCATGTTCTATGGTCGACCTGCATCTGGGCCTATTGGCATCCTGGATGGGCCTATGATTGTTGAGGATCGCTCATATCATGCTGGAGGGAAATTCTCTACTGCACCTTCTCCTGCAGCTTTGCCACCACCTCCAATTCATTGGACTGCTGGAGATTGCGCAGGAGTTGGTATTGGACAACGCTTGGTGGAACACTGCAATTCTGCAATTCTGCTGCGAGTTCAGCAGTAAGACTGAGTGTGAGAACAGCAATGAAAAAGACAGCATAGGTACATGGTGGACATAGAGGCAGGTCATGGCAGTCATCACTTAGGCTTAAGTTTCTTCAGTCAGTCTGTTGAGTGGCATCATTGTGATTCCAGTTCCAGCAGGATTTAAATCATGATGAAAATTATATCTGTCTTAGTTGCTTGGGGTGTGGCCCACTTTTGTAGGGCCAGAAAGCCAGTGATTATTTTATTTGATTGAGGATTCTTTAAAGTTGATGTCCATCCCCTTTACAAATCATTCACAGAACTATTTGTGATATCAAGGGTCTGCTCTTTGTAGACACTTGTTTTCACATGATTTTGATTTCTGTCATCTTGATTTCTGATTTTCAACCATCTCGGTCAATAGTTTACAGAGTTGGAAATCCTAAGAAACTGCTTTATTCCAATAATATTGCATTGATTGTAAGAGTAAACCTTGGCCAATTCCTCAAGCAGTCAAGGGCTTCAATCTCAACAGTCATCAGTCTCCAAACTTGTTAATATTTTTTATTGGCTTTTTTGTAGTGGGCAATACTACCTATGGTTGACTTTGTCTTTAGGCCTAGGGCCTATGCTTACATCCTTTTTGCTGAGCAGATTACAGTTTTGTTTCATCAGGTCACTTGAAAACAAAGGTAACTTCTATGAATTTTAAGTCCATGACATGAAATAGCTCATGTTTTCCCTTGCTAAGTTAACACTGATATTAAATGATAAGACTGGGAGGTTCAAGCCCTGACTTTAAATTGTCAGGTAGGACCAAACAACTATGGACCACTCTTCCTGGACTGCTGAAGTTTTAATCTGTAAGATATGCATAGGTTTAAGTTTCACCTCTGAGGATCAGTTCCCAGTTTGATAAAAAAAAAAAAAGTGAAAATTTGGCTAGATTTGGATTACTGGTTTTGGATGAGTGATGTCTTGCCCTAGCCACTAGTCGCGAGGCAAATTATATTTTGTATCAGTGTACTGTAGGCCTGTGCTATTGGCAATACCTTTTTCACTGGCCTCATGTGCCAGTGATTTTGAACTCTCCATTTTCCTGTCTGGCATGAGCCAAGGGAGTTGATGTCATTTTCAATTTGTCATTTCACTCCAGGCTCTTTCCGAAGAGGCTTTGGAGATAATCTGTGTTGCCCAAGCATTGTCTTGTGATATTTGTGATACTCAGGCTATGCCTAGTACAAATGGAAGCTGAACTGGCATGAGGCAGGTGTTGGAAGGCCTCATTTGCTGTGAAATTTTTGTCAATCCCTATGATTTCTACATTGTCCCCATGCCCTTACCTTCTCCTTACCTCTATTTCTGTCATGCTTCTCAGATTCATGCTGTTAAGAGTGGCCTTTGTCTATTAATGTAGTCTTCCAGGAGGCTTCACCTCAGCTCCTTATTGCTTCATATAACCTCTTCCTCTGTTGGTCTTTGAAGAAATGATCCATTTGGCAGCCACTGTCTTTAAAAAATCATTATTGTTCTCCTAGAAATTCTAAACTGAAATTTTCATGTTCTGATGACATATCAGAATTTTATATATGGATGCAGCTGAGGAAGACCTCCTGGGAAAGTGTGGTGGGGCTATACTTTTCTTCATCTTTTCACTTCCACAGGGCTAAGATAGTTAATTTCAAAAATTTCATTGCTGTATTAGAGAATTCAGGCCAGTTTCCCTCATTGAATTCATATTTGCAAGAGGCTTTCCATTGTTTTCACAACCTCCTTTTCTGTCCTGAAATCATGCAACCTTGGATTTTTTCAATCTCCATAATTCTCATATGTCAATTTATATAAGATGGATTTTTGAAATTGTTAAAAGCCCAGATTGATTCCCCTGTTTCTCTCCCCCTCCCTTGCAGTTTATTGGGCTCCTCTTGGAGCCCTCAATTATTTCATGGGGTTTCCCTCATGGTGCGCTTTACTCTGTGGTTCACAGAGTAACATTTTTCCTCCATCTCCTCACACCCAGGAGATACTGTACCTCTTGAATATCTTTTTGTTTTTTTTACCTGCTCTAGACATATTCTCTATTTTTATTTAAATAAGATCTGCTAAATTTAGGATTTAATGCACAGCAATTCCTTGAAGCTTCTCTGCTGGGACTTTTTTTTAATGTTGTGAAAAAAAAAAATTTGCCTAGCAGCATGCCTGTCAATGTAGCATTGTGACAGGTAATTGATGCCCATTTATAAATTTTTTTTTCTACATGCATTAACTGAGATAAAATGGGTATAGGCAAAATAAAATCATCCTTTCACCTATATATCTCTGCTCACAGAAGCTATTTTCACTAAACATGCAACAAACCTAAATTGATACACTATAATGCCAAAATTCAAGGCCCATCCATTATAATGCCATACATTGGCATCACCTTATCTGTTGATTTTTTGTTGTCCCTCCCTGAGCACAATTCCTGAATCCATCCCAACAGGAAATTGTTTCTAGGGGGTCCATCAGTCTTCCATTGTTATAATTTGCACTGCACTTCTGGGCAAGGCTAAAATTAGCAATAGCTAACTGGATTTTCCTGGCAGCTGCTAACCAGCATCCACATCCCCTTAAAAGGCAATGACCTCTCATTGTGCTGTTAACTGATGCTCAAGACTATAGAAATCCCATATGTAATTGCTACCTTGCAGTTACATAATTTCTGAGTCTTACAGTGATGTTTCATCAAGTTAACCATAATTTCTGTGTGTGTGTGAGCCATGACTTTTGGCAATATAGCGTATGTTTCCAGTAGACCTTCAAATTTTCATCTACAGTGATCTTACCAAAAGTGAGGCAATGAGCAATGATTTATTCAAAAGAAGTTGAAAATGGACAGGACCACTCTAATCCCTTTGAAGTGAAGAAACTCTGCCTGCTTCTGTCTATGATACGAATCAGGAACAAATATGCATACAATTTGAGGAAATACTGTATCATTGCACATTGTTACACATAATTTCTTGGGAAAAAGCTAGTCAAAACCCATCTGCAAGAAAGGTCAGCCCCAAAGAATAAATTTCAATGTGAAAGATGGTTAATGTGGTTGGGATTATATGCAACCACAGAGCAAAGGTATTCTTTCACTTGCATACCTACACAAGATCTTGTCCATTTTCAATATCCAACTTCTTTTGAATAATTGCTCTTTGCCTTGCCTTGGCACAATAAAATAAATACAGTAAATTTCAGAAATGTGTTGGAGATATAACTATTTTATCATGCAAGACTCATGAAAATAGCTCCAGTAGGAATGGAGATGTATTGGTTAGAAGGCATTTGAGATTTTTTTGCTGTTCCTCTTCCAGGCTTTCCAGGTACAGTTGACTGCTTATTGGAATATTCCTGGGATCAGTTACCCTTATTTCATAAACTGAAGCCGAAAGCAGGCAGAGTGTTATTTTAAAAATGTTAATCCATTTTGAGAAAGGTTTATTCCTCTATCTGTGTTATTCCAATAACATTAATCATTAATGCAATGTCTTCATCATGCATCTTATGGTTTTTTGGAATTGTAACCAAACTACAGTTTTCCATTTAGCAGTATTCCAGCAAGTGGAGTCAACCATATTACTGTGCAGGTGGATCTACAAATACCCCACCAAAGGTGACAACTCCAATCTCAAAATATAATAAATGTGGTAATACAACTATCATCATTAACCTCCATTATTGAATGGAGTACAAAAAGGAGCATGTCAGTGCCACTTGGACTTTTATAATCAGCATGAACCAATCCAAGGAAGCTATCATTAGTAAGAGATCAACTAGAACAACATAGTCAAGTTTTTCAAAAATAAGAAATATACAGCTTTTCTTTCTCTAGCCAAGGGAAGACTTAGAAACTAATTACTCATACATCCCATGAACCTTCTTGAAGCACCAGGATCATCATTTCCATTTAACTTAATATTTCCTGGCAGGTTAAAATTATATCCTTCCTCTAGATGCAAGAGTCATCACAGCTCCATAAGTTAGTATCCATGTGGAAAAATCAATGATTTTATGAGAAATGAGCATATATGGTTTATCATATATATTATATGAACATAAATGGGAAAATACACTGCTCAATATTTTAAGAGGATCACTTGGGTAGGTTATGAGTTCATCATGCTCGGGAAACTTCTTAAGTTATTTACAAATATTTATTACAGTATATACTTTACAGATACAAACACAAAAAAAAACACAAGTGGGCAGCTGATGTCCCTTAGTGGCAGGAGTTGAAAAAAGTGATTATTTCTTGTTATCTAAAAGGTTAAACTGAGTGGTTCTTTTTGTGTTTGTATCTGTGAAGTATATTCTATAATAAATATTTGTAAATAACTCAATAAGTTTCCCTAGCATGATGAACTCATGACCATAAACAAGTGATCCACTTCCAAGTGTTGAGCAGTGTATATAAAATAAAATCTTCTAATTGAAACAATGAGTATATGATCTTATATGTCAAGGCCATAAGAATTCTATAAAAGCATGTATGTAAAAGGTATGGAGGAGTAGATAAGGTACTTGTATGGTTATGGTATATCTATCTGGTACATAGTGGGGCATATATGTCACAGCTGATAAGAGACATGGTCAAATCAGTTATGAAACATACATAATATCATGTTACTCTCACAAGTCTCTCCAAAATTAAAAAAATAAGTTCAGGAACTAAGCTGAGAATTAGCACTTCATCTGTCACTTCTGTGAAAATGCAAACACCATTCACTTCCAACACAGCACAAGTACATCCAAAAGATATCCCAGGGATAACTAATTGGAACTTCTCAATGATAACTAGGGAGCAGATTTTTATGCACTATTAAGTCCTAAAAGATGCACATACATATGCAGTTAAAAATATGTGAGATATGCACGAATAGCAGAATTCTGAACAACTAGCAGATTTCTTGATGCAAACAAAAAAATTGCCACAACAGGAGGAACCAGTGAAACAGCAATTCTGGCCCTTGTGTGTATACAGTCGCAACAATCAAAGTGAAAGTTGTTGAGAACTGTGGGCATTAGTGAAGGTCAATAAGAAAGAAATTTAAATTTTCAAATAAGTCCTATGTTCCCTGACTTTTTCCCCATCCTGTATTGGATGTGAATTTTTTTTTTCTACACCTTGTATACATAATCAAGGTGGCCTGAAAAATGGAAGCTCCTATCTGTAGATGCAATTGTAATCCATAACAGTGGCACATATGATACAAAACATTGTTCCAAATGTATTATGATATCTTCTTATATCCCTAATACAGAATTGTGATATTTCCCTATTTTAGTCAATGGCGGTCACGCAATTGAACATGCCATTGTCCAATTGTCCTCTGCTGTGAGCTGAGGGGCATGGTTTTTCCACAATCAAGAATTTGCCTTTTTGAAATCTTGAATACTCTTGGCTTCAACTTGGTAGAAATTTTCATGCAGCATATCCCATACAAAATGATCAACAAGGTCATGATTGGGACTATTGGGTGGTCACAGAATAAAGAACACCTGACACTTTTGCAATCAACAATCACCCAAGATGCCACCATGTTGGAAGACAAAATTTGCAACTGATATATTCTGAATGATTGCCAAAAGATAGCAAAACATCTTTGTGAAAAGAATGTAGAGCTTGGTATTTACTTGGTATGGGTATGTTGTATTTTTTAAAAAGTCGACAAAAACTAACTCTGGAGCACTTAAGGTTTTAATAGGGCAATAGAGAACTCAGAACAACATTTTTGTTTGATAGCTGCCACCTACATTCATTATAATCATATATAAATGTCTTCTTTCTTTTCTTTTAAGCCACCTTGTACATAAACATATATGGAAAAATTTTCAAAGCCAAACTCATTTCCAGAGAAGAGGCAATTCACTTGCAGATTTTTTCTCATTAAGATTTTTCTATCATCTTTTGACTTGATTGATCTTTCATCATCTTTTGACTTTCTGACAGATTTTCATGGTGAAAATCAGTCTCAGCGAAAAAAACAAAGGTAACTGGAGAAGTACTCTCATGAACTCCTCCTCAGGTAGTCATCACTAGCTAATATTGCCTTTCACGTGTCTCAAGGGGTAGAGTAGAACACTCTCAACCTTTTCTATTTTTGTGCTCTGAAAGTCCTCTATGTCTGGTATTGTTAGTGATTTTACTTCTGTTGTCTCACCATTAAGATGACATGACTCTTCAAGTGTCCCCTTTTGGCAACTTTCAGCAGCAAAACATTTGAAATGCTGTTTCTAATTTCTGCTAGGTCTGTGACAATTTGACTCAATTTAGTTGATGCACTTCAAAGTTTTTCCAGTTTTCTACTCAACATGAAGCATCATTTTCAGTCTTGTGAACTCATCTCTTCTTTGGCAACCTTGCATCTTCACTGGTATCATTACTGGTTCATAAAAAATAGTTGGCTGATCTAAGACCTGAATCTGTAACAAATGCTGCAACAGTTTATTTTGTGGATTTGTTGTAACTTGTCTGTTTCACTCTGGCACAAACTCATTCAAATGTCTTCATTCACTAAATGCGGATCAACCCCTTTTCTTTACAGGTACCATAGATGGTAAAATTGCAGCCAGGCGAATCAGTCTGGGCTAGCTAATACAGATATTGCTTATTTGGCTGTCTGGATGAGACTAATGTGAAGCCCCAGTTGAAGCAATGCAGATTGAGGAGTAGATAGGAGGGAGAGTTGGGGAAGATACACTAGGGTGCAGGCACAAAGCAGCTGATGAGAGGGCTCAAAGATAAGTTGGTTTGCAGACTGGGGTCATTGGACATACTTTATCACCAGTAGAGGGGTTTTGCCCTCCACTTTCTTAACTGAAAAATGTTCTGACTTCCGAGGAATGTGAATTCATTGAGTGCAGAGCACCATCTAGTCCCTGAATGGTCTATTATTAGCTCTAACACCAGGACCTCCTCCTTTTAGATGGGATATGACTATTGGTAGTCCATGTGTTGATCAATTGCCACTGTGGGTATCCCAGTGAGCATCAGTAATCACTAGTGACTAGTGAAGGCAAAGCATTTATGAAACTCATCCTCAGATAGATAATCTTTTTCAGACTGAGTTAATTGAAGGTACATTGTAGACAGTAATCTGTAACACTGCTACTTCAGCCTCCATAGGCTTGAGTTTTAAGTCACCTGCAAAGTGATTGGGTGCCATGTAGTCAAACTCAATGAAGAACTCCCGCATCTCATGAGATATCCAGGAGGCTCTATGGTAAAAGTTGACATTTTCCAAATGATCTTTTTTCCAGCCCATTGAGGTTGGATTCCCATCTATTGTTAGTCCCAGGAATTGGAATTCTTCACAGATTATTTAGCAGCAGGAAGTAGTAGTAACTATAGTCGATGCCATTGAGAGATCACAGGTGAAGCCTACATGCAGAGTTGAAATATGCAGATTGCCTGTTATTCTCAAGAAGATATCCATCCAGAAGTCGTGTTCATATTGTCTTAGTCTTGCGCGGTACTTGTTGAAAATGGGACTGGCTTAGTTATGAAACCGTCTGGAGGCGAATAATTCAATTCAATTCGAGAGAATAGTCAAACACCGCATCTGATGCTGGTCGGCTTGTGATGGGAAACAAAAAATCATTTTTCACCTTAAACTCTCTGAACCTATTTACATAAATATCTTGCACTTTATTCATGGTGGCACATTTGAAGATGCCCCAGAACAGTAAAAAACTATTCATTCCGAGGCACACGAAATCATTGTGCGAGTCCATTACGACTGCGCATAACCCGAGTGATTCTCGGAGCAAAGTGGAGTTTGGTTTCCTAAGTCGGGTGCGAAACTGGACACCCCGGCTGCTTCCTGCTCAAGTGCATAGGCCTGTGCGCGAACCAGTGGCGTAGCCAGGGTTTCACCAATGGGAGGGCTAGGCGGAACGGTGGTGGGGCTTACTTCTCCCTCGGTGGGGGGACGGATGCATTTAGACCGGAGTTGGGGGGCTTCAGCCCCCCCCCTCTCGCTACGCTACTGGCGCGAACCCAAGTACAGTTTCGTGCAGCTTTTGAACACCCCTTGGAAAAAGCAGGTATTGCGTCAAAACATCGACGACTTAACGTCGATGCGACGAAAAATGAAAAAATCATTTTCTTTAATGACTGATTTTTCATTATGTACATCATTGTTCCTCTGCAAATATATGACAAGGCTGTTCCTTATATACGGAATACTACCCCCAGCGAAGGGAATTTCCAAGTTCAGGGAGTTTGGTCAAACGTTATGAGTGAGAACTTGAATAGGTCAACTAAGGCTTCTCTCCACGAAGGGCCTGGCCCTTCAGTCTTTGTACGGCCAACCTCCACCTAAAGTAATTGCCGTATCCGGCGAGCTAGAGACCATAAGGTGATCAGAAGACCTCCACGAAGTCAACTAAGGCTTGCATATTCGAGCAAGGCGAACCGGTAACAACAAAGTGGTAAAAAAAAAAAAAAGTACAAGGAGCTGTGAAATGAAGTAGAGGCTACTTGAGAAGAAAACAACTTTGCGGAAAATTTTCGAGGTAAAAGAAAACCTAATTACATTTTTTCTTAATTATTATTTCGATCAGCTGCTAACCAGAGAGTGGGGAAATGCAAAAGTGGTGGATCAGTTCGAACTCCTTTTAAGTTTATAACTTAAAATTTTTTTCTAAAATGCCGCAATGTAGGAGTAGCTCCGTAAGGACAATCTAAGACGGCGTGGACGTTATTGTTGTTATCCATGGTACTGTCGTGATCTGGACAGCCACCTCTGAAGATCTCGGTTGATGTTTTTTTCACGGCGATGTCTTGACATGGAACTGGGTTCCATGATTTTCTGTTTTCCTCAAGTTGGTTATCTCATACAGGCTCGTCAAAATCGAGCTGAAGATGATTTCGGGGAGAATCCAAGCGAAAATTTGTACAGTCCCCTGATCAATGGAGATCTGCTTTTGCACAAAAAGGTTACTGTGCGTAACGAATTTCTTGTTAAGAAGCGGACGAGGAGCGAGTACTTCCAGGCCCGTAGAGAGAGGGGGGGGGGGCATAAGGGGCAATTCGCACCGGGCTCCCACGCCGGCTGATATTGTTCAGTAACGTAGCATTCTTTAGCAATGAAGAGTTGATTGAGTGTGTTTAAAAGCGAGGTGGTGGTGGGGGGGGCTTGGGGCGGGAACGAATGGAAAGGGGACCCTCATAAATGTTTGCCCCGGGCCCCAAAATTCCTTTCGGCGGTCCTGGGTACTTCACGGCAGTGGAGGCCGCCATTTCAGTACGATACACCGTACACCGAGCGTTAAGGCTCGTCCACGCCAAAAAAGTTTTCTTTGCGGTTTCTCTTGGCAAGTCGACTTGTAAAGAAAAATTTTGCCTTTGAATGCCAAGTGTTTCACACTCTGGCGGATTTCTTCGAAAGTTCCAAATTCAAAAATTATTTCATTGCCTATGCAAGAAAACCCTCCTGGTGTGGACGAGCCTTTAACTCTCATCGTCAACTGAAACTCCTATTAATGTAAACCTCAATGGGTTCTCAGAGTTATCTCATTCGAGCTTGTTTTCCCGCCCGATCCACTGGTCCCGCCTCTCATTTGAAACTGTCATCTCGTGGCATTCGCAAAAGTGATAAACCAGTAGTAAGTCACCCGTAATGATGTAGTTGGTCTCCTGCCGTTATACACTTAGCCACTGCCACAAGCGGGGGATTGACTTTCTTCCGACTCTTGGTGCATTCTCAGTCATGTTTGTTACAGCACCCATATATACAAGGTTTGGCTTTAACAAATGACCAACGACTTTTAATCTAAATTATCGGCTCAAAGTGGAACTTTTTTGCGAAACATCCACTGTGCCATACGTTTTCAACTGATTCTCAAATTTTCGTTCGAATTTGTTGAGCTGAAGCAATACTATCGGCAATTATTCCAAAGAAATTAGATATTAAGAATGGGCAAGTGTTTCTGCTGGTAGTGGAGAGGAGAAAACAATGGAGAACTGTCTTTGGTCATCAAGACCACACTGAACTCCTCTTCCACTTGTCAATCACACTGATTTAAATCCTGAGTGCAGTGATAACTTGGTTTCACTTTGTGGACAGGCCATTAAAAATAGATTTCCCATGATTGATTTCCAAAAAAGTATTTAAATTGAGGAATCATTTGACAAATAGAGACATTGAGCAAAAATAATATTCGACACAATGAGATATAGCCCAAGACGAAGTCCATGGGGGTGAGATCGGTAGAGATGGGTGAAGTAATTGGGGCCCCTCGTCCACACAACTACAGGTGAGGGGGGGGGGGGGAGACCCAATACCCTCGCCCTTATGGACTTCTTCGTCTGGAGTTATACCGAATAAAAGGTGTAAACCAAGAGACTGTGTAATGTGACAGACCTAAGGAACCGCATACAGGAAGCATTCACGCAGGAAATGTTAGCGAACACGCGGGCGGCACTTTCGTATCGGTGGGAATTGAGTTGTCAGCGAGACGGTGGACAAGTGGAGGACTGACATGGATATTTCTGACAAAAGACCTTACCACAAAAAATGTACAGATAGTGGGTTTATACACGAGGGCGGGGTTATGGTATTAAAGTACTTTGCTACTGAATTATGACATTTTTGGATCATACCTTTATGGACACCCTGTATTTCCAAATGTCCGAATACGAAGGGGGAGGTGGGGTGCAAAAGTAATGAGTCGAGTTCATAGTCGATTTGCGTTGAGGACAGACCACTCGGTAAGTGCACTGTATTGCGTTGGGTAGGAAGGGGCAGTGTAACGCCCGTCACTGAACGTGGACCCGAAAAGATAATAGCGTGCCGTCATCGAGTTCTTGGAGAATGGACCAACGATGGACGTGGTGTGTCGGCTTCGGCCGGTATACGAGGAGCCAGTCTTGCTGTAAGGCACCGTGTATCACAAGGTACATATGTTGCAACACGGTTATGATGTCCATTCAGACGTCCCTCGATAGGGTTGCCACCTTTGAATTTAACAAAATATGGAGAAATATTCGAAGTATACTTCCGTATGCATCTTCGCTGCAAATACCCACAGTCAAGGCCAAGGCGCCAATCGATACTATAAGAGTGGTTTTCTGCTTTATCTTGCGGAAAAGAGCTATTTTAGCTGCCATTACGCTTTCATAGTACAACAAATCTTAAGTGAAAAATATGGACGATATAGTGTCCATATTAAGACCAGTTTGCAGTATGGACATTGCATCTGAGATCTGTACCATATGTACCTATACATACCAATTATGAAGGAGTGGCAACCTTATCCTGCCGTGTTGCAGGCTGAGAACGCCTGGGTACGTTATACAGCAGGGGTGTCAAACATACGGCCCGCAGAGGTGGTTCATCCGGCCCGCCGTCTGTTTTTGAAATTTTCCTCTTGGATTGAGTGTCAGCACAAATTTCAGTGAAATTTTATGGGTGCGGCCCGCAGGCATCTGCAGGGTAAGGAATGCGGCCCACCGACCGATTTGAGTATGACACCCCTGTTCTACAGCATCTGCGTCCGTCCATCGATACACGGTGCTTCGCGGCTAAGTCGACTCGCCCTATACCGCCCAAGGCCGACGTACGAATTCGATCGCTGGCGCATTGCTCATCACCAATAATTCTATGATGGCGAGCTGGTTCTTTATTTGTCCGTGTTGGGGCTACAAGTGCTTTCCGTTTCTTCGGCCTGCTGACACGATTCACGTTGCTCTCATTTGCGAATGGCTGTATTGGATACCGGGACAACATGTAGGATGAGGTGGGGTAAAGTATTAATTGGGGTAATTGTAACACTGCTTCCTCTTTCAGCAAATACATGAGAGGAGTTTTCTCATTTTGTGTATATGGGGTATGAATAGTCCCTTTTTCTATGGAGAAATGGCCATCATGTGGAAGATGCTGCATTTAGAATCTTTTACCCCTTCTCTTTATACCATAAAAAACTCGCCACGAATTGGATTGAAGATCCCACCTCCATTCAATACACATTTACAAACCTTTCGTCCTAGACACATCAATACCCAGCAAAAAATTTGAAACACATAACGTAGAGTCAATATTGTATAAACGTTCGGAACGTTGACAGAATGTTGGTCCAACGTAGCCTTGTTTGCTGGGTAGATATTCTTGGTACTTTCTACTGTAATGGAGATTTGTCGAGATTAAGTGCTGGTGTGGCATCCCTACTTGTTTGGTAGGGGACTCAAATATCTCAATGCACTGCAAGAAATTCAGCAACAGCAGGGGATGACAAATCACTCAACACTCGGCGCTGTGTGATGTCTAAATTTCTCCTCCCGGAAATATCAGAATCTGACTTTTAAAAAATGAAATTTCAATTTGATCAGAATCAATATTTCCTTGAAATGACAAATTCAGCATTTTGAAAAATTAATAAACAGGCATTTAAATCCTAATCGCTAATCAAGATAGTCTTCGGAAAAGTGAATCCAACTCAGTCTCATTTCGAACTGAACGGAATCTTTCGAATTTCAAACATAAGTTTTTTTCTATATTTGAAATCTTCTGCAGTAACCATGAAGGTAAGTGCTGCGAATGTTGGCACTGGGAGTAATCTCGGCACTTTGCGATCGTCAACCTTCTGCTTCCACTACCTGTCCCCTAGGTGCAGGTAGACACATATTCTGATGTTGGGATTAATGTGCTTGGAACAGTCCTATTTACTGTTATAGTTTTCTCGCAGTGGCTGCCTTCTCTAAGCTCACTCCGAAAATCCTGCGAAATCTTTTGATTTTGCCTTGCTTTTGCACATTCCTTTCTTTACCATACTAGGTATTGTTTTATTTGATCGTTGCATTCATTTTTTGAGAAAGTTTTAAACGACAGTGATACTTAGGTATGCTGAGATTCTCGACAGGATGGTGCCGACCATGCCAGCAAGTCTGCTGAGATTCCCAATATCCGACCTAACGTCACCTTTGACCCAGGCCCTCGGAAAGGAAAGGCCCGGGACACTCGAGGTATACGGTACAAGGAGGGTTATAATGGAAGTATGAGCCAAACCAACGTGAACGAGGAAGTTCCATTACAGAAACCACCAGACAAGGTGGAAGTGTAAAATTTTCTTAGAATGCCGACATTCGTAGCATTCACCTACGTTCTTGAATTCTGTGCTTCTGAAAGGACAGTATATTGAACAGGTACAATGGTGGGAAGAGGATGGTACACATGCAGTACTCCAATAGTTCAGATGTAATATTCGCTTCGCGATGTTCAATACAAGTTTACTCCAGCACCCAAAGGGAAAAGTAATGAGCCAAAAAAAGTGAATATTTGTACACCCGTGTGGGCTTAGCGGCGGACCTCACCGAGGAGTGGAGGAGGAGCCACCCCCTACCGGACACCTCCCACCTCCAAGAGACCTCCCCCGGACCGGGACAAGGGGGTGGAGGCGAGACTAGAGAGTGGACAGTGAGTGTGGATGCGATCGTGTGACATTGTACAACGGTGTGTATTGTATGTCTGGATTGTATAGGGACCTGTAAATTATTCCCGTCGCCCTTGACGTATCAACTTCCCTCCTGCCTGGTGCCTGTAGACTATACGAGTGAGTGGTATACATTCAATATATCCATTGTTATTGTTGCTGACCAGCCTAGTCCTTCCGAATATCACCGGTACTTATCTAATTGGAGTCAGTACATATATAATAGGGCCCTTTTACGTACACGGAGAACACGTAATCCCATTCGGCGGCCTCGCCCACACCCGCATCAGAATCTCGCGCCAAATCAAACTGTGAGTCTGATTGTGCCTTCTCTGCTTTATTGTGAAGATGAATGAGTCTGATTGTGCCTTCTCTGCTTTACTGTGAAGATGTTTCATCTTAAGAAAGTAGGAAGTAGCCATAATGAAGCTTGATTTCTTCCTCATGGAAATGAATGAAGAAGAGTGAAGTTGAACACCCTATACATAACAATCTTACTTCATACTTAGGTTAGGTATAACATTTAACGCTTCTCTACGTTTGGCTTAAAATGTGTTTACCTCAATTAGATGTACACAAGTAAAAAAAAAAATGAGAAAAATCCAAGTTCGCACTCTTCCGTTGAGATTCTGTTCATCTCAAATACTGATATTAGGAGCTGGAACAAGTTTACATCTGATGATTGATTTGTAAATTAAACTTTAGTAATCAGAATGAGACTCAGGTCCTACCACATCATCAGTGCACTGTCACTATTGCCCGTGGTCAAGGAGTGATAGTAACTTCCTGCCTTGAGGTAAAAAATTACCTTGCACATGGAATATTTTCAATGCTATTTATAATTTAACTTTTTAAACTAGAAATCTCTCCATGGGTAAAATTTATTGAAAAATAGTATGCACTTAACTATGTTGTGTGTGTATGGGTCAAGTTCACAATGAGAGGCATGAGCAGGAAATTCCCAGAAAGCACCAAAGTAGATGTCGTGAAAAAGACCCGAGTTTCTTTCACACTTTCATCATTCAGAGACATGATCTTTATCAAGCCTTAATCTAAGTGTGCAGTTATCTTGATTTTTGTATAGTTATCCCAAGTCTCAATCTTAGGTCACACAAAGATCTCTGTGTAAGCAGCTATCAGCAAGTCCAAGTTGCCAATCTGTCATTTTCTCTGGATGGCTCCAATTTTTTGGGGTTTAACCTTGGCAAGCAGGATTGCTGGGTCCTGAAATAATTTTTGCAAAAGGAAGTAAAAGAAAAGTAAGAGAAGGTAAGTGAGTTGGATGAGGTAGAGCTTCCTCTCCATCTTACTCCCCTTTTCCCAAACCATTCCTAAGGGCTTGAAAGTTAGCTAAAAGTGACTCTGGCTGCTTCAGCTTCATTAGTTCTTGTCTCCATATCTGCTCATTTTCCATTCGAAATATTAGCCATCAATATGTTGCACTGTGATTGCTCACATGCCTGAATATTTCCTTTGACTTCACTCATTTAGATTTATCACAGACTGGTTTCTCTTGAATTTCGCACCCTCTCTTGTAAGCTCCTAAGGAGAAATATTGCCACCTCATGAATTTTAAAGACAGGGGAACAAAGCAGGAAGAACATGTAAATACATAAAAATCTGACCCCTACTCAAAGCAATGATGAATGATATTCCTTTTCCCATTATTCTCTTCTACTGTGGATTTTGCAGAGAGGGATTCTACATTTTGAGAGTTTATGTAGAATCGTGTGAGCCAAGAACATGCCCCAGCTTTTCTTTACCATGAATTGTGTTCCACATAGGAACTTTGCACAGGCTTATGTGGGCAAGCTTTCCAGGGAAACCGATTGGTAGGAGATATAATTGGCTGTGCATGGTAAAGGCTAAAGCAGAGTACTCAGGTGGTAATGCTGACAGATATGTTGAGGCATTGTTGAGACATTAAAAATAATCCTTTATGATAAAAATCAAAGTGTCTCACAGCTCCTTCCAAAACACAACTTCCCAAGCACTTGGTTCTCATCACACTCACACAGACAACTCTTACTTGGTACACTTCCTTGACTTCCCACAATCTCCTAGGGCAGGGGTCTTAAACTCATTTTGTCGTGTGGGTTGCATTGTCAAGATCAAACCCCTCTGTGGGTCAAAGTGTAAATTCGTAGAATGAAAATCTGCCACAACCTTACATTGTGTAGTTTGGATCTAAAACGTTTCTCTCTCTAGGTGTATGCAGGCTGCATTGAGAGCGTTTGCAAGCTGCATGCTGCCCACAGGCCATGAGTTTGAGACTCCTGTACTAGGCTATCAAGTTTAATCAATGCGAGGATCTCCTTCTTGCTCTTTTGCACTTTGGCTTTCATACACACTATTCACCCCAACACCCAGCAAAAACTAGAAAACCAAGTTCAAAACACAAGTTCTGATGGAATTGTCTTGCTCTAGGGGTGTGCTGAAATACAGTTATTTTGCATTAGGTTCTGGCAGAGCCAAAAAAGTGTTCCTGTGAAGTGACACCAATCCAACCATATGAAATATAGCTGGAGTTACCACAAAGGTGTGTTCTTGGGAGTACCTGTGACTGAAAATTGCTAAAGTGCTTGCCAATGAAAAGTTCATGGGCTTCTCTAAAGCAAGAACTGCCGGGTTGATTAGTTGAAATGAAATGTTGCTGGACTCAACTCACCTGGGAGATTTGCAATTAGGGGTCTCCAGTACTGAGCCAATCAATTAGGGGTCTCATGGTATTGGTAGTACTTGCAGCTCAAGGATATGCCGTTTAGGGCACCTATGAACAAGAAAGCTCTTCTGACAGGAAAATAATGCTAATGTCATGACCTGCAATACCATGAATGGCCAACATAACTTAAATTATGAGCAAGATATGCATGGATTTCTCTATCAATACAATGAATTTATTTAAACTTCTCTCATTCCATACAAACTCATGTTTCCCAGATTGAAGAACAGAGGAACAGGGTGTCACAACAAGAATTATGTGAAATCAAAGAAATCCTGATCCAATGTCCTTACAATGTGAAATCTCAGCATGCAGGAACTGTAAAATATAATTGCAGGACCACATGGATGAACACAATGCACTCATTTTCTGTTGAGGACAGGAAGTGAACTGAGGGGGAATGACAGTGCTGCAAGTGTATCACATGAAGGACCTGGGCAGATCACTCCCATTTCATCAAAACTTTCCATAAACACAGACCTTGCATACAGGGTCAATCATTTCCATTGCTCTCCAGCAGTTCCCTCTGGCTTCATGATCATGTAGGTCATCAAATACTCTGGGTAGGCCTGCAAATCATAGAGATGAGAAGGTGAATGACTTGACTCTTTTGTGTATGTTGAGCAATGCAAGTTACAACAGGAACAGACCTGTTCACCACGATAGACTACATATTCAGGGAAGCTGAGACCACCAGCACTAGGCCTTCCTATCACAGAGTGGTGTCCTGGTGGGGCATGTGCCATCTTCATGGCACTGAACTGAAGGAACGACTTTCCCAGTGTCACACGGCACAGGAGCATCTGTCTGCATTCCCAAGGAAGAAAACACTCAAATGTAGCTGGAAATATACCTTTAGCCTGGTAAAAGCCAAAAGACTCAAGCAAACCTTTGGCAGACATAACAGGATCGATCCTTGTGTGATGGACAACCTGTCCCTCCTCCAATTCCATACACATACTGATTGCTCTTAGATGAGTTCTCAGCAAAGTAGATCCCTACAAGAAAGATAGTGAGAGAGCAGGTCTCAGCCGAGGCACAAATGGAAAACAGTAAGTACAGCACAAAGGAAAAAAATTTTGAACCCACCAGCTCCAAACATGCCACCAATATATGCATGACGCTCATCAAAACCTTTTTGGACAATTGCATTGATAAATGGGGAACCATGAAAGAGCATGCGTTCATTTGCATGCCCATTGTTTTCTTCAGCTACTTCTTTCCGTCTATGGGTGTATCGATCCCACAATCGGCGATTGCGAATCTTGGCAATCTGAATTGTTCAGAAGTAAAAAGCAGCTATGAACATACAATCAATTTTGATAAGAGTAGATTAGATTGGGATGGACGTGTACCTTAACAATGTGGTATTGTGTGAAGATACCCCCAGCTTGACCAGTGTCCTTGTGCTCTCTGATTGTTGTCTGCATCTCCTCTTCAACTGCTCTGAATTCTCTATCATCTGGGCAGAGGTCAACCAGTAGAGTCCCCTGCTGGTTCCCACCAAACCATGATGATGCAGTGAATCCTTTGGAAAAAAAAAAGAGAAAAGAATAAAAATTACTTGCACTCCATTCAAACCAAGGATGTGTAGGATGTAGCAAGGATGTGTAGTCAAGGATTAGTACTGCCAGTTGTCACCTGGCAACTGATGAAGTTCACCTGATATACAATGCATTGGGGTTTGAAAAGGTGGAATTCAATTCTAGCCATGAGGAGACCAATAAATTAAAAAAACCATACAATAAAGGTTAAGCTACTTGAGGATTGGATTCTGTGGCCATTCAAACTCATCTAAATGAACAGTGAAGGCAGCAACTGCAAGACAATAGCTTCTCAAAAATTACTGATAATGGCTGATCCTATAAAATATAAAGTAATTGCATAGGTGCAAAGTTTTCAAAGTTGCAAAATTTCCAAGTTTTGTTCCATTTACCACAAATGTACATAACAAATTTTCTTTGAACCCTGCACCTCCCTATTCTGCTTGGTAAAAAGAGTCTTGCAATGCATTCTATCATGCTAAATGGCAAAGGCAAAAGCCAACACTAACTAATACAATAGTCAATTGGAAAGAACTACCCTTCTTTTTAATGACAGATTCAAAGGCTTGTATATCAGAAAGAGGATACTAGAGGATTTCTTCAGGATCAGCTAATAGCTGAATAAAATTTCTTATCTAGAAGTTCACCTGATGCAGAGAGGACCTTCTCCACTTCCTTGATGAGTCTATGGCGATGTCCATATGCTGTCACGCCAATCTGCTTCAAATCTTCATGATTCATTTCAGCCAGTATGTCCAAAGTTATCTTCTCTCGATCAAAAATTTCCAAAAGAAACTCCAAACCTAGGCTGGAAGAGATATAAACATAAGCACATATGATACATTCATCAGGAAGGCATCAAATATGAAACAACTTCAGAAGTAGCGTAACACCAAACAGAATACAAACCAGTGAGTCGGAAATACCAATAGGAACCATCATGTTGGGGTGGAATCACAGAAGGACAAACTCTAAACATTTTCTGCTAATAAAAAAAAAGTTAAGAGTTAAAAGCTCTCCTACAAATCTAACACTCCCTTAACAAATGTGGCATGCATTGTCATAATGTTAGTTGATGCTATTTACTCGTAACTAGTTTTTAGTTGAACATTAAATATGAATATGGTACATTTTTATCAACATATATATTTAAAAATAAGTAAAGAAACTTACGTTAAGAGAGTCTAAGGGAATATGAATGTGGAATGAGATTTCTTCTTCATTTATTTACACAGATGAAGAAGAAATAGAAGTAAAACAAGCTCACTAAGTCCAGTTCACCTTCTTTCACTATAGAGGAGTTTAGTTTAGCTCTTAGCTGAACAATATGATATTGCTTTCGGAATCTCTACTTCATTTTTCAATCAGCTTTTCATTTAAGAATTCACAAAACTTGAAAGTGATGCTATTGCAGTGATGGTGGTAGTGCAGTGCCTACAGAGGAAGACACAGGAGATAACTATCCAATTGTCTAGAAATTACGCAATACTTCCTGAGTGATAAAATCTACAATCATATGTGCATGAAGATAAACAGGAAAAAGTCTAGAGTTCTACATACATTTCTAGCTGGTGGCTGACTTTTGCTTCCACACACCTGCTCTGATACTAACTAGACCTATAGACATCCCTTTCAACAGCTCACATGTAATAAAATTAGGGCTGTACTGATGTATCAGCTACCACCAGTATCAGCAGCCGGTGATGCACTATTGGCACCACTGGCCATGGGCCAGTTTACAAGCTGCCCACACTGAGGCAAAATTTACTGGTAAAACTTGCAAAAAAAAAAGCTAGAGTGAACATGTGAATCTGAAAATATTAATTGGATTATACAGTATTTTGGCCCTATTCTAGAAACTGGTGGCAGAAAAGAGCAGTAAAGAATTGGGAAATGGGAAATCATAGTCCCTCCTTTTATGTTATGCATTTGTTATAGATGTGTCAATGAACATTCTTAGCAGCAGCAATAGGTAACAAGCTAACCACTGACAGACACAGACAGACAGTACTAAATATGGCCTCTACCATTCTTAGGGGGTCCTGAGAATTATCACATGGCTTCTAAATAGACCTGTTCAAATTATGAGGTAGTATGCATTTTCATGTTACTTCTCAATTTTCAGACAACAATCAGCACCGGCACAAGCCGATGTTTATGGAATGACAATTGGCCCACCGGTAAAAGGTGGCCATCGGTACAGCCCTAATTAAAATATATTGAGGTTACAGAGAAAAACATATCTGTGCTGGTCTGGTACAATCTGATATGTAGTCAGTCCCAAACACAATCCATGATTTGACAACATCTTGGGGAAAACTTGTGCTAACCTGGAGAGGAAGGAAGACGTGCTGATGTCAAAGCCAATTTCAGTGACTTGCATCTCTGTCTCAGAGAAGTCCACACATCCATCTCCAGGATGAGGCGTTCCAGAAGGTAAAAGAGCTGGAAGAGCTGGAGTGACTGGGGCAGACAGACTGGTACTGTCATCATCTTCCAGGCCTGATGATGCATGAAAGTCTGTTGATGTTGCACCTCGGATGTCAGAGGTACCAGAAGGAGACATTGCATCACTCAGCAGACACTTTACATCTTCAGCTGATGCTAAAGCCAATGGGGTCTGTCCTTCCTGATTCTTTGAATGGGGATCTGCACCATGAGCCAACTGCAATGATTACAGATACCAGTATAGTGTGTCACTGAATTCTGCAAACATTTTTCCACAAAGGGTCAGCCAGAGTATAATTCCTCACCAATAGTGCACAGAGTTGTGTTCTGCCTTTTTGAGCTGCTTCATGCAAGGGAGTGAAACCCCAGCGATCAGTAGCATTCACTAAAGTATTGTAGCGAATGAGGAGAGCGGCCACATCAAGGTGGCCATATGATGATGCATTATGCAAAGGTATCAGGCCACCCTTGTCCTGAGCATTCACATCAGCCCCACTTTCCAGGAGGAACTGAGCAATCTCCAAGTTGTTATAGCCAGCTTAAGAAAATAATAATATATATAAAACAATCAATCAACAGAATATCTTCTATCTCCCCATAATCAATTTCACCAAATGCTTTACCAACTCTCAAGATTCTTGGTGACATTAGCCTGGAAACTCACCAGCAAGATGCAAAGGCGTGGAATTTCGTCCATGAGTGTCCCTGCAGTTGATGTTATCTGGAGTCAAAAGCCTCTGAACTCGTAGAAGATTTCCCTTCTTGGCAGCATCTAAGAGAGCAGTATCTCCTCGTAACAGATCAGCAACTTCTTCATCTGAATCTTTCACCAGATCCAGAGGGGTGTGACCATCACGATTCTTCTTTCCTGGATCTGCCCCATGCTATGAAGGACAACCAAACCAACGAAATGTCACAACCCTTCTCTTATTTGATGATATCAATAAGAATCAGAAATATACCTTGAGAAGCAATTTCACTATGTCATACTTCCCCTTGGCAGCTGCTTCATGCAGAGGTGTGAACTTCCACAAGTCAGCTACATTCACTGAGGCTCCATGATGGACAAGCAATTCACACACTTCATAGTGGCCGTAACTGCAGGCATTGTGCAAGGCAACAAGACCTCCACGGTCCTTTGCAGAGACATCTGCCCCATGTTG
Organism: Darwinula stevensoni; assembly: GCA_905338385.1. Lineage (NCBI taxonomy): Eukaryota > Metazoa > Arthropoda > Ostracoda > Podocopida > Darwinulidae > Darwinula > Darwinula stevensoni. The sequence goes on from CAJPEV010000076.1 coordinate 91,464, forward strand.
AAGGAGATACTCAACCACAGCAACTCGGTTATATCCAGCAGCAAAGTGAAGAGGAGTTGAATGCCTACAAGACAAGAATATGAATGTTTCCATATAGCACAACCCATGAATGCAAATATGTTGACACACAGGTGCACTTTACAACTGCAGCTCAAAGGGAATCTTCATAAAGTAATCCCTACTGTCTATCCCTTGGAAATAAGGGAGAGTAGTAGGCAATGAGATGAAAAAACATAAAATAAGAACTCATCTCTTAAGAAACTCTTATAAGTATAATATATATTTTCTACCTCAAATTAATGTACCATTAATTAATGCTCTATTCAATAATAAATTCTACTGTTCAGTTTCATGTTTGGCATACAAGCCTTAACTCTTAAAAAAAAAACCTGTTATACCATCATTACCAAACCATTGTGTACCAGGATTATACACAATGAGGATGGGTAAAAAGTGACAAGAAAAAGTATTAGTATTTTCAGAGAAAATCATCAATCACCTGAATTAAAAACCAATTCCAATTCCAAAACAGTGATATCCAGCCAGATGTTTTCTTCACAAACTGGTGGGAGGAAGGAGTCCACAAATCCTGATTTAAGAAGTGTGAGGGAAGCACCCTTAAGTGGTTCATCTCATAAAAAAATACTTCCTATAGGTCCTAGAGTCATAACTTTCTTCATTCAAAAGCTCCACAAAATCACCTTTCCTTCATGATTTTTGTTGCCCCACTTTTTTCAGTCTCTCATTGTACAATGAGATTATTATGTATCACAAAGACTAAAAATATTAAAAGACAAGGCTAGCACAGCCATGTCAGAGAAAAGATTGAATAAAAAAAATATTAGTTAAAGCAAAATTGTAATGTATTCAGATACATACTGGGTAATTTAGATTTAGCTGATGGGCTATAGATCTACTTGTACAGGATTGCATTTTTTTTACTTTTGAACCATGAAAATAAAATTAAAAATTTTATATTTAGCAAATTCATCATATGGCAAGTAGAATGCATTCACTACTGCTGAACAGCAGCATATGTGTCACACACATGTGGGGGGTTAAACAGCTGGCAAAAATTAGTTTCTGTACCAGAAGCAGAGGTGTAATCCATTTTTGTTACAGGAGATTCTTTCACATGAAAAGGGATGCTTAACCCCATTACAATTAGGTTAAAGTACACTCTGGACCGCCAGGATTGTTTTTTTTTTTTCCCTGTAATTTCAAATATTTGTTCCTACAATAGAAAACTAATTATTTTCAGTCAAGTGGTCATTAAACCATTGAATATTGATTCTGATACAAACTGAGATATTTTACAGGAATGTATGATGCAGATGAGAACTAAGTGATCACAAAACTATACCCAGGCATGACAATTGAGGGGGTTAACAAGTAATCAGTCACTGTGGCTCATTTACAGTTTTCTTGAAACATATTGAAGTATACGGATATAGCAATGATTAAAAAATGTGTGTGGCCATGGCCATATGGCTAAATATTTGGATGCAGATGGCAGCAAACTGACAAAGATTTATAAGGGTAGCAAACACAAGTGTATTTCTTGAATCCCCAGTATGTTATCATCTTGAGGATTGCAATTTCTGGGCAATTGTACAAGTCAAGAACTTGCTGGTTGGGTCTAGTCATGCATGACTTGTCTGCACTTAGTCTGTCTGTGGACCAGAGTATAGTCCATTCACTTTGAGAAGAGCTAGTTTCTTATCTCTCAAAGGCCGATTATCTTGATTAATGAGTAACTGAGGGGAAAGAGGGCAAGCAATTAGCATCTTCTCAACCTGCCCTGTTAGGTGACAGTTCAGGGATGCCTAATAGGGATATTCTCTGCTGTCTCCACTTTGACCTGTGCCATGGAAGAGATAGGATGTGAAATGTGGAGGCCATGGAATTTTTATACATTACCATTTTTTAAGTTACTTTGTCAGGCTCAGGAACATTAGCACAACATGTACCAGTGAAATTGAATTTTCCTGCATGAAGCATTCTCTTTTCATTTCTGGCAATTCTGATTTTTCTCTTAGGTTTGACACGAGTCCTCAACCAGCGATTTATGATCCCTATTCTGGTATGGAAAGAAAACTTTTCAGAAATCTCCTAATTAGTTTACAACTTAATGAGCCTGAGGGATTGCCACTCTCAACCTGGTTTGGCAACTAGTTCTTCTCAAAGTGAACGGACTATATAGACCCAGCACAGGACCAATGCACCTGGAGGTTGCAGGTGATTTTGGCCCCATGTCCCTTCAAAAGTGAACCTAAACAAGGAGAATGTATGTATGCATGCACATATGCTTGTCCAAGTCATTGCCTTGTGCCAAGACAGCTGGATATATGGGGTAATATGTTGACAGGAAGACAAGTTTGAATGAAAAGTAGGAGGTGACTTTTTGAATTCCTCTGATGATGAAGTAATTTTGAGGACTGCATTTCTGTTTGCATGTGTGCATTGCCTAGTGTCAAAACACTGGGTTGTACTGATTGTTGTGTATAGATCCCAAACAAACAAGGTGATTTAGCTTTTTATATACAGGGTGAGCCATTTAAGTGGAACCATACGGAATAACCAATATTTTCTTCTTTTTTTTAACCAAAAAGAATAGCCACCAAGGTCCCCAGATATTTCACCACTGGACTTTTATTTATGGGGACATTTAAAAAGTATTGTGTACTCCATAAAGATGCATGACCTCCACCATCTTGAAAACAGAATTACTGATGCTTATTCTCAAAATACAGCAGATACCTTAAATGGAGTTCAGCATCAATGGATAGCCAATTACAAAAGTGCATCGATAATAATGATGAACATTTCAAACATATAATATAAATGAACGTAAGTAGACTTTCCAGTTTTTATTACTCCCTATGGTTCCATTTAAATGGCCCACCCTACAATGGCCCTGGCAACTTTCTGGTCACATATTCCACAAGTTTAACAATTGAAATAACATCTGCCAAAATGCAGCATTGTTTAATTGATTCCTTCTTAGCCTACACTCTGTGAAGATTTATTTCCACCTGCATGATTGCTGATTGGATACATCTCCAGTGTTTAAAGTGTAACAGTAATTCAGAGACATACTATGACATTATGAGAGGTCTTCTGTGCTCCAACCTCACCTTCCTTCAAGATCCCGACAGTTGACAATGTTGGGATAAGAGGTGAGAAGTCTCTTGACCAACTCCAAGTCACCCTGCTTGGCAGCCTCCAGGAGTTGAGAAGCAACATCAACATTACCCCTGCCTCCTACTGGATGCTCCTCTAAGAGCAAGTTCTGAACTGTTTCATTGGCCACTTGAAGAGCAGTGAAGCCTTGAAGTGACACAATCTGGGGGTCCACACCATAGTTGAGAAGAGTACGGCATGCCTGTATATTTCCATCCCTGGCACTACGGTGCAAGGCTGCAATATCAAATTCATATTGTGGCTCATGCCTTCTGACAAGCTGATGAGCAAGGACAAAAATGATAATTTAGATAAGGAGTAACCCCCCCTCCTCTTTGACTCTAACTACATTTCATGACTATCCATGATATATGACTTTCCAACAGTCATCAATTACACTTGCCACTCCATATTCCACCTCCTGATGACTGCTCTATGACAGGTTTCCTTGCATAAGACATATGCCTAAATATAGTATAAATATGCTAAAATTATCCAGTCATAATATGAGCTGAAGTATGACTGCTCTCCTAATACAAGATGATAAAACATACCTGTTTGCCCCAAACCATCCAGAGCATTCACTTTAGCTCCATGTTTAAGGAGAGCTTCCATGGCATCGAACTGCCCTCTTTCAGTTGCAACATGGAGTGGTGTGAGAAATGCCTTGTTCTTCTCATTCAGATTCGCCCCTTTCCGTACAAGGATCTCCACAACTGTCTTTCGCTTTAAGGAGCCTGAACTGACAGCACAGTGCTGAAACAGAAATGCTCATAATGACTTTCCAATACATTCTTGTTTCATAGCAGTATGATCATGGTTCTCATTATTTGAGTTTCATACAAGTTACAAAACATAAGGTCATCACCCTTCTGTACCTTAACAAAGATTTATGTTAATGTCATATTGATTCTTCAACTCCTTTTTCATTAAAAACAGAAAAAAAGAGACATGAAAAAGATCAAAGAGCAAAACTATAGATCCATTTGTTAAGGGAAGTAACAATAAAAAAGAATACATCTAGAACAAAAGAATTGGATGTATCTGCAGTTGAAGGAATAGGTGTTGACTTGTTATATTCATTACAATTGAGATGGTGGTAGCAAAACCTTACATGGGATAATGAGATGAAAATATGAGAGTCATCAGGAACTGCCATTATCACAGGGAGAGAGAGGGAAGAGAGAACAAGTCTCAAAAGAGAGAATTGAGGAAGACTGGTTGACATGATGCCAAGCCAAGAGACTTCCATTGTTGGGTGAGTGCCAATCAACAAAAGTCCCTACCCGCTTTCTCATGTGGGATGGCTTTGCTAGTGACTCCTCTGACACAGACATGTCACCTAAAAATACCAACTTTGAAAGGTCATTGTAACTTGTCTCTTTGATGTTGGAAGTGTCACACCATGCAATACAGAATAAATTAATATAAACTAATACAGATGACGACTTCATATATATTTCTTAAGCAAGTTTGAGTCAGTTGACAACATGAGCAACAACTATGACTGGGCGTGGGTATCATAAATCTAGGCCAATATGGTAATTCTCATTTCTTCCTCGAAAAGTAGCACCTTTCATAGATCCATCCCATTGTACAAAAAATATGAGATTCCCATCATCCAACCAATGTCATCGCAAACTATCATCAGTTGTGACAAGCCTGAAAGAATACTAAATTTATAAAAATAGGATAGATGAGTTCCACAACTCACCAAAGGAGTGTCACCAGTGTAAGGATGCTTGAAATTCACTGAGTCCACAGACAAGGACTTCTTCACCTTTGCTGGATCACCTTGTCTACATGCTTCAAGTAAGCAGTGACCCTGATACTCATCTATATGTGGGAACAAGGAAAAAAAAATTCAATACCATGAAATACTGCACTCACACACTAAAGATTAACCTTTTCATGTTAAGTTAACCCTTTCATGGGCAATGTGAAGTATTCTTCCCAGGAAACATTTGACCCTCCCTATGCTCTGGGAAGACTGCACACGAGAAAAAATTTGCCCATGAAAGGATAAACAGACAAGCTGTACAGAGCCCAGCTGAATTCTGAGTATATCATGTTGAGATCAAAGAATGTTAGCCCATATGAAAGCTTGCAAATGGAATTAAATGTAATGCCCCCATTGAAAGACACTAAGCACAGCAGTGAGGTGAAAATATGTCAAGGAGAAATGTCAGCCATTCTGGTCTCTGAAGAATGGGTAAGCAGTGTAGGCTGAATGAGCAAGATCCCTAGCAATGAAGATGACAGCTGAAATTATACCTAGCTTAGGGCTACCTTTCTACAGTAGTGCTGATACCTATAAGCAGAAAACTATACATATATATATATATTGATGGCAAAGATGCAAGTCTCTATCTCCAAATTTGTAGGATTTGCGATTCTGGCACCATTAAAATGCACAGTGGTGGCAGGATCTGCTGCTAAAACAAATCAAAAGTGAATGTACCTCATTATTTAATTACCTTTTCTCATGATACCTGCTGAGTTCTGAAATTAATGTCAAAACTTTCGCATTTTGGTGAAGTTTTTTGTTCTTCCTCTAAAGTCATACATTTGGAGATGCGTGTATCAGCACCTTCACCATCGATACATGCCCAGCAGGAAAACTTACAAGCCAACTTCTCCTGAAGCTCTCTGGTTGGAGCAAGATCAATGGGAGATTTCGAATGGCAGTTGAGCAGGTTGGGATCTGCTCCATGTGCAATAAGAAGTGAGCACACCTCTATGCGCATCTTGGAAGCAGCTTCATGGAGGGGTGTGAACTGCCACAAGTCCATGGCATTCACATTAGCACCATGCTTCATCAGCAACTCTGTCACTTCAAAGTGACCATAGGAGCAGGCATTGTGGAGGGGCACCAATCCCCTGTAATAAGAGAACCATAGCATATAATCTTGCATCAATACAGGAGCACAAGTGCCCAGTAAACTCTGTCCACAAATCATGAAAAAATCTGAAAAAATAGGATTAGTATAAAATATGTTTTGACAGCCAGCTCTGTGACTCTGTGACATGTTTTCATTGTACCATCACCCAGTAGTGGGTGCAGTCTCATCTCAAAGAGCTAAATGCAACACAGCTTGTGGCACATACCTAACTCCATTGGCAGGCAGCTAGACATTCTCATTATTGCATTTAAATACAAATACCCTGCAAATTGAATTCATCTAATACAGAAAAAAAAATACAGGCCTTTGTCCATGTGATCTTTGAAATGAGCATTGATGAAATAAGCCCAAGTAAACTATAACCCAGAATGAGATTGCAACAAAAAGTACTTCAAAATTCATACTATAGCCCTTATTGGGCAAAGACCTTCAACAATTCATGTGGCCTAACACATATACCTATTTAAAAAATTGTTGCATCTGCACCTAGTACATAAATCCACAATCATGAATGAACAAAACCACAGAGATGTTTCCTTTGAAAATAGATGTCACCTTCAGGGACATCATATTAAATCTGACATAAACTTGAAATGAGAAGAGGGGTAAAGAAATGAAAGAACATTAGAGTATTTAATCCTATCCTCCTCAATGGTTGTAAGGAATAAAGACCTAGATCAAATTGTACAGCTCAGGCCAACCATTTTACAACTGACATTGTCAAGGTAGTCAAGTTGGAGAGCAAAGTAGCAAAGTCAGGAGTTCCATACCCTTTATCTTTAGCATGAACATCTGCACCATTGTCCAACAGGATCTGCACAATGCCAGTTCGATTATAACCAGCTGCTAGGTGTAGGGGTGTTGATCGCCGTCCATCAGATGCATGACAGTTCACATTAAGTGGGGTCAACAATGCAAGAAGTTTCTCTTCATGACCAGCTCTTGCAGCTTCTAGCACTTCATCCTTCCTGTATTCACCAGTCAGGACAGTTCTAGCAGAACTATCAGAAACCTCTCCAGGGGTCTTTCCATCCGTATTACGAATGTGATGGTCTGCTCCATGCTGAAGAAGAACTGCAAAACAGAGAAAATTATTGATGAACTTATATAGCTAGAACGGGTAAACTGGCAATGAGTCTGATTGCTGAGGGCCATACCAATGCACACGTCTAATTTTCCCTTGATAGCAGCTTCATGTAGAGGTGTGTAATTCCAGTTATCTCTTGCATTTGGATCAGCCCCAGCTTGCAGTAAAAGACGGACAACCTCAGCATGTCCAAAGGAGCAGGCATTGTGCAATGGGATCAAACCACCATCATCTCTCGCATGGACATTGGCTCCACAATGCAAGAGGTGTTCCACAACATCTCTCCTCCCAAAGCCTACATGAATCACAGGTTTCAATAGTCATAACAGAAATTAGAACAACAGTGAGTTCCTGCTCCAAGCTCCAAAGAGCCATGTCCTATTCATATATGTAGCATATGAGCACATGGATGAAGCCTAAGCCTACCAGCAGCAAAATGCAGTGGTGAGGATTTTCTCCCAGCTGTATCACGAGCATTCACGTTGTGTGGGGTGACAAGTTTCTTCACTTTCAGAAGATCACCGTTTCGGCAGGCTTCAAATAGTTCTCGTAATGGGTCATTATGGGCCTCAGAGGAACAAACGGTTGGATTTGGAGTTAATCCTCCCCCTCCGACGCCTTGCATAACGGGACCCCGTTGCGTCGCCATCTTGACTCGGACCCTGGTTCCAACCAGTGCTGCTCCATAACCATGGAATAACTGAAGCAGAACTCTTTTCTTAACGACAAACGAAGCCCATTCTCCATCGAAATTGTCTAATATTCTTCAGAACATGTTACATGGCACTGTTCATAGCAGGAAATGTTTCATTCGGACGGTGACGGATATCAATTTTTGCGCCACATAGTTTCCGTCTGCCCCTGCACGTCAATGGAGCACTTGTGGTGTGGAGGAGATTATGGAAAGTATCTACTTGAGCATTTACGATCCATTATTTTGGCCTCGCGTTCTAAAATCCGTGCAAAATCTGACACTACAAATCATTTTAACATCAGAATCTTCCATCTACTGCGAAGCGTAAGGAGGAAAGGCAGGGCATGAGCTGAACATCAGCGATTCTGTCCTGGCATGGGCTGGGCTTCTCGTCGTTGGCATGCGGATCCTGTTTCTCCCATAATGTCTTCCCCACGAGTCTATTGTTTATGTTGGACGATGGACCCAGAATTGGGATTCTTCGTGGGCGAAGAATCGTGACAGGCATGCCTGCTTTCTAATTGGAACCTTAATTGGTGCTCTGCGAGTGTACGAGTGTTTGCGAAAGAGGTGACATATTAGGGTAATATGGAGGATATTTTATTTTCGCCAAGTTTCCTTCACGTGTCACAGGTTCGGGTGTGTGCGGTTACTGTTTCTCTTCGGAGGCTGGCAACTTATTATTCTTATATGAGACCGATCCCTGTGCAATAAGGTTAGGGGATGTCAGTGGTAGCGGGCGATTCGGACCCAGGCGGTCTCGATCTATCTTTTCCACGGCCTTAGTGTTTAACAACAAGGAAGGATACCTCACGAAGGGAAGGCTTGTCTTGGAAGGCGCGTTAGTCTTCTGGAGGTACGCCCTGTCTGGGATCCTCCGACACAACTGTCCTTGTCGCTGTCTGGCGTGGAATCCCGACGCAACTGGTCCTTGTGGCTGTCTGGCGTGGAATCCCCCTTTCAGTGCGGCTTCGGACCCCTTTTAAAGTTGGTCCATGCCCTCGGGCATATTTCAAGCCCATCACACACGTATAAATAGTGATTTTCCCAAGGTCCAGGGCCTGATAAATGTGATGACCAAGGCTGCTAAATAAATAATAATAATAATAAAATATATAAGTTTTTTTTTTTAAACTATGCTCAACAGTTGTAGTTAGGGTTGGCTGAGATAATATATAGGAAAACAACCACGACAGAAGACGTGACAGCGAAAGAAATTAAAAAACGTTACGTATTTGCATAAAGTAGCAGATGTTTCAACTCAAAATTTGCACCAACAGCGCTCGACTGTGCGGCTTCTTTAGGCAACTTGCACCACTACGTAAAATGTCTGGGGGAAGGTGCAAGAATCCAATTGCCCCGGGCCTCGTAACTTCTTATTCCGGTCCTGTGTCCAACCGACGTCCAGATCCTTACGTTGAGTTCTGGCCTCTTTATTGATCTGATATCAGCTACAGTACAATAGGATGCTTCCGTACTCCTATGATATATCCGAATTCAATTTATTCGTCCAGGACTTCAGCTATCTAACTGAAGTGATTCCGTAAAAGACAACCTCTTGAGCCGAACCAGATATTTCGTTCCCGTCCAACGGCGTCCTCCAGTGGCCAGCGAATTCCCACTGAGACAAGCATTGTGTTATTTTCTGCATCGTATTTCGTGCCGTTTTCCTCTCCACATAGACCTACCATGATGAATTTATACAGAACTGCGCGGAAAGCCAATGGCGGCTTCTTCCAACGCGAGATCGAAATTCTCCTCTTTTCTCTAGGCAAAAGGCAACTTATACGAAGTGATCACCCTTATAGGAGGAGATATTCAACATTGTTGTACTGGAGGGAAATGGGGTTCCTTAGAATTCCTGAAGTTGTGACGCTGACTGGCGTCCGGCTCCCCTCCAAAACGGGACCAGTGATGTCTGCAGTCATTGCAGGTATGAACTTGCACCGGAACCCGATCCCCTTCGATCAATAAGTTCTCAAGATTAGTGAGTTCAGGTGTTGACCTTCATCTGTCACCCTACGGCTCGTCAGCAATCCGAAGTTCGTCTCAATAAGAATTTGTGACATTGTCGAAAGAAACTAGAAGTTTAGACAATTGAATCTCCCATGGCACACCTTTCAATTTCCGTTTAACAGGGAACTTAGGCAAAGCTTGATTTACGGGGCGTTGTAGAAGCAACCAGATTCATTCTATACATGTGAGAGTTCGTAACCATTTGAATCCCATTTTTGCACCGATTTACGGCCATGGAATATTTAAACACACACACACACGACCATATGAAAGGTTTCTGGTAAATGCAAAAAAAAGCGCAGGAAGCGTCTTTGTGTCCTAAATCAAGGAGTTCCAGGAGCAAAAAGACATGAATCCTGGGTCAGTACCACTTCATTACCTCTCTCGCACCTCACCATTTATCTTGAATTACGGCTCACTTCTACTACGAGAAACAAGGGAAAAGGAAAATACGAAAAAAGTTGTCACCAGATAATTTCATTCTCTTGTTTTGCATTGCAATCCTTAAAATTTTTCGTGATTAATACTGACATCATCTTGAAACCACGATAACGATGCATTAGTTGCAATAACAACAGCACAGGCAGTACAACGACGCACAAAACTATAAAACGTGCGACAGATGGTCGAAGAGTAGTGAACGAAACGAAGCCAAACCTGCGCGGCCAGGTCCAAAAAGTGTGGGAAAAGTGAAGAGTACTGAAAGAGAAAAAGAATCACGGGCGTGGAGGAACGTAGCTTCCTGCACTGTTTCGGGAATTTTTGATCATGTCGATGGTAGAGAGGTTGCCCCTGCAAAGATTCTTGGGGCAGTATTTCAGCGTGTGAGCGTAATCCCCAGTTGCCCCGCATGCTGGGCACTTGTAGTCCCGCAGGATGGGACAATTCACCTTCCCACTCATGTCCTGCACATAAAAGGAGAGAGGGAAAGTTTAATTTCGGGTTCTCAAAGTCCAAACCCATATAAATACAGCCCCTTCGCACTGCAAGCACATAATAGGAGACAGATGGAGTTTTTCGAGAATTGAGGAGATTGTGCAACCATACAAAAGACATTCTGTTGAAGAAAAAAAAAGGCTTTTTCTCAATAGAAACCAAACTAGCACAACAGTTCTCAAACTTCTTATGTTTGCGCCACCCATTCCTTCCGAGAGAAGTACCTGGAAATGGAACCTACCCCAACGACGCTTTCTTCACACGATGGTTAAAGAACTTATCAAGATAAACGGATTGCAACAGTTCAAAGACCGGATCTCACCTCATATTTAATAAGAACGATGTTCACATACTTCTGGGCCCACAAATAATCAAACCTGGGATGAACAGTAGCAATAACGGCGCAAAGCTCTTTTTCAATGTCCAAACGAAACTATTTTCGCAATGGTAAGATGAGACATTTGGAGAATGGCAGAGATCTGTTCATAACTCCTGTCAGCAGGGGAATGGAATGGACGGATGAGTAAGAGATCCTCATTATGTTGTCTTCGTACATATTGCTCTGCCTGGCGAACCTAGCTCTTCCGCGACTTCAAGTCTCTGTAAAAATTTAAAGAAAACCAGAGCAACAACACTACAATGGGCATTCAATTTACAGCCCAAAGAGACGCATGATCCATCTGTCTTCATTTGGATCCTAGGATGTCGCTGATGGAAAAAGAGCACCCGTAAAAATTTAAAAGCCTCCCTTACAAAACGTCCACCTCCCATGTGAATTAGGAACCATGTGGATGTCGCCCTATGCGGTAAATTCCACCAGTTGGAGTAATGTCCACCCGAGGGAATATCAACCTGGTTCGAAATACATATGCGCATATGGGTACATGTATTTCGGTTGTACTAGGTGTTTTTCCAACTTGAAATCCACCTAATGCGTCCACCTGGTTCCAATTCCACACCCTGTCCACCTGGTTGTTTGACCAGTTGGACAGAGGGTGGACGTTGTGCAAGAGCTGTGCTGGCGAATTGCTTTCAATTAGTCTTGTCCTAGAGAAAGAGCCAAAAAGAACTGTAAAAACATGTAAATTTTCCAGTAAAAAGAAACAAAATAATCATCAGCCAGTTTTTGAAACTGCACATTATAATGAATAATTAGAAAATAAATTAAAATAAAACCCCAATGACCTATCGCCCCCCCCTCCCCGTTTGAGAACCGCTGGTCTAGTTTCAAAACGAGGAAATCGTCTCCAGGGTGGCACTGCCTCACAGTTAAAATTCTCAGCCCTTTGGTCAAATTTTCTTCACATCTTTAATTTTCCTGCCACGTATGATAAGTGACCGTTTCGGGCTGTTAGTATGACCCTAGTGTCGCTATTACAATTAGATTGTTTGGCAAGATTTCTCCGTGAATATTCATCCCACATATTTGAAACTCCAATCGATTTCATGTTGTGCTAGTACGAGCTTGTGTATCAAACTTCACGAAGAGCGGTCAACTCCTTCTTGGTCGTGCTTTTTTAGGCGCCAAGTATAGTTTAGATGCAAAATCACCGAAGGCCTTAAAGCTCACCTTGAGGATATGAGACTGGTACCACACCTCCGTTTCTCCGTTGTTCTTGCAGAAACTGCAATGGCTGTAGAGATTGGAGGCGGCGGAACTCACGGGCATGGGCATTAGTGAATAATTATGATTGGGAATGGAAGTTGAGCTGAAAGGAGACGTGGATGTAGGCCTAGAAACGGACGTAGACGCGATGGGAGTGATTGGTGGAGTCCCAGGTGGTAAAGAACTCTCTTGCGAGACGGGACTCCCTCCATTCGTCACGATAGGAATCCGGTAAACAGCAAGGGAAGGACGCTGATTTCCTGATAACACAACTGCGCCCGACTTGGAAGCTTTTCTCGTCACTTCCGTCGTAATGGATTCGACGGGGGGAAGAGGACTGGTACTGGAACAACGGGATCGGGTTTTACCTGGGTAAAGCGGGAAGACGATAGGGTAAGGTGGGAAGCCGGGATAAAGAGGAGTCGCCGCAGAACGCCGATTTGGACTGAGTCCGGCCACGGGTACGGCAAGGGGGGTCCCCGCTCCTGTTGGAGACAAGCTCCCTTTCGAAGTCGGGGTAGGGGGAGAGGTAGGAGTCGAACGAGGTGTCGTCGAAGTAGTGGGTGATGTGTGACTCATCATTGCAACAGGTGGCGCTGGGTTATCCACAGGAAGGCCCACTTCTTCGCTCTGATCTTCCAGCAGTGTCATGTAATAATGGAGACGTCGGAGATTTTCCCAGAAAATGGGGGATTTTGCTAGTTCAGCCATGACGGCATCTGCTTCTTCTTTGCTCATAGGCCGGCCGGCCACGGTTGGCAGTCCTTCTGGGGTCAGGGATACCCCAGCTTCTTCCATATTCAGCCCTGCGGAAAAACCAACGAGAATAATAAGAACTGTCTTAGTCTAGAATTACACACACCTTCCAATCCTCTATCCCAATGGCTAAGGACTAACTTGTCAAATGTAAATATTGGTCGCGGGTTGTCCTCAAAGGCGGCAGCTCCCTTGTAGAGTCACTTGTAGTCGATTTAGCGTTGGAGACAAAAATCTGACGTAGGAAAAGCTTCCGATATGTACCCCCTACACAACATAAGGTTCATTAAAGTCTGACTGTCTAAGTAAAACACGCAGGAGTTTAGTCTTTCCTACGGTCGAAGACACACTGAATGCAAGAATAATTTTCTTTAATTTTATAAGGCACTTCATTGAAATTATACCGGACCGCACTCCTGTAAGAAAAACGAATCGTCGCTCGACCAGATGCCAGCTGCCCCATTTTCACTTCTCAACCCAGAGCCAGGTCGTGTGCGACTTAAAGAGTCTAAGGAACATGAAAATCACACCTGAAAACAATCCGACATCCCAGGAACTCATGTCGAAGGTCTAGAAACCGATCAAGGAAATGGAAAACAGTCGAAACAGCCGATACAGATTCTCCTCTGTCACTGTTTTAGGTTCTTGGGCAACAATGAAGCGATGCACTCTCTTTTCGGTGCCAACTACAATGCATTGTTGACATTTCTCAAAGTTGCGTCTACCTCAATTAATCAGTAGTTCTGAAAACCAGTTATTTCAATCAGCCTGAAGGCTAGCACATTTAGCATGCTACAAAAATTGTCTGCGATAGAGGGGAGGGGAATCAACAACTGGAAAACAACTATCGATGAGAAACAGAACTATCGCAAACAGTGTCGTCCAATTAGGGAAAAAAGGAAGAAGGAAAGAAAGAAAGAAGGGAACCAGAAGGGAAGGCGGTAGAAACCTTAGATCGGGTTAACTTTAATTCCGGGTATCAAATTTTCATTGAGCTAAATTAGGGTTGTCACGATGGTGGAAGTCGATGCTTCGGCCTGACCCATCGATGATGCATTGATGAATTGGCAAAAATATCCAATCATTGATAAACGGTGAGTAATAGGGCGAAGAATCGAAAGTAGTCTCCACAGAAGACGTGGAGCACGCGCCAGGGTCTCATGAAGGGAGGGGCAGAATGCCAGCTCAGACTGACGTAAGAGGGGGGGGGGGAAAAAAAAAGGCCTCTCCAGAGTGGCTTTCGCCGTCTCGTCGCCGGTCACCTTTTTTTCTCCACAGCTACCATTTCCTGGGCTCCGAGAGATCCCATCGTCACTTCCGCATTTAGATTCTGGCACTTCACTTCTCAGTGCGTCTTAAAATTCGTAATAATCGACTGGCTTAATCCGCGAGGTGCCACTCACGAATGAATGGAAACAAGTGTGTACGCCACTTTTCGCTTTTCACCGATTTCTAACGAAGTCGTTTCTTTCCTACCCGTCATCAGTTCCTTGTGTTCTGGGAAAAGCCAGTAGCCATGAAAGAAGGGGTGAAGGAAGAATCGGAAAATACCCCTAAACGAGCGCTTTAGCTAATCCCAGCCCCCGTACTCCTCGCACGCTTCGTTTCCCATTCTGACATAATCAATCCTTCACGCAATGTGTCCTCAAGGTCATGAAAACACTCGCATTGTAGGGTACGATGCTGGAAGTAAGAAATATCAATAACTTCTACGCTCAACAAAAGACGGAATTCGCACACCTCTATGCGAACTTCAAACACGGAAAATCGTCGCTAGTGAACATGCATGAATAATGTCATGCATGTTGCATTATGTCGTAATGCATGTGTTCAATCATCATCTTTTGGTCCTTTCCCAGTCGGAAATAAGAGACCCTCGATATTGGAAGGCAAAAAGCCAACAGAGCTGAGGACGAACCCATGGTCCATCGTCCCTCGTCCCTGGCATATCACTTCCAAGCCATCCGGATGGAAGAGCTTGAACGCTGAAATCCATCCAGAGGGAATGAACAAAAGGGGGTTAGACAAACACCAAACCGGACATTGGAAACCCGCACGTGCATCCTTGCAAAGCCTCAAATCCTCCATCCATTCTCTTTCGCTCGACAGGTCATAAATTTATTCCTTTGCTTTTCAGCGCGAGATAGAGAGAATCGACCTCCTCCCACTCTGTTCTGAATTCTGGTTTAGAAGCGTGAGGTGCTAAATCCTGTCCCCTAATCCACGGTCTCATTCAATAAATCTGCCTTAGGAGACGCCGGAAAGTGAGCTTCCTAGAGCGGCCTTCAGGTTTCTGGATT
Source organism: Darwinula stevensoni (assembly GCA_905338385.1). Lineage (NCBI taxonomy): Eukaryota > Metazoa > Arthropoda > Ostracoda > Podocopida > Darwinulidae > Darwinula > Darwinula stevensoni. The sequence goes on from CAJPEV010000076.1 coordinate 106,945, forward strand.
ACATTGATGTTGAAGGGCCAAGGACCCACGACTGTCATAGAAAATAGAATCCACAGCAAAGAAGAGTTATATTCATAAATATACTACTCTGAATAATCTTCTTACAGGGGTGCGGTCAAATACAAGATGATTGTCCGAAGTAAAAATGGTCGATTCGGAGAATTTAATTTTCTGAAAGAAAAAAAAAACTTCAATCTCATATTACATCACAGCAGGAGCGCCCAAAAGACGCCTCGCAAAAACTTCTTCCGTCGGTGCGGCGTCGGAGGAAGTAACTCGGATCGCGAATGTGTGTCTCCGACGCGTCGGATGGCTATCTCCAGCACTTTTTTCTCCGACGACAGTCTGACGGGTTGGGCGGAAATCGGGGCGTGTGCGCCTGGATCTGACACTCCCAACCCGTCACGCTTTGGGGGACCAATGAAAAACATGCCACGTCACGAGGAAAGGGCTGCTCACGTGCATTCCTCGAATCGCATGGCATTGCTCCCAACTAGTCGTATCTAGCATTCCATCTAAGAATGTCCTCAATTGATTTCAACATTATTTCACGAGACTTCAATCATTCCAATGCTGGCTGAACTCCTGAGCACAACCAACCTTCACCCAATGACTTCATGGTAGACTGAAAACCTGCTGGAATCGAATGAAAAAATGCCCAACTCTGCCTCAAGTCTTTTACGAATCCATGAACGGCACCAACGTGACTTGTGCGCCTATCGCACCTCATATATTCAGTGTGAACCAGGGAACGGCTTTAAGGCGAAACACTCAATGACTATTTGACAGAAATACAAGACTACCATTAAATTAAAGCCGACTAGTGACTACGTCGTTTCCAGGTTATTTGCAAAACCTGTTGGCCAAAACACACTCGCAGACGTTTGGCATAGCCTTGAACTTCGATAGCATTCGTGGTCATACGGTAATGACGGACAGAAGAAAAAGAAAAAAAAAAACTAGAAAAAAAAACCTTTTTGTAGAATAAGAACTCTGTGAATTTAGATGGGTCTCCGATCCGAACTGGAGACCTAGGGTGGATTTTTGAACAGAGCATTATCCGATAATGCAGCTTTATTTCAGAGAAAATGAATTATAAATCCGGTAAATAAAGCAGCATTATCGGATAGTTCTCTGTTCAAAAATCGACCCTTACATTTTCTTCCAAACCCACACTAAAGATGAAAAAATTACGCTCTCTCACAGCTCGTCTCCTCCAGCATACTCTTCTATATCTTCCTCCCCCCCTCCCCCCCTCGTAAATACTTAAGCAGCGACTGTAACTTCCTGCCCGAAGGAGTAACGATCGTAACTCGTTACAATTGCTGATTGCTATCCTCGGCTTGGTCTGTTCTTCCGATCCTCCTATGCGCAGCGCAGTATCGCACGAAAAGGTGAAGCACTGTTCTCAACAGCTGAGGCACCCCCTACGCTGCAAAAATGACGTTGCTACGAAACAGAAACAACTTCTCCAAAAAAATCAACAGACGGGAAACTTCTTGGTAGGGTCTACGCTACCTCCTCGTCATGCTAAACAAAAAAAATTTCTGAACGAAAAATTATATCGCCTTCTTTATATGTCCAAACTTAGGAAGCCGCTACCGTATTCGTTACATACAAGAAACTTAACGAGTTACCATCATTTGTTACTAATGTGATACACGTCTTCACTGTAAAACCCTAGAAACGCACACAATTTAAGAACTACTCCATCTACTGCGCTGGCCCAGCAAAGCTTGCCTTTCAGATAAATGGGCAATCCATTTGCAGCAGTTTCAACATGATTCGATAGTCGATATATACTGCTCGTGAGATATGGCTGATCTTGCTCTCGCAAAGCTGTTAGGATTCGAAGCCAACAATTGAGCTGAACCCGGAGACGAAATTACATACCTTGAAATGAGAGTGAACTGAGCAGAACCGGAACCTGAGCGCGTCTGAATTTCTCCCAAGACTGGAATTGACTCCCGGCTCGAACAGATGTGAGGGTGACGACGGAATCGAACTGGAACTGCACTGGAGCCTGAAATTATGACGTTCATTAAAACACTTCCATCTTTTTGACTTTTCATCTGCCCATTTCGGGGAATGACACTAACAAAAAAAGTCATATCCAAGTCACAGTAATTTCCTATGCACAGGGTGAATATGAAGTAAGCATTCCACTAGAGAACGCTATAGTATCTGAATTACATGGTGCTGGATGGTATATTGCACAGGCATAACAAGCGAAAAATGGGAATTAATTGCACTTTCCAAATCTTCCGACTACGATTCCATAACTTGCACGTTATCGAAAGAGTAATTGGAAAAACCGTCACGATACCGCTAAAATGACTGGTAAGCTAATGTGTCGCGAGGCTGACAGGCGTGCAGAGCATGTCGTGCCTGTGCGAGGGCACCATTCTGAACCTTTGGGTTTTGGCGCTATGACGCTCAGAAAGGGATTGCTTAATAATCACCTCGTATTGTCGTCTCGTTGGTTTTCTCAGCCCCATCATCAGCGACTGTAGTCCTGGGCGGGGCTGCCCCACTTTATACTCTCAACAGTCTCAACCGACTCAGGTCTCTTCTCTCGTGTGTTTTTGCTTGAAGTACCGTCCCCTCTACCGAGGTTAAAAGTCGGTTTCCTCATAGATAGGCCTAGGTCACATTGAATGTCCATGAATTCAAGAATCATCCCTTCAAATCGAGATAATCTCATCACATACTCCTTCGTAAAAAAAAAAGTAAATGTCTTCTTTTCATGCTTGACGTAAGTTAATCCTGATTAATTGTGAAAAACAGGCAAAAAGGTCTTCTTAATAATCTTCTTAAATCATGCCTATAGCCTCATCCGATTTGAGTAATACGAGGAACAAAAAAAATTACGGGAGTTTGCACGAGCATGAAATCTGATATCCCGAATATGATCGAGAAGGAAATCTGCGAACTCACGGGATTGTTGGGACAAGGATGCAGGTGTCAGTGACACTTGTGAACCTCGCCGAACGAGTGAGGACGGGGAAATCAGGTCGGCCACACGAAAACAACCGAGTGAAGGACGACAATGACAGAGAGGGCGTGGTTTACGACCCCTCTTCTTCCGGTCAAGACCCTCCAATGAGAAAGAGAGAGAGAAGGCTCCGTATCCCTCAGGAGACTTTCCTTGAAGGGTGCATGCGATGCGAATGTGCTTCCATCATTTTTTTTATTCCCGGGATTTCCAGATCCAGGTGCCTGGGAGTTGGGATCAACCGACTTTCCCACAGTCCATCGGGCGCCCACGACCCCTCCCTGCCCCTACTCTTTTCTCTCTCTTTCGCTCATTCTCTTACTCCAACTCGATTCCGATCGGGCAGAATCAATGTCAGATGGCGTCTTGGGACTCCCAGTCTCGTAAGGTTTACACTCCTCCTTGTGGACGAGGGGGTGAAGAGTGGATGCAGAAGTCAGGGACTAGGACTAATCTTCCTCTTTTATGCCACCGAGGCTGCATTTCTCGTATTTTGTTTGAATATGCGAGGGACTGATGGGGACTTTAAAAAAAAGTACGAAAAAATATATGTAAAAACTCGTAAACTCGACCTTTTTGGGACTGGGCAAATCGTTTCAAGTTGTCCGGAGTACGACTTACCAAGAATTACCTCTTCCCGTAAAAAAAAAAAAAAAAAAAAAAAAAAAATTATCTCGCGTTAAGGGATATAATAGGACGATTTTTCCGTCCTCAAGAATCCGATTTCGAGGAGCGACGACCTTCTCATTATAATTGGCTTATTTATTTCTAGGGAAACTTTGATAATGCATTTGCAAAATTCATTCATCTCAACGCCCTTCATCCATCATCCAGTTCTCTGGAAACCAAATATGACTGGAATGGCCGGAAGTGAGAGCGATAAAAAGACTGGAAAAGTACTAGAGGTTGCTTCTTTTTATCACAGAAGCTTTTTGGTTTTAACCCTCAGGTTTAATCCTCTCTACAGGCGTCTGCGATGGAGGAGAAGCAGAAAAAAAAGATAATACAAAAGGATTTTTTCTCGAACAGGTTTCTTGCCTTTCACCTATTCAACAAATTGATAGGTCCCATCATAATTTTTCTCCCCTTCCACCCCGATTTCGAGTTAACCATGAGAAAATCCTAATCGGAAGTGAAAATGTCGTTTGAGAACCGGTAAATTCGAGGTAAGCGAATTCGAGTTAAACGGAATATGGTGTCTAACATGGTGTCTTACGGCGTTCGGCCGGGACCAAGCATTGAACTTCGGGATAAGCGGAATTTCGACTTATCAGGATACGAGTTAATGAGTTTTTACTGTATTTACTTTTTTTTTTACATGGTTATACTGCAGTCGTGCTTGGAGGGGGGGGAGGGGGGCTTAAAAAAAAAATAACGAATTGATGCATGAAATTACATAATAATTGCATTCTAGTGCTCAGCGGGCTTCTCTATTCCCTCGCATTTAAGGATTCTTTTCTATGTTCGATCATATGCAATGGGAAACAGAAACAGTAAGCAGTGCCAAAAGCTTTCCCACAGCCAACCTGACTCCTGATGGCCGGTCGCATGATAACCGTATCAAATTTCGAAAGTCGAAGAAGCCAGAGTTACAAACCTCGTCGGTTATTTTCTTTCGGAGGAAAATGACTTCCGCTTCCCATGAAAAGCATTTCGAGCGCACAATCCTCAATGTACTGAGGATACATTTGTGAAGTCTGGCACGCGAAACTGGAGGAAAGCCCATGAGAAATTCAAATCCCATGGGGTTCAGGTATATGTGCCGTGCAGTTTTGGAGGGTATACCAGGTCACGGGTGAAACGGTGGCCGATAAAATTTTATCTGCGCATGAAGTCAGAGCGAAAAAATATCGGAAACATTGCTGTTTGGGACTTGCGATGGACTGGGATGGACTTACGATGCAATGCCCTCGATTGTGAGATCATGATGAAGGTTTCACTTCTCAAAATAAAGGGGACTTCCTGGAGTTGGTTTCTTTGCGAGTGAAAGATCAGTCGGAAATGCAGATCATGGATGCTCCGACATTCAATTATTTTAATTTAGAATGAAATTATAAACCTGACCTAGCGAGCAATTCAAATGCGTTTTGTGCAGGAAGTCCTGTCATCTAGAGCGTATGGAATCATAGTGGACGGGACAACGAAATTAGCAAAGCTGGAACAGGTGTCGATCTGCATTCGCTAATTGTTCGTCCAAGATGTGTTCATGAAGGAACGCTTTCATGGGTTCCTGGATGCTGCCTCTACTACTGGGGAACAGCCAGGGCTGCCCAGAGGGAGGGGAGGGAGGGGGGGGGGCATTGGGGCAATCTGCCCTGGGCCCCTCGTATCAAGGGGTCCCAAGGGGGGCCTCCAAAGGGCCTCAAGGAAGCCCCCCAAGGGATCTCCTGTTTAGTTTTGCCCCGGGCTCCTGGAAACCTCTGGGCGGCCCTGGGAACAGCAGCTTCTGGAGGCGAAGACCATCTTGGAAGATCTTGGAATCCCAATAGATCGCTTGCGCTTCCAGGCCTACAGTGGTACCAGTAACATGAAGGGCGAATACAATGGAGTAGCATCCAAATTCCATCCAGACTGTAATTAACAAAACCCTTTGGCAAATTTCCTTTATAATTGCTGCAAAAGCTTCTTCAGTCCTTTCAAGCACTGCTAAGCTCAGAGCTCGGCCTTTCGCATCAACACGTTACTTGACAATTTGAGGTATCGCTGCACCAAGAAACGCATGGGCGTGAGAGTCTTTGACCTTGCACTCCATTCAACTGCAGATTGCGGTGCAGGTTACAGTCCAGAAGTCGCATAAATCTTATGATTTTGGAAGCCATGTTGGGCTGACATAACTTATCACAGAGGGTTGATGGCTTATCAAGGAAAGACCTGGTTTACGGAGTAAAACTGAAAGTTTACAGACTTCACTTTCATCAGTTTGGGAATAAATGGCAGGAAACTTTTGAGAGGGCTTTGTCACACTACTTTGTCTTGCAGGGTTGGAGGAAGCTTTTGCTTCATGCAGCTATCTCACCAAGGACGGGAAGGAAAAGTGTTCCCGCTCCGGTGATGCAGCCATGAGGGAGAGGGAAAGAGATCGGTGGAATGAATTCCTCTCCAGTCCCTTCCCCGAATTCTCCCTCTCCAGGGTTGCTTGGGACAGAAGAGAGCCCCTCGACCGGATCCCCCCCCGAGTTCTCTAAATAGCTGATGGCTTCTATCGACGTAGTTCCCCAATCACTGAAACTCTGGAAGAAATTTCAGAGTCTGACCGAAATCTCACTGCGTATGGTTGTCATTTCTGCTCCCCACAGTCGAGGACACGTTCCTCATATCACTGCTGATCATCTGGCTGTGTATGGATTTCGAAGTAGCGGGACACGGTCGGCCATCCTTCCATGTTCCCCTTCCCAAGGTTGCCAGCATTCGTACACGCCTCATTTCCGTGTGCACAGCAGAAAATTAGCTTACAGCCTCCCGGAAGAAGAGCTCGGGAAATTTATTATCCCTAATGGAAAAAGGGTTATCGTGTGTCTGGGAAAGAAGGCGCTAGCTTGCAAGACCAAATCTGATGAGTGCATCCTATATTATGCACTCACCGATGATATTCACCACTCACCACAGATATGGACTAAAAAGGGGTACTTATAGTCAGGGCCGCCGAAAGGAATTATGAGGCCTGGGGCAAATGTCTATGTGAGGCACCCCTTGAACCTATGAAACCTGGAGGGGGGGTGATGCCGGCGTGAGGGGGTCCCCCCTAGGCATGGGGCCCGGGGAAATTTGCTCCTTTTGCCCCCGCCCCCCCTCTCTTTATATTACCCCCCCTTATAGTAATATTACCCTGTCAGAACCACAGACATACAGATTGAATGAGGGAGTTTCTGGCTGAAGCAGCGGACAGATCCTTTCCTGCTTCTGGGATGGCAGCAATACGAGAGGCAGTTCCTGCATGTCTCGGTCTGCACAAAGACATGGAGAAAACATCGATATTCGGGGAATGGGAGATGGTGCAGACCAGGGGTCTAAATCATACCCCAACTCAAAATCACTGCCTCGAACTCGCGGCCAGCGACCCACCAGCGTACACCAAGAGTGAAACGTTTCAGACCCAATATAAATGATAAAGTAGTGGTAGATTAATCATTCTACGATTTTACACCTTGGCCCGCAGAGAGGTCCTATCTTGGCGATGCAGGCCGCACACCGAAACGAGTTTGAGACTCCTAGTGTAGGCGTATAATGAGACAAATGGTGGATGTTCTCCTCAGTAATTCCCACCTAAAAACTTGTCTCGTAATAGGCTATTACGTCGAAATAAAGTCTCTTTTACGTAATATTTAGGCCATTTATTTCGTCGTAATAGCCTATCAAGAGACAAGTTTTATCCACCCTAATTCTTTTTGTCCCCGATATGGTGTGGGTAAAAATTCTGCCACCAGGGTGTTGCCGAGGAAGTAGGACAAGAAGTGGCGACTCGTGGATATACCAGTGGGTGGTAGCACCATATTGAATTGAGATCTCTCTTGGTGACATTAGATACATTTTTGATTTGGAGTTTTACAATTTTATTCCACGAGTTACAGGTTTCTTACCCCTCGTCTTTATCATAGTCCTCTTTTTTCAATTATAAACACAATCCAGACTTGACCTTATTTTCGTATGAAAAGTAGACTACGACACATCGTTCCAACAGGAAATAATGAGAGCAGAGGAACGCGATAAAAAGAAAACAAATCAATGTCGAAAATAGGCTTATAGACACTTGCCTCAGGCCTCATATTTACGCTTTCTACATGTGGAGATTCAGAGGCGCAACTGGGAGAGGGGACGGGCCATATCCTTGGGGGAAGAAATTAGAATGAACGAATGGAAGAAGAGTGACGACACTCAGGGATAAGGCATAAACACACAGACGCACTATGCCCGCTCGTCAAACTCGCCTAGCAACCTCCAGTTCAGCTTGCACCTTCGCGTAGCACCTCCCACTCGGTTGGGTCCTTATCACGCATCACTACCCATATTCCTCCTTTTGATCTTAAGATTGCACCTTTGTGGATATTTTCCTCAAATGGTGGGTAGTAGACGTCTCTCTGAAGGGTTGCGCAGTAAGCGCCTCGGAGAAGGGTAATAGATGTAATTTCATCCAGTGTAGGGTCTGCCCACGGTGTCGGACGTGACATTCGGAGTAATATGTTTAGTATACAAAATGAATTGAACTATATTATGGATGGCAAATCAGCATATACAGGCTGCAACAATTTGCTTTGGGTAGTGACTGAAAATTCCATAATCCAAAGTCTTGCACTCTCTCTTTTGTTAGAGGTATACCAATGTGCAAAGAAAAGTGTCAGACGTGACGTTGTGAACCCTCAAGTTAAAGTCAGTTGCTCTAATGTTCACATATCTGTCATCTAGCGGACCCTAATAATTTATAACAGAAAGTAAGCCTATTTTGTGACGGTGTTGGACGGGACAAGTTCTGAAAATATATTGAAACGGGAAGTCTGTACGCATCATTTAATTTATTTTAAAGATATCATTCAAATATGAACAAGTAACATTACTCTTCACAATTGAGCTGATTTGAAATTATTAATATCAGTATGCATGGAAAGCCCATGCTGACATCTGCTCCAGTAGTCCAATTCAGTCTCTCTAGATTTGCATTTTCATCCCATTTTTTAGTATCACGAGAATGGTATGAATCATATCATAATCATGACGAATTCTTTCATTTTTCAATGTAATATTCTTTCATTCATGTTTTCTGGGAAAAGAGATGATGAACTTCTGTAGCGAAAGTAATATTTGCATATTTAGGAAAATTTCCGGCAAAAATCCGAGGACCACTTGGTGTGGACAGACCCTGTAGTTCATTTAGTAAAGGTTCATCCCATGTTTGAAGAGGCTGGGTGCTGCGAAAAAAAAAGTAAGCGTCTAAAATAATCGTACCATTAATTTCACAAGTCAGCAACGTCGGCTGAACAAAAGCTACTTGAATATTAAAGCAATTACAAATTTTCCCGGGCTTCCAAGAGACTCAGCTGGTGCCAAGGGAAATTTATTTAGGGAAAGGGAGGTACAAGGTGAATTCTGTCAATCTGTTTCAAAATCCCTTAGTAAATCGCTTCCCATATGGGTTCTATTCTTAAATTAATCCAAGAGTTCAGATTCGTTCATCCATATTGTCGACAGCTACGGAGGGCACTTTAATTTCCAAGTTATGTCCCCATCCGAAATGTTATAAACTTGATTTCGGTGAGTTCATGGTTGAAGAGGGCAGATTTCTCGATTCACACACCATGTCCCTCTGGGCATCCATGCACATACGCTCTATGCGAATCCCTCCCCATGTGGAATGGCTCGGTCCACGTGTCTGTGTTCTCTGACCCGTCTCGGTCTTATGCTTTGGGCATGCTGTGAGCCGTAGTTGGAGGCGTAAAGCCTGAATATTGTATCAAAGGAACTCGGCAGCAAAGTACTCCTAGGACTTGTGCATTCCATATGCAATGGGTGGGAGAATACCGATCTGGATTAGTGATTGACTCGGAGAAAACTGTCATAAGTGGCGAGTGTCTGAATGGAGGGAGGTCACAAATGGTACCCCTCGAGGAGCTGCAATGGATCCTTTCCTCTTGTCCTCGTGGATAAGTGTGGAGAATAATTTTCTGAAGCTATAAGCAAGTTTGATGATGACCAGAAGTTTTTATTATTTTTTTAATATGCCTGCAGTTGGGGAACAATATCATGTGGAGGAAGTAGCACTGAAATGATCAAATTAGATTCATGGGCCTAGCTTTGAGTTGGGATTTGAAATTTAAAAGAACATATCCAAGGTTCTTTAGTATGATGTAGCCTGCAAAAATCCATGTTTGGATGAAGTCCTAATACCTGTATGTTTCTCCTTCAGTGCGTCTCACTGAGGAGTAGTTGTCAGCACTTACACTGATCAGCAAATCCAAGCAAGTCATGGGAATGATCAAATAAACCTATGTGTGTCACACAATGTCTTTGGGATACCCTGTTACAGGGCATAATGGCCCTTGCAAGACTTACGCTACCTGTTTGGAACTCAAAATTCCAGAAAGATGTAGCCCTTCTCTGTCTGTTTTCAAAATCATGGCAAAAATGGAATAACTCTGGACAGAGTAAGGTAGGTGGTTATCAAATTTGAAGAGGAAGTTGCAAGGAGGGGTGCAGAGTACTTGCTGCAGCTTCATAGGCCTACTCTGTAAACAGGCTGGATTCTTCTGACTGAGGCATACATGCTCTGCCAAGGAATCATCACCATGGAGTTGGACTTCACTATATGTTGATGCTTGAAAGGGATAAGGGCACAAGCAAAACTTTTCACTTTTTGCAGGAGATAAAAATAACAAGACTTCATGAACTGCTTGGCAAATACATGGGCTCTACTCATCAGTAATGATTAAGTGCATACCCCCTAACGAAATTGCACTCCCTCAGTCTCCAAGGTTCTCAGATGAATTCGACTGGAAGCATGCTACATTGATTGAGATTCCTTTTAAATATAATAAACCCCCCCCCCCCCCCTCCCAAACTAACCTAACCTGGCCTAACTTCAGGAACAACACAATATCCCTAGGGGGTATGCACTTAACCATAACCCTACTCATCACCCCCAGACCCTAGAATTGCAGTGGCTGGCATTTGTGCTCTTATATCAATAGGTAGGTATCATTCCATACAGTTGCTTGGTATTAGTAAACCTATTTTGTAAAAGATTTTGTTTGTGCCCTTATCCCTTCAAGTGTCAATGTACCTTAGATATGTCTTTATTAGGGGCCATTCCTCTCTGAAGCAGAGACCTGATTTCCAGTCACCCTTTACCTTCTCCCATTAAGTTGTTAAAATAGGAAAATATTTTCTGAATATAATCAGTACTCTTTCCATGAATGTGTTCAATTCAGGGATCAAAGTCAACTTGAAATACTTAATGTGTGGCAAGGAGAGTGCTGTTGCCAAAATAATCAGGGGAGGGGTATGTCTAGATTGAATAGTAGGCCTATGAACAGTCATAGTCTTGTGGATTGAAAGCTATTTCTATATGCATAGGTCTATGTTTTTCTTATGGTGCAGATATAATTGTGGATCTTAAGTAATAATGCAGCCCAATAGCCATCACTGAGGCAAAACATAAACTTGGGACAGAGGGAATAGTTCTGATACTCATGTATTGAGTAGCCCTCACCATGCTATCTGTGTTGAAGAAACTGAAAGCTCGTGGAGAACCAGGTTCTCCTTCTCCTGGTGAAAAAAGGATGCAGAATGTCACAGCAATGCCTTCATCCCTTCAAAAGAAGTTCTCCAAAGGTGTACAATATAACAGTGAGTTTCTGCCAAATTGTAGGAAGGGTATTTGCTATGTGCACTTCTCTCTCTTTCCTCTCCCTCCCCTTGACTGTCACTGCTGATGTGAATTTAACACATTTGCTGGCATTCTCTAAAGCTACTAGCCAGTTTTTCTGGTTTGTAAGGATATTTTTCAATTGTTTGTAACCTGAAAGAGTATGATCAAAACATTCAAGACCAACTGTTGTCCCTGACAGAGTAACTGTTTCATGAACAAGATCAGGTTAAATTCATATTGGAAGGCTTAATGAGTTTTCTTAAAATGCAAATGCATCCATGGCAATGAATGTATTAAGGTCAATATCCCCAAGCAGTGCATATGCAAAAACTGGTTGGCTACTTGAGTTAAAGTACCCTTGAAGTGGCTTCATTACTCTCTTCCAGTGAAAATTGTGATACGAGGGGATAGGAATGTTGGCAAGACCTGCCTTTACAAGCGACTCCAAGGGCAGCAATTCCAAGAGGAATATGTGCCAACTGATGAAATCCAGGTATGCCTACACTGTAAGATATACTATGAGGGCCATTCTAAAAGTCTTCAGGGTTGCTTGTTATTGCAGCAAACAATTGAAAGCACTTCATCTTCCTTCTTGTAGAGATGTGACAGTACTGATGCAGATGTTACTATGAAAGATGTGTTAGCCAACAGAGTTCCTCTAGTAAAGATTTTTAATGATTTTTAAATTTCACAATTTGCTAAATGGATCTTCCAGTAAAATTCTCTGAGCATTGAGTAACAATTTCACTGGTGAAATGTAATGTAATGTAATGTGCTGATGGGTTCTGGCATTTGGGAGTGATGAAACAGATACATTTGGAAACAACTTGAAGTTAAAATGAGGATCCCCAAAATTTATTTTAAAAAAAAAACTAGAACTCCTGGACAGTGCCCTACTGCAGTTTTATAACAGCATTGCTTCACATTTCCAGTGTCATTTGCTGGACATGGTTCATTAGTAGAACTGGGAAATCCTTGCATATCCACTATAACTATAGCCATGTAATTTGCTACCATTTGACTTTACCATCCTTTACAGTGAAGAACTTCAAATCTGTAACCTCATCAAGGTCACAGTCTTGATAATGTTGAAGACATTGTGTGAAGAGGATACTGCAATAGATGGAACAATATCTACTATGATAAATAGATGGCAGAAGTGCAATCATTCATGATTGATTATTTGTCTTTTTTAAATATTGAGCTATATGGATCTGAAATGATTGATTAAATTTACATTTCTACTTGTAATAGTCATTGAACAATACTCAAGACTTCTAGGATGACCCTCACTATGCTGGCTTGATTGATCACAAAATTATAATTAAGTCTTCCTGAAAATGCTCTTCCAGGTGACGTGTATCCAGTGGAATTTCAAAAACACAGAGGAAATCATCAAAGTCGATGTCTGGGATGTAGTTGATGAAGGAAAGGTCAAGAAGGACCCAAATGTTCCAGTTAAACTCAAAATGGCACATGATAAGCCAAGTGATGATGGTTTCATCCAGCAGCCAGTGTTGGATGCCAGTTTCCTTGATGTGTATAAAGATGCTCATGGTGTGATAATGATGTTTGATATGACCAAGAATTGGACCTTTCATTATGTCGAAAGGGAGCTGCGAAAGGTGCCAAAGCATATCCCAGTGCTTTTACTTGGCAATCATCGTGATATGGCTCACCATCGAACAGTGACAGACCTGCAAGTTACTGGTCTTCTGGAGGACTTGTTGCAGTGAGTGATTTTCACTTGAACATTCAAGATGACTAGTTCCAAGCCTCTTACGAGTGGCACTCCAAGATAGAATATTTAAAGATTGTATTTGGGGTTTAAGTATATACTGCTTAGAATTCCATACAAAAGGATGTTGGCTTTTTCAGCTTTTGTTGCAATTATGGCAGATGGCATGGAGATTGAGTTCATGATAACAAAGTGATCAAGACCCATAGAGAAACTGCCATAATGATTATACCCTTCTCACATTTCAGGGAAGACCAGGAGAGGGTGATCCATTATACAGAAGCATCAATGCGAAATGGATTTGGCCTGAAGTTCTTGCACAAGTTCTTGAGCCTTCCCTTCCTGTTGCTTCAACGGGAAACCCTCACTCGTCAGCTGGAGAGGAATAAAGAGGACATAGATATTGCAATCCAGGAACTGGATTTGTGTCTCCTCAATGAAGCTAATTCACGGTTGATGCCTATATCTATTTCATCTGCTTTTCCTCCTCTCTCTAATATTTTTACTGTGTGTTGCTCATGACTCACAGTCATTTTGCATTAAATATGCAGGTTTGAGGAGCCAAGGCAAAGAAGTCCTGGTACTTCCCACAATGTTGGAGTCTCATCTCCTGAATCAGATGAGGGCATTTCCTCATCCAGTAATCATGCAACTCCAGGTATACCTACCTCTAGCCTTTCATTCACCCTGCTTTGTACATAGGCAGGCTCATTCTGAAGTGAATGTGGCCACTTTAAAAGGACAACATTGACAATTGATTAAAGTGCAAATATTCACATTGAAAAGTTCAAAAAGATCAAGGATTTTCATTCTTTGTTTCTGATTGAAAAATGATAAAGAATGTTCACTATTCAACCAGAGAGTTGAGACTCTCAGCTTTCAGATGCAGTCCAAAGTAACAGTGAATTCATGTTTTCCTAAAGATAAAAGTGATCTGCAGAATTTTGTTTTAACAAGTTTGACTCTTTGTCATTATTGCAGGAAGAGTAGCAAATCACAATGCTCAGTCTTATTTTTCTTATTGACAGGGTCTCCTGTTATCAAGTCTAGTAGTCCAGAAGAAAACACTGTCAACAGTGAGTCCATCTACTTCATTGCTTTGAGTTCTTTTAGTAAGCTGAGGCCTTTAGGAATCAGTAGAGGCTGACATTGAGTGGAGCTTAATATTGAGTTGTTTGCTTGTGCTGAAATGGCATAAATGGGATTCTTCCACAGGCAATCATACAATTTCAAGAGAGTTCCCAACCCAAACAGCTACAGTTGGTGACTTTGTGCCTGAAGAAGAGTGTAGTCTTGAAAAGCAGAACTCTCTGGATGACCATAGTCAACATTCCTCAACACCACAGCAGCTGCCACAGAGTCTGGAATGTGAAAGGTGAGTCTTGAGAGGTTGCCAATACTGGATTAGAATGTTTAAAATGATATGTTAAAGTGGTTTGTTGATTCCATATTTGTTGGTTTTTGTCCATTGCCTGTTGACTCCTGTCCCAAAGAGTATTAACCTCCTTTCCCTTGGGCTGTAGAGTTTCCCCATCAATCATCCAACCTTCTGCCTCCTTCCTTTAATATCTCCTGATCCATGAACCTTTGATCATGTTTTTAGGACAAAAAGGGACTGGAAACCTTTCCCTCTTTTGTTTGCTGTTGCAAATAGATACGAAGTTAAATTATAGGGAGGCAGGGCCAGCAGATGTGGTGACTAAATGGGTTCAAATATCTCATAAGAGGAATTCCCAGGTTTGCATCAATATTTAGTGAAACCCATGAAACTCCCATTATGCAACTTTATGGCAATAGCAGTATTTTTCTTATATTTTGCATTACATTATTTTAATGATTTTATGCTTTCCCTGATGCATAGAATTTGATTTTAGAAGTATCTCAAAGAGAACTTGCTATGCGTTTTGATAAATATTGGCTATATAAAAAATATCTTTTGAATACCACAGGAAGACACATTTCAAGTTCCAACTCTTTTATTTTTGCCTGTGCCCATGTGTAAACATGTTTTCTGTCTCTTATTAAACTGATTTTTCTTTCATTTTGTCATCCCATGGAGCCAAGTATCCTAAGGGATACTTGTTCACTAACTAAGTTCACTAACTGGGATGTTTTATCTCAAGTTGTGACGTTTCTACTGAACTAGACATTCTTGTCTTCTTGAAAGCTTTTCCCTTATGAAGCAGCCTTCATAAAGCCACTTTTCCTTGTGAGCTTTAGATAGTATCAAGAAAAAAAACAAACAAATGGAGTCATGGAGATGTTTTTATTTGTGGTAGCAGTGATGGGGAAGGGAGTGATGAGGTAAACCCGATGGTAGCGGGTTTTCAGGATGATCTGGATCCAGAAGACTTCCATTACACCAGTCCAGGGACTCAGCATGCGGGTGCCAGTGATTCTGACTGATTCCTTTCTTCCATTTCTTTATATTCACCTTCTTGACCCCATTGTGGTTCAGAGAGAGGAATAGACAAGACAGTATGGCTGTCTTTGGAATACACCAAACCCCTAGAGTTCTCCTGAAGTGTGCTGGTATCACCCTCCTTTAAGGGATGTCTAATAGTCAATACTCACTGAGGCCCATCACCATCATGTTATTCCTATTGATAAGAGACTGTGATTTCATCATTGCTATTTTGTTTCATGCTGGTTAGAAGCACTCATTTGCCTATCATCTTATAGGGTACTGTTTTACCTTTATTTCCTCATCCCCTGCTGTGACAAAAAATTGCATGTGATCTGAGAGTGATCTCCTTCTAGCTTTCGAAGAACATTCAATTTTATATCATTGCAGAATATGATGACTAGGAATCAAGGGGAAAATTGGTAATATTCAAACTCAAGCAAGCACATGGAATCTGTAGTTTTTACTGAAAAATTTTATCACTGATTATTGTACCCTTGAGATCCATTTAATAAAGGGGTTCAAATTTAAAGCAGCAAAAAAGTACCATGAAAGAGAGATGTATTTGCAACAGGACAATGGAGATCCAGACTTGTCAGAGACAAGGCAGTGATCTGCAGGTTTGGCAAAAAAATGAGCCACAGAAGCAAACTATAGTTATCATGTACAATGCAAGAGCTGTGTTTCATGTCATTCCACTCAACCATTAGCAAAATGTTTTAAAGATAAATGTCTCTCTTAGGTGGGCACAGCCCCTGCATTCTCCCCATCAAATCCCATTTCACTGTGCTTTCTGGAAAAAAGCAAATGCTGTATTTGAGATTTTGTAGCTGTGTCCTTGTTTCTGTCCTCCTTCCTTCTTCTCCCCCTTCCATCACAATACTTCTTTCACATTACTCCAGAGAACTGAGAACCTCTTCAATCAACCAACTCTCACTCTGTTAGGCATGAAATAATGCAAGAAAAAATTAAGGAAAATATAAAAGCTCATCAATATGCTTTAGTATTCCAGAACTTCTTAAAGGATGTTTCACACCTTCCATATCATTTGTCCTTTGTATGAATGCTTGGGCAGGTAGGCAGATGCACATGTCCAGACACTTATCCACTTACATCCGAGGGTTTTCACAAAATGCAAGGCTAGCATTTTCAATTGAACTAATCCCAATTCCCCATGCAAGCCTTGCATTTTGTGAAAACCTTTGCATGTAAGTGGATATGTGTATCTACCTACCTGCCTAAGCATTGACACAATGGACACCTGACATGCTAAGTGTGAAACACCCTTAAGATCTTACCACTACCTGCACAAAAGATATGGCCCCTTGCTCAATTGGAAAATTTTTTGTCAGTGTGACTTTGCGAACACCCTGCACAATGAGGTTTTCTGTTATTGACTTTCTAATTAAAGTTTAAGTAATTAAATTTGATAAATTATGTATTCATGTTTCCTTAACAATTGCAAATCTGTGCCTCTGTTTTGTAACCAGTATCACATTGTATGTTGTCAAGCAGGTCTACGACACAGAATTGATTAAGAAATAGAGTGATGATCAAGCTTTGGAATTTGTGTGTTGTATTAATGAGTATGCTGGTTCAATTCAGTATTATGCCAGGGTGTTGGATTTGTACTGCCTCAGGCATGCAGTCAATGAATTATGATGCATTTTTGCATGTGATGGCCAATACCTCCTTCCATTGGGATGGTCAGCGTTAAGTGGAGCTTCTAGCATCATCAGATATGGATATGGATATTTATATTCAATAAAGAAAACTTTTAAATTTGTTGAACAAGGAGTTTGTCATTCAACAGCATGCTGAAGGCTGGAACTTGATCATTGGCTGAAAACTCTCAAGTCCATCAAATTTCCTACAAACTCCCCACTCCCTTATTGAGATCTGTGCTAGTATGGGAATCAAGTTTTCCATTTCTGGACATGCACTTCACCGTCAGGCAGAAATTATCGAACCGATTTTTATGAGACACACCGATGGAATCGTCTCTCTTCATGCACCTTCTGTACTATTCTGTACAAGGTTGAAAGTATTTAGAAGTTACCTTTAAAATGTACCTTGCTACAGTTACTATACAGCTAGCAATAACGAGTGACGAGTAAAAGTCACTTCAGAAAGATGGTTGAGTATATATATGCCGGGTGAGACAAAAAATAGAGCCGCTCTTAGAAATCCTGAGGTATTTAAATGACAGCAGGGAGTAAGGAAAGTTTTACTTGGCAATTACTTTTTTTAAATTCTTTGAGCATCCTATATTTCTTGCCCATTTCTCTCGAGTCGTTTCACCACACGAGCGATTTTGCAAAAGCAAATTAGATTCATTTTCGCGTAATTAAAATTTTTTTACGTGAAAGTGGTAGGTGCGTGCCCTTCGCGCCGATTTCGGACGATTGAGACGCGGAGAGTTCCATTTTCTCGGACATATTGAGATCTGTCCGAGAAAATGGAACTCTCCGCGATAGGTGAAGCAGTGAACATTGCCTGTTATTTCGAGGAAGGATGGGGTGATATAAGAATAGCTTAGGAATTTCCTGGCAAAGGATGGAAGAAATGAAATGAATGATTCAGGACCTCCGAGAAACACATTCGTCAGATGTGAAGCAGGGAGTGGCAGACCAAAATTAACTTAAACTAAAGATCGATGGAAGAAGCCATCGTTTCCCGGGTATGATAACTAGGGGACACAGAAGTTCAAGCACCACAGATATCGAGCGAGTCCGAGGCTGTTCAGTGGAATTTGAAGTTCAGAAGGAAAATTGCCTTGAAAATAATTTTCAGTCTTGCAGGTCCAGTGTTCCAGTGTGACCGCAAGTATTAAATTCAAATGCATGTGTAAAATCGCTCTTGTGGTAAAATGGCTGGAGCCAAACGGGTGACAATTTGCTTATGCTAAGAGGATAAATAGAGATACACAAGAAAAACTTCCTCTCGCTGTGTTTTATAACCACCTTGAACTTTTCAAATGATTCTTTCATGCCACACCCGGTGTTTAGGGGCAACTTCGGATAACAGGTCATCATTATCCGCTAAGATGGCCGGTAGGACTCGCAAAGTTTTAAATAACCTTCGACTCACATGCGTTAACAAATTTTTCTGCGTACAAAATGCGATTCTCATACGAATTTCAAACTGAGGTAACTTCGCAACTATAAAATTATGAGAAGTGGATCTGTAACGAGTCTTTCGTCCGTTTAGAGACCGTACTCGCCCAGAGTTTTGGTACTGGTATAAAGTATTCTTTACAAACACCAATTTCTCGATTTTGAGAACACTGCAGATACGCATTACAAGTATTCAAACTCCCCAACACCTAACTGCTTCTCTAGCACTGCTGAAAAGTACATCTCACGCAAGCATCGAGCAGATCTTACTAAGTGAGCTTTAGTTTCACTAAACGGCTTGTCTTTTCTTTCACGAGAGAACATTGAAAATTTCGTGGGAGGTCCTACCTTTTATTGTGGAGTACCTGGAAATTTTGCAACGATCTCCTTTTCGAAAATCGACCTTCTCGGGCTAAACATCTATCAGCCATTTTTGAAAATCGTGTAGTAGGCCATCTTGTGACAGTTTGCACAAAGTGTCGGTTGTTTATTCACTCCTTCCTTCTGTACTGATCAGTGGCGTGCCTAGGAAATCTGAATTGGGGGGGGGGGGGTCGCCATATGAAACACTGATTACCCACCCTAATGGGGGGGGGGGTGAACAAGGGGGGGGAGTCGCCATATGAAACACTGATTACCCACCCTAATGGGGGGGGGGGGGGGTAACATGAAAAAACTGATAACCCACCCCGTATTTGTGTCCAAATAAAGAAATTTTTGAGGATCGAACCTGTAAAATTGACCCCAAAGGGGTCAATTTTATTATGACCCCCAAACCCCCCCCCCCTTGGGCACGCCACTGGTACTGATATGCTGGCGGCGTTGGCTTCTTTTCGATGATGGAAACGCCAAAAATCGCATAGGGGTAAATATAGACTTTAAGGGGGATGTGTGATGGCAATGGCACCATTATGAGCTGCTGTTGCAATTTAAGGCCTGGCGTTGTGTCGATGCGGCCGTCCATAAAACGTTGATGCCACTACAAAACGGCAGATTTTTACGGTTCCTTTTGAGATTCTCCGCCGAAGGTTTCATGGATGAGGCTAGAAGTCTCGGTCGTTGATTTCTTAATTACAATTGAAGGACGCATCGCAGTTGAACTGGAAATACTGTCCTCGTCCGCCATAACTAAAATGGGTTTTTCAATTGCGTTTTCTTGAAAACACAGTAAATGAAGCAACTCCTCTCTATCGAAATCCGTCAATTCCTGGGAGCCTGTTTCGTCGCCAAAAAGTCTTAGGATGCCTTATTCGTCGCAGGTCTCACTCATCGATCTGCCAACAGGTCCTACAGCGAACCCGTCGCTTGTGGATGTAGCTGTTAACCTTTTGGGCCACGGATGGTGCGGGGAAAATTGATAGTATAAGGGGCTGGCAACCTTCAGATACCTTTTTCGATTGCTACGTTCGAAAGAGCGTGCACTTCGAAGGCTGCAGTGACGGTGCAGGAGCAATGTAGTGTTCATGGCCATGGCAACCTTCGACTTCGTCCCCAGCGAGAGAGGTAGGAATAGGTTGTCTTTCGATGGATTCTTATATAAACGTGAAAGGATGTGCAAAACCAAGATCATTGGTGACGTTATATCCTTCTCTGCCAAGTACGAATGCCTGGAAGGCGTGAAACAGAGCACTAAGCAAGTCTTTTAGTTCCTCTGGCAAAATTGTGCGGGTGGCTTCATCAGATCGACCAGCTCTTTCCTTAATGCTCTTGATCTTGGTGACCGCATCGACGCGAGCTTTGTACGAAGCATGATGGTATTCTATGTTTGACTATACCAGCTTAGTGACATCAGTATCTCTCTTTACTAGGTCTAATCTCGCACCGCCAAATGATCTTGGCTTTCCGCATTCTTTCATGTGAATGTAAAATCTAAAAATCCATGGAATGACAACTAGAATTTGACGATTAGATTTGATAACTTCGAACGATAACCCATAATTTGGATTTCTCACGAAAGGCACACCTACACTATGTTACAAAAACCTCTGACGTTCTAGGTTCTTGGTTCTAGGGAACCAGACTCCGGACACCATTACCGTAATCTAATTGACATGCCGTGATGAGACTCGGCATTCCTGAAGACTACGTAACGGGAATGATGTGTCGGCTACGGTATTTCCGCTACGAAGTGTGTTGCGACGAATTGTCGTAGTACCCTCTCTACTGCTACTGTGAGCTAACTACAAGATAACAAAAATGGTATTAGGGTCAGCCGTGCTGTGGCGTTTCCGCGCCGCTAGTCCGCGTAAACCCCTTCTGGGGCCCGTTCCTCGCCTGTGCTAAACTTAAATCTAAATCTAAATCTAAATCTTAGGCTAAATCTTGGTCTAAATGGTCAGGGCGAAGAATAGACTTTTTGTTTTTAGACTGCTTTTAGATTTAGATTTAGATTTAAGTTTAGCACAGGCGAGGAACAGGCCCCTGGAATACCAAAAGTACAGAGTAGTTCTAGTTTTAAAAAATATCACAGGCTAAACCGTGAACCATTTCATGCAAATGAGGCGCCGATGTAATGAACGCATCCCAGGGATGTGCCTTCAGGTGCAATGACATGCTCGTCAAAAACGTATTCTCCGCACCATAGAGGATACACTTGCGTTCATCACATTAATGTCGACAGACAGGTCATTCCTGGATTGAAACTTTCGGGTCTCACGTAGAAACACGCAGCGAGCCAGAGATCAGAATAATGAAAATTATCACCAACATTGCGTTGCACAATTCAACTGCTGACTCTCCACAGCTTCAAAAACGATTAGAAAACAAGACAAAAACGATAAGACCTCAACTACGAGTCATAGATCAGACCTTCGAAGATTCATCTGCAAATATATCGGGCAATGCGGAAACAGGATTTCTTGCTAAATCTATCATTACTATGGACTGATAGAGAATGAGAGAGAAGGCAAAGGAGAGAAAAAGAGAGAGAGAGAGAGAGAGAGAGAGGTGCGAAGTGCATTAGGTCCATATAGCCAGAGGCTGGTTCTCTCTCTCTCTCTTTCTCACTCTCTTCTGCTTATATTCTCTTCGGATGAGTGAGCTGGTCGTCTTTGAGAGGCCCCCGCACTTCGAGCCGACCAGTGCGGTTCTGTTCTCGGACCGAAAAAGAGGAATAACCTGGAGGGATTGGAATGATGCAAGTGGAAGCGGTCGTGGTCCTTTTCCTTCTCCTCCCCGGGCATGGTCAAGGTCATACGCGCCCAATTACCAGGTCAGTTAATTTTCTTGTTTCCTCCCTTGGGGTTTCCTGTTTAGGATATCTCGCATCGATTAAAATCATACTCTGACCATCCTATTGGGGTGAATGGACAGCAAAAGGATGGCTCTCCATAATTCACTTTCATTCATGTATTTTCCCTTCTCTCCGTCCTTTATTCTCCACTTTTCACGTCTAAAATATTCATTTTGAAAAACTTTTGGAATTACTATAATTGATATTTCTTATCGTATTTTCATTGGAGCTAAGCTCATCCTGCGAAGGGAGATATTTCCGTTGCAGTCATTAGGCTGGCTTAAATGACACGACGGAAAATGGGCATTTTTAAATTATCGGTCTTCGTATGGTAAAGGAAAGAGTCAGACGATAGCCAGTGACCGAGTCCATATCGTTCCGATTTAAAATTGATTAATTAAGTCTTCTTGGTCCGGAATCCCGTTGTGATTGAGGGGAGGGGGAAATGATAGTAGTCGGAAACTGAGGATAATGGGATGGGGCAGCGACCGTGTGGGAAAGGGAAAATCTCTTTTTCCCTCTCATATGCAGGTAAGCGTGAAAAGAGCCGAACAGTTACATCGCTTGCGTACAACCCGCTATTATAGGGTAGAAGAGAGAGAGAACTCACTTCATACAGCGTAAGTATAACGGGCACTTGAGGGTCCCGATGTATCTCCAGATTTTTTTTTCTTTCACCTCTCGATGATGACCTCTTCGCAATAACATAATTATGCCCCTGATGAGGTCGAACCCCTGATTGCTCTTGAGAAATTATCCCCATAGAGAGGAAGAAACGGTTTCTTCTCGTGCATGTAACGGTTGGGGTCGATGAGTCTGTAGACATCCTGTACGGGGAAATTCATTGCTATCGCCTTGAGGTCCACCTGTCCACGTCTTATATGGCAGCTTTGAATAAATCCCTGGAACGTATGAACTTTCCGCTCTGTGATCTTATTACCTGGAAGCAAACGGATCCAGAGCGTACGTTTCCTGTAGCATTCAAGATACCCATTATCTTGTATGTATGATACCCATTGATGACTTCATTCTACTGTAGGATCTAGTCTAACTGTGTATAGCTAGTAAGATACGCCGCAAGTGGCAGCAGCTATCAGCAAACAGCAGAGAGGCATCGACCTTGGGCTTCTTCGGAAAGGCAATCGAGAGTGCCAGTCCACTTTCGCTGGTTCACGTCAGTCTTATCTAGGAGGGCCGTGCAAAAAGTTTCTGGCCCGAGGCACTTCCAGATGTAATACACTATTATTACTTATCTCACAGGAAGACAGATGTCTTTGATGGCGATTGGAAATTTTAAAACTTATTTGTTGATGACGAACAACTTCTATGATTTTTTTTTTCAATGTGCTTCCAAAGGGCCTGCTGAAGGGGTATTAAAAGTGAGATGAATGCTGTAATGAATTTTCTAACCTTAAAGTAGCCTATCTCCAAGCAGATATTTTATGGGAGGGTCAGTAGAATATTATTCTCTCAGCCACTAAAAGATCTGCTAGGAGACGGACTCCTTCAAAGTTAGAAAATTCATCGCAGCATTCAACTCAATTTTTTACTCCCCTTCAGCAGAACCTTTGGTAGCACATTGAAAAAAATTCATAGAAGTCCTCCATAATCAATAAATGAGTTGAACATTTTCCAATCACCATCAAAGACATCTGTCTTCCTATGATATAAGTAATAATGGTGTATTGGAACTGCCTCGGGTAGGAAACTTCGTGAACGCCCCTCGTAGTTCTCATCCTACTTCCTCAGGAGCCTCCATGGGGAGGGGACGGAGTGATACGGAAAGCATTCCAGAAAATCTGTCATCGTCAACATTCCAGTGAAAAATCTGGATTCTCAGTACAAGGACTGGTTTACTCTCACAGGCAAGAGACAGGATGAAGGCAGGAGAGGGTGGACTTTTAGCGGAAGGATAGGCAATAGAGAGGACGCAGGGGTAGTGTCGCGCTGGGGGAATGGCAGGATACTGCCTGACAGTGACTCGGCCCAGACGATGAAGGAAATATTCGGGAGGATTAGTGGATAGTAAGAGATATCGAAAAATAGAGAGGGGTCATTAGTGGCGGGATTGACTGGCACCTGCCCGCGTGACCCGGCGCTCCTACATGCATTTGGAATGAGAAGGAATGATTGACTCGATGACTTGTGACTCCTCTCAGCCCCTGATGAACGAAGAATGAACTGACCATGATTGGAGGTTGTGGAAGCACCGGTGCCGATGGGGGCCGCGTTCTTGGAGGAGCAGCTGTCTCCTTCCCTCCAGCTACTACCTTCTTTCCGGCTGTCTTTTTCTCTGCTGACTTCTTTCCAGCCGTCTTTTTCTTAGGTGCTTTCTTTCTGTCTGTCTTCCTTACTACCTTCTCTCCGGCCATCTTCTCCTTTATGCCCTTCTTCGTCACCGGTTTCTTTGCGGAAGGACTCGACACTACTCCTTCGCTCTTCGTGGCCTCCGTCTTATCTTCCGAAGCAGAAGTCCCAATCTTCTTGGTTTTCGTCGTCTTCGGTTTTGCTACAACTTTATTCGTCTTCGTTGTCTTCGGCTTGGCCTTGGGAATCTGCACGAAAGATAGAACAAGGATATCTTAAACATCAGCTGTACTGCACTAGTTGAATGTGGTGCTTCCTCTTTGGGGTCCTGTCACCTCAGAGTGTGTATCGGCTCCAGCCTCCCACTTCTCACAATCAGAACGGTGAAGCACTAGACGGAAGTCAAGTACAGTTGAACTCGGTTATAACGTCATTGAAGGAACCAGGGAAAAATCGTCGTTATAACAGAGGTTGCCTTTATTGACATTACGTTTCCTTGTTTTCAAAATACTGTAGTTGCTATATACATTTTTAGTGCACATCGGTTGTCCTGCACTAACTTCAATTTAAGCATTGGCCCACACTAACTTTAGTAAGCATTTGTTGTCGTCATCTAGGGCAGATAAGTTTCTTGTTCTGTGGCATGTTTTTCTAAGTACGGATGAAGTGGTCAAGATTTTTTATGATTATGGGAATCGATGTACTAGGAAGTCTATGTTCACGAGAGACGTCAGCTTTACTTCGTCCACTTTCTAGAGGGTGTTTCAATTAGTCACCATTTTAAAATAATGTAAAACTTGAAGTATGGAAGCTCTCATGATCACTCTCCTACCATTAAAAAGTGCAGACTTCAAAGTTTTTTCTGTGCAGTTGGCAATCCTAACTTAATGTTATTAACGTATCAACATGCGAACAACCTGTTAAATTTTGTGAGCGGGTCATCTCAAACCGCTATTGACACATGTTCATCAGTAGTTTGTCATGGCCCCAAACTAGCCCCAACATCAAACCATGTGACTTTTTCCATTGGGAATATCTAAAGGAGAAAGTGTTCAAGAGAGCTACTTGGCCAGTGCCTGAACTGAAACAAGCAATAATGTAATGTGTCATTGAAATTGACAATGATCTGCTGAATAGTTTCATAAATAACATGCTTGTACACCTCCGCGCTGTCAACAATGCACGTGGTGGTCACATTGAGCTTACCTTGCGCTGAACTACACATGAAAAAAACTTTGAAGTTTGCTCTATTTAATGGCATGGGAATCACTGCTGTAGCTTGTATGCATAAAAAATTATATTATTTTGAAATGGTGACAAATTGACTGAAACACCCTGTATGAAACGAATTTTGCATTTTTTCTTGTAAATTGCGAAAGCTTGCCACTTTTGCTTTTCACTGGCCATGTTGTCAACGAGAAATGCAAATGGCGACAGAAGAGAATACGATGTTTTTAGCTACTGGAGATTGTCCCTTCCTTACCCTCCTCCAGTCACATCAAAATGACCCTCAAGGAATGCTGATTTCTGGAAATATCTTTCTCTCACTCTTTCGATGATGGAAATTCCAGTAAAGAATGATGAATTGGAGATGTCAACGTTCTCTATTTCTTCAGGGGGACCTTGAATGAACTTCATTATAACCGAGGTTCACGCTATAACCGAGCTCGTTATTACCGAGGTAAAATTTCACGTACCTTATTGACTCCACGCCGGGACCTGGCGCTCTTCGTCGTTATAACCGAGGTTTCGTTATAACCGAGTTCTACTATATCTTCCTTTTTCTCTGTCATAAACGTTCAGTGACCTCTACAGTCACATTACTCTTGAGAAATTTCAAAATATTTTCAAGAGCAGTGATTCTTTAGTTGGCAGTATTGCTTAAGACAAAGCAACCACTTTCTGTCTGATCATGTGACCTAAGAAGTTGTGCCTGAAAATGAGGTTTGTCTTTGCGGAACCAATGGGGAGGTGGGGGGTTAGGTCCAGATGTCCTCCGCATCGGCAGTTTTCAAACTATTTAGTCTTCCCCTATGGGACACAAGAATGTTTCTTAGGATAGAGCCGTGAATAGAAGGAGCTGACATAACTCCGTTCGAGTCTCCGTGACCGTGAAGATTGGAGAGTTGGGGTCGCATGGCTCATGGACGCCATTTTCGCTTCTTCGCCTCAGTACTACCAGGTGAAGTCGGCGATTAGAACTTCCATGGTCTCTGCTGTATCATCTTGCTTCAATTCGTTTATATAACCGCTACAGCATATTCAGTTTCCCATGAACTCAAGACAATGCCACTTTATGCTTCGTAAATGTCAGTCAGGAAGGATGAACTCCAGCTTCCCGTCTGTGTGAGATGGATTTTAACGTAAAATAACTAGCCTGAAGTCTGCAAAATATAGAGCCAAGGAAATGTCTAACTCAAGAGACATTGCGTATGCCTTCCTTATACCTGAAACCCAGTACTGATGCATCGGAGTACAAATACATCCAGAAGGAAGTAATTCGAAGATGGTGAACCGTTGGTTCTATTTATTGCTGTCCTGTCATCCACTTTTTGCCCTCAGTAGGTTCAAAGTGGGTGCTAGGGGTGGCAATAAGGAGTCTCCTTTCCGAATGTAGCAACCTGAAAATGTTGTTTTCATTGCTCAATCTCTTGGATCTCCTATAGGAATTTATTGGCCACATAGAATGAGTCATTGTTGACAATCAAATTTATGCAAGATCGCTTAAAAAATCTGTAATTCTGAGTAAGGAATGAAAATTGGCGGCATCCGTACTTGAATTCGGTAACAGTTAGAATCGTTAGTCTCAATATCAGAGAAAGATTTGAAGTCATGAAGAGATAATAGAAAAGAGAGAAGATAGGGTATTCTTATTCAGAATTCTGGATGTCATTCCAATGCGGACTATGGAAGCAAATAAAGAGGATGATGATGCATTCGGCTCTCTTCATGCTGTCTGGGATCAAACCAGTGATTTACTTATGAAACGTGCTGTCGATGTGGGCGCGTAATGTCTCTCTCAGGCAAATCATACAAGAAAGATACCTGTAGTTTCATTACTGTTTTTCAAATCGACTTTCTGCTATCATTAGAAGCTGAGAATACATAATTTGGGCTCAGTGGGGAGGCAATCACCATATGTGAGCCAATGTGAAATATCTTACTCATACTACTGCGAGGGACAGCCGAATTCATCTTCCCAATACCTCAGTATCAGAATGAGAAAAGATTATTCGGGCGAGCAGATTTTAGCAAAGAAGAAGAAAAAGGCGAGGATGGCTGAAGTACTTTGAAAAATAGGCATGCAAGACCTCGCCAGCATGAAAAAATGATACTCTGAAACCTCTCTAATAAAGAGAATGCTTTTGGAGCTGTACCTTTTCCTTCCCTCTTTCTCTATCCAACTGACTGGTTTTTATTCTTTAACACTAGAACTACTGGAGCGGTCAAATTCACCGCTGCCTTAAAAGTAGTATAAAACTATTATTCTGTAACATTTTATTTACTTTTTCCAGATGTTATTTGGTACGTTCAAAATGTTAAAATGTTCAAAATGACGATATTAGATAGGAAACGTGAAAACTGCGAAGGCCCTTAGTTGCCAAACGAGCAGAGTAAAGTGCCTTACAAATCGGCGAGCAGTCAAAATGACTTCCCTGGTAGATCTAGTGTTAACTTGTTATTCCGATTGTCAGTTCAGAGCATCAGTAACAGAATAGTAAGATATTGGACAATATGTGATTATTCTTATATGAATGATTTTTACACCTTTATGTATTAATGGGCTATTGTGATGGACAAACAAGTTTTCTTTTTGCTTGGCTGCAATATGTATGTACTACTGGAGGAATGGGTGGGAGCAACTACAATGTAAAAACGACAGGGATACTGCACTGTTTTGTAGGCCTATCCTGGATTCAATTGCTGCAGCACTTTTCGCCAAAAATCATAATAATATGAAGTGTGGGGAATGTGATTTAGAAGTTTCACTATTGGATTTAAATTTTCCCGGCATTCACGTGAGATGTTCCAGATTATGCGCAAAAGCATCACGAGGGAGTACAAAGCTGACACGCGGGGCAGCTTTTGAATGATGGCGCTCGCCTGAAGTGAAAATGGCGCAGGTGCGCAGATCAAGAGTCCTAACTCTATCCAAGGCCCTGGCTGAGCGAGCAAGCGGCGAGTTAGCAATCTACGGCAGCAAATAATGTTTATCTCTTGGCCGGCTCGATAGTCGGGGCGCGATGAGGTGGGCTGCCCTTACTAAGAGAAGTTCGAAAACCGCTGTTACATGCGAAAAGTGAATGCTTCGCCCTCATATTAAACTCGAGTTCAACACATATAGGATTGAAAAAAATTTCATGTAATCCAGTTTATCGTTTGAACAAGTCCTATCCCACAACACCACCACTATCTTCGAAAATTGGAGCACGACATGTCTAGAGTTACCATATTTCGGACAGCCAAAAAGAGGACGCTTGGAAGTCGGACGGAAATGTGAAGGCAAAAAAGGCGGACACGTCCAGGCAAAATATCCGGACCCATAGGAACGCCCTCCTCTCAGACGGAAAGCTAAGAAAGAGGACATGTTCGGGAAAAACCGGACGTAGGGTAATCCTAGAAATGTCCCTCACCACTGGATCCGAGTCGGGAAAAAGTCCAGTAGAGTTTGGCAGAGTCAGTCGAACTTCGTTCGCTATCCCATCTTTCAAGAGAGAAAATGCATGCTGCATTAGATGTAAGGCCTAAGTGTTCGGTATGAGGTCATACGTTTTATTGTCGCTGAATTTCGGCCTGAGTTCTTGTGGTTTTTTCAAATTTAACTACTTATGCTGCCAAATATAATTTCAGAGGCTGAAGAGGTGCGTAGTGAACCTGAACCAGGTAAAGGCCCTCGGGCTAATTAGGCCTACATTCATATCGATTTTCTCCCATTATGATTGCCCCACCGATTTCACTCTTGAATAAATGAATGGAATGTGGAGGACTCACGATGGATTTCCTGGGCTTCTTTCTCGATGGTTTGCTGCCAGCCCGGGTCCGAACAGGGCTGGAAGAGCTTGCTCGAGCCCTCTTGGTCCCACCCCCACGGGACGCCGGTCCGGCAGCAGCTCGCGGTGTCTCCATTGGTCTTGACTTCTTGGTCTTGGCCTTGATCGCCGAGGGGGACCGGGATGGCGTTGTCATCCTTTTCTTCACTGGGACCGAGGACGAAGTGGTCCCGGCTCCTCGCTTCCTTCCTTCACCAGCTTTCGTCATAGCTAAGACGACTTCTTACTTCACGAGGCTCTTTATCTTCTGTTGGAAATGAAAATGAGAAAATAAGAACCTCCATGACAGCTGGATTGCTTCGCTCTTGGAGGCAGACTAGCATTTATAACGGAATCCTTGAAGGCGGAACAGCAAGCAGAAGAGAGAAGCTGATACGAACTTAGTTAAATTTCCCTTGATGGATCAAGTCAGGATCACAAAAAGCCCACAGCAACAGCAGAAGGAATCATGGAGGAACGATGATACACGGCAATCGACGAAACTCTGTCCAACGTCTACACGCGTCTAGAGTCTGGACTGCGGGAGGATTGAAGGCCGAATGGGAGGAGTCAGAAGCAAGCTAGGCTCAACAATCACCCTCTTCTCTCGCTCCCCATTGTTGGAGGCTAGCGAGAGGGGGAAGCCGAACGGCTCTCTCGGGACCTCAGCTCTATCGATCATTTCCGTGCCACGTCTTGCCTCTTCCCTCACTCTCTCTCTCTCTTTCTTCCTCTTTCTTTCCAGCTACCGCAATGGGAAAATATTGGTCGGAGAAAATATCTCGTACAAAAAAAATGGGCAAAATAATATATCGTTGCAGTCGGCAAAGAGATTGATGAAGGGAAGGAATGAGGTATTTGATCGATGGAGCTTCCATTCCTCCGTTAAAGACAATAGAAAATTCTGCGTCTTTTCGCGAGTTCCAGAAAGTTAAAACTCTTTGGGAGAAAACGAAGTGAGAATAGCGGGGGATCACGTCGCCAAGATAGGAAGCAGGGCGTGGCGTCGTAGGAATCGTTCGCGAAGATATGAAGCATATGTTGGTAAACCCTAAGTCCCGCCTTATTTTAACCGATGGATGATGCACCTATGCATAGGCCATTCAAAGCAGATAGTGGCTCCTCCGAAAAGCGATTCCAAAACAGACCTCGCCGTTTCCGTAAGTTACGATGGTTTGAGTGTGCAGCGACACGATCTAAAACTGAAGTCCGACACTCTGAACACGTTCCATTTGTGAAACAAATACTTTAACTAAAGTAGGTCAGACGTTCGTGATATGGAATGCTGAATTCATTCTGTCAAAAAAACACTGTGGAGGTTTTGGGAACGGCACGATTCCATAGCGATGGTCATAATTGAAGGAGATTTAAATGAATCCAGTTCGTGGTGAACGCATCAGCAGGCAACCGTGAAGAGAGGGAAGAAAACTGCTATCCTCCTCTATCTTGTATTTGGAATCCTCCTAACATGTGTTGACAGGAGAGGTCGGAATCGAACCGGAACAGATTTCTGCCCGAACCCATACCCCCCCCCATTTATTTTCTAACCGAATTGAGTAATATCTCACTGGCCGACCAGACAAACTGTTTTCCTATCGGATTATAAACTCTACCTAGTCCCTCGAAACCGCCTTCATCAATTAGGTTATTCAAACTGAACAGGAATGAACCCCAAGTCCACTTGCACTCAATTGAACTGAACCAGGAAATTGTTCCTGAACCCAAAACGTCTTAGCCTGAATTGAAATTGAATACCGTACTTGGAGTTTGTCCGATCTCTAATGCTTAGTTCGTTCCGGATAAAGTTCAGTTCGGGTAGGAATTCGATCTTAAGCTGACAGCTGTGAAGGCCTTGGAAAGCCCGTTCTCCCGGAAGGCATAGTCAGGGGATGGGTTAAAGTGAGTGCTATTATAATTGCACCGCTACCAGCTGACATTTTCGCAGCCGGTAGTTTCCGCTCAATCTCCACCCTCTCTGTCTCTCTCCTTGGCCTTGCATTCGCACAATGGGATCCACTTTAAACATATCGTGAAACTCTGTGCTTCCTCGACCAGGATATTCTTAAAGCAGTGATCAGGAGTAGTGTACTCTGAGGTATAGAATTCAAATTTGAAGCGCTTTATGAGTCCTACAGAAAAACTTCCCTTCCAGTCGGCAGACCTGGCAACAGTTGAAGAGCGTTTAGTTAGGCATTCGACGCAGTGCCATACAAAAGCTCTGTATTATCAGTATAGGGCAGATTTGAAGGCAAATTCATATTTTTCCTGCTTCCTTGCTCATGCATCCACGTATGCTGGATGAATGCATGGCACCGCTGGGAACGAAATGAGCCCGTATCGTTTAGTCATATTCGATCATATTTGAAGGAATGGTCATATTTTTGTCATCTTTTTCCCAATAAATGTTTGCGACTTCATATCTGAGATTTACCCGAAGCCGCTCCCCCCTCCCTACCAATGGGTTTGACGTGTTTGCACTCCCTTACTAGTTTTCTCATAACTAAGAGTTTATCTTTTAAACATCTTTCGGCGATAATTGATAATTCTCCAATGTCAAAAACATTTTTGCAGTAGAATACGTATCTTCCACAGTTCGCTATTTGGTATGCCCTATTTTTGAACATAAGACGAGCCTAAACTGTGCACATTGTATACAATGAAGTAGGTTTCAGTTTGAAGATAATAAATGTTTGACAATCTTATTCAAACGATGAGGATAGAAAAAGTGAAGACTCTCCAATGTCTTCTTGAACTTTAAACCTGACGTAACTTACGATATATAAGGATACAAAGCAAAGACGAACAGTGAACAATGCTTCGGTCATGAATGAGAGTAAGATTAGCTTCATTCATAAGCACAACATTCTTGTTCATTGCTCTGAAATCGTGAAATTGTTGTGCTTGAGCACATGGGAGTTGATGTTATCGCTTGCAACATGGAATCCACCGTACTAAGACAATAGTGCGTCTTGATTTAATTTCGTATATAAATCATCTGGACTGTAAGAACAGAAAAAGATGAAAGAATAAAATACAGTTATTTTTATGGCATGCCATTCGGATGCGGATTCATTTCAGGAAGACTGAGCAGGAAGGCATTTGACTGACAGGGAAGGGTGAAATGAGAATGCAATTAAATAATTTTCTGGACTAGGATATCAGAGGCACTGAATGCGGGTGCATCGATTCTGATACCCTTAGCAGCATATTCCATATTCGATTATTCGATTCCACCAACTCATCCTTGGCCCACCAACCCAGAATACACGAGTAAATAGCCCCGCAAATCGCATCTGTCGACATGTTTGCGATATGTACCACAATAATGTATACAATCAGGACGTTTTGCCGAGAAACCTGCTAGTGATAAATGTGACAATTTCGCGCTGCGTTTCAACTTGCGTTTCTTTTCACGACAGGGACGCAAGAAGGCAAAGTCCGGGAAGAGGATCATCCATCATGAGCCACGAGGAACCCAGTTTCGAATTCTATACATTCAACGAATTTGGGGAACTGATAAAGCAGTATTTGACGATCCGAGAGATCCAGGACAGATTCAAATACGACACGAACACGGTAAAAGAGAAGGAGGAGAAGGAGGAGGAGGAGGAGGAGAGAGAGAAAGAGGAAGAAGGAGATAAAATGGAACCAAGTGGACTAGATACGACGGTGAGAATCGTGACGACGACGACGGCGCCGCTGCCATCGGCGACGGAAGAGGAAGAGGCAGAAGAAGAAGCAGTTGGATCGTGGATGCCTGTTTTCCACTATGCCCAATCCCTGGACGGGGTTGTGTCCAGCGTCCAAAGCGTAATGGAGGAGGCCGGCTCCATGCAACAGATGGCGATTTCCACTACCACTCCCTCTCCCCCAGCGTTGAATTTTGGCGCAGGACTCTTTTCTTTTCTTGGAGATATAATTTATGGGTCGTCGAGACGAGACCAGGAACCTCCGCTCCCTCCACCCTCTCACCCTGAACCACAGCAGCAACAACAGCAAGTAGACGAGGAAATGAAGGTGGTAGAGAAAGAGGGAGAGGAGGAAGCCGAGGAAGAAGAGGAAGATGAGGAAGAAGAGGAAGACGAGGAAGAAGATGAGATAGAGAAGGAAGATGAAAAAGAGAAGGAAGATGAGAAAGAGAAGGAAGAAGAGAAAGAGCAGGAATATGAGAAAAAGGATGAATATGAGAAAAAGGAGGAATATGAGAAAGAGAAGGAATATGAGAAAGGGGAGGAAGATAAGAAGAAAGAAAATGAGAGAGAAGAGACTTGGCTATTGACATCCCCGAGCGGTATTGTGAACATGAGCCCGAATAATTTTGTGAGCATGAGTCGGGCAACCCCATCCACGACTACGAGGACGGAAGAACAGGGAGGTCTGTCCACGTGGGTCGTATCTGAGGATTCCGAAGACAAGACATCTCCAGCTCCGTTTATCACGTGGTCCCTCCTCGACGATCTTCTTTCCATGTCCAACAAGATTGAAAAGTCCGAAGATGGGACGACGGGCACGGACGACACCACCGCCACGGACGCGACGACATCGTCGACGATGACTACGACAACGATGAAGGCGACGACGATGAGGACGACAACGAAAACGACGATGGCGGCAACGACGATGTCGTACGTGGAAAATTCTTCCCCTCCCGAAAGAGTGAGTTTCTATCACGGGACCCTGACGGAAGAGACTGGAGAGGGACAGGATCCAGGGGGAGGAGGGATTCAACACGATCCGGAAGTCCACGATCACGATCATCATCATGGTCATCATCCCGATGATAAGGACGATCACCACGATCATCATCATGGTCATCATCCCGATGATAAGGACGATCACCACGATCATCATCATGGTCATCAACCCGATGATGAGGACGATTATCACGACAATCATCACCATCACCATCCAAATCCGGATCATGGTGTCCAGGATTTCCCTCCAGCCCCGGCGGCGAACATCGGGTTGGAGGCGGAATTTTTGAATATGGCCGAGGAATTGCGGTCCATGACCAATTTCCACAACGAACTGGGTTTCCAGATCTACAAGGCCCTGCTCAGGGATTTCCGGAACGAGAACTTCGTCTTCTCTCCGTTCGGATTTTATTCAGCTTTGGGAATGCTGTACCTGGGGACGAGAGGGGATTCCGCCGAGGAACTCAACCGGATCCTTCGATTGGATTATCATCATACGATCAATCCCCACGAGTTCATCCGGAACATCACCCGGGAAGTCGTGGACGATCCCCGGCTGAATGCTGCTATCTTGCAGCAACTCTTCGTCCATCTCGTGAGCCGAGTCAGTCTCTCCATTGGCATCTGCCGTGACTGCGATTCACGATGTCTTCTGTGCAGGGCAGAGGGAAGCCGCTGGAGTTTTACGAGAGGATGGCGGACCATTACTACGGTGGTCACGTGGATCGGATCCCTTTCCGATCGGCGACTCCCGTCTTGAAGAGTCTGACTGATCAACGAGTCAGAATGCAAAAGGGGGAAGGAGGAAAAGGAGAGAACATCATGGGGGTCCTTCACCAGGACATTCGCATACGACCGCCACTCTCTCTCGTCAACGTCAACTCCTTCCATGTATGCCTCGTTCATTATGTCTTTCTCTCAATCGCCCTTCATCGAGTTCTTTTTTTGTTTCCCCGGTCCTTGAATTACTTTCTCGTCTTTATTAAATCTTCCAGATTTTTTGTTGTTGCTGGATTTCGTTTCTGTTCTATTCATCTTATCGTCTTTGCTATTAACACTATATCATCATAACGGTCCTCATAATGAATGAAGTACAAGATGTCTTTTAATTGCCTTCACCGAGCCCATAATTGCCTCATCACAACTATTTGTGGCCGCTTAACTATCCTGAACTTGATTAACCTGTCCTTTTGCTATGTGTAAGTAGGATTGAAGCCAGGGAGCACTTGGAAAGACTGTTCCCAGCATACCACAATACCTTCCTTTTCTCAGCTGCTTCAAACTTTAATGCATGACACTATCATTTAGCAATAAGTCTATTGATAGGATGGAATAATACTGTACAGGGTGTCCGAAAAGTCCCTATCTATTTTGCAGAAATAATTATATTTTGATGTTGTAGGATATTGATTGACAATGTTGAATCTTCGTGAACGTGTGCCAGTGGTTTCACATCAACTCCAAGGCAAGTCATGCGATGAGATCAGAAAACAGTTCCAAAGAAGGTTTAACAAACCGGGACCCACAGACAAAGCAATTCGTAAATTGGTAAATCGAATTTGAACGGAAAGGATCTCTCAATGATGAAGCAAAATCTGTCCGTCCACGTACTTTCCCAGAAACAGTGGAATCGATGAGAAGCTTTTGAACGTGATCCTAAATCGTCAGTCCGCCGTGCATCACGTGAACTGAACATTCCCAAATCAACTCTTCACGACATTTTGAAATCTACTAATAAAAAAAAAGGAGAGCGTATCACATTCAAATGCCGCATGATTTTCACGAAGAGGATTATGCTGCACGACCCGCAACGTCTGCCGATTTGGTTGAACAAATTGAGATGGAGGATTTAATGGGTCACATTCTCTTTAGTGATGCACGGCGGACAGATGATTTAGATTACGTTCAAAAGCTTCTCTTATCGATTCCATTGTTTCCTATAAAGAACATGGACGGCCAGATCTTGATTCATCATTGACAGATGCTCTCCGTTTAAATTCGTTCATCAGTTTACGAATTTTTTTGTCTGCGGGTCCAGGTTTGTTAAATCTTCTTTGAAACTGTTCTCTGATCTCATTGCATGACTTGCCTAGGAGTCGAAGTGAAACTACTGCTACACGTTTACGAAGACTCAACATTATCAATCAATATCCCTGCAACATCAAAATATCATTATATCTGCAAAATAGACAGGGACTTTTCGGACACCTTGTACAGTATTAATAAAACTTAATTGTTAGGGTAATTCCTAGTGGAACCCGTTTATCCAACCGGACACAGCTCTTTTCCACCTCTCTTAGTGCTCTCCCTCTTTCGAGTTGAGGAAATTCTCATTTTATACTAGCTTTTCGTCTTTCCCGAGAATTCGTTTTTCTTTTTACCGTAATGAGAAGAATCTTTTCGGTCTGCTTTGGCGACTACCGCGTCTTTGTCTCTAAATGTGAGGTGTAACTATGACCTTCTTCCCTGTTCTGAATGGAAGCCTTCCACTCCAGCACTCCTTGAAGTCCCATTATCGCAGTGCTGTTCCATGAGAGGCAAAAGGAAAACTCCTTGATTGAGCGCCTGATGATTACCAATTCCTACAGTAACGTGAGGCAAGATTAATATCAATGCACAAGCTAATGAATGAGGAACAGCATTGTTAGCGCGTATTCGGGGAAGGCGGACTTCGGGTGCATCTTAGCGAGCTAGATCCATGGTAACATGAGGATTACTCATCTTCAGAATCGAGACAGAGTACGGTGTTCCTTCCAAGGAGGTCCTCAACTGTTTTGAACTGTTTAAATGGGGAAATATTAAAGTAGACGGTAATAGCATCCTAATCTGGAGCACAGTCGATTAAAGACACTGTGCATTTGGCGTGGAGTGAACTAATAGAGAAAATCAATCTTGTATAACGTGTACCAGCGCAAACAGTAATTCAACGAACGTGTCGAACAAAATCACGCATACGTGAATAAAATAGCGATGAAAAAAAGATAACTAATAGCGATGAGAAAACTGATCCATCCGAGGGACATGCCAGGAGCCAGGGTAGATTCCAACAGGGAATCTTTTAAATAGCAGGTTCAAGGCTGATCGTTACGAGTTTGAATGGAAACTGAAGTCGGTCAATACAGGAGTTCCAACTTCCTGGTATTTGAGAGAAACCAACTGGCGTCCATGATTTTTCTCTGTATTTCAATTGTTTTTGATTCGCTTCACCCCCGAGCTTTTCCCAGATTTTTCTCCTCATTTTCTTTATTTCTTTCTTCTGGATCCGTTAGGGCCGATGGAAGCACGAAGGGAGAACGACATCCCCCGAAGAATTCTTTTTCACCGAAATCCCTTCGCCATTCCGGCGTCTGTTGAAGATGGAAGGGGTGAGACAGACCGCGGATTTATACGGGGGTTATGATCCATTTTTGGACGCCACCCTCGTGGAGATTCCATACGCTAACGCGGATTTCGGGCTCATCCTCATCCTCCCCGGTCGACCCACTGAGTATTCCGCTGGCGGGGTCCAGACCCTCGAGCAGGAACTGAATCCCGACAGCTGGAGCCGGTTGCTGCGTAGCGTGGTCCTGAGACCCATTCAGGTCACTTTCCCTGCGTTCAGCAGCAAAGTTGTGATCCATTACGAACAGTTGATGAAGTTGATGGGTGTGGATGGGTTATTCACGCCCGGAACGGCGGACATGACCGGGATCAACGGATTGCGGGACCTTCATATGGCAGATTTCATCCAATTGAACGACGTGAGCGTGAGCGTGGAGCCGCCGAAAAATGGCACGACTGTCACTTTAGGCAACATCTTGGAACGGAAGGATGCGATGCAGATGGAGAAAGAGAAACGGGAGCGGGAGAGACAGACTCGGAGCGATGCTGTGAAAGTGGACTTCAACCGTGACTTTCTATATGTGATCCGACATCATCCCACCGGGATCATCGTCTATATCGGCCGATACGTCAATCCCTTCGGCTAGCGACGGGATTCCGTTTACGCCTCTCTTATTATTTTTTCTGTCGGTACAATAGTAAGCGAAAGGGATGGTTCACGCAGTACGCTTTACAACTTTCCCCACAGGTGCCAGTATCCTGAGTGTGAAGCTTGGATACGTGGAATAAATTATCCGAAGACATTTTTAAGGGCCTCTGCAATCTTATCTTTGCGAAAAATTGAGATCTCTCACAATATACAACTCAGGGACATAATGGTTATCTACAAAGCTCGAGTGCTGTTGACGAGCCTCTCACTCTTCTCCCACAACTTCGATGCCAAATGCATATCCCGAGCCTTCTCGCTTTCAGCGATCACCTTAACACAGGACAGGAAACGGAATACAAGATTCAGCGCTGCTATCAGACGAATGACAAAAGAAAAGAATGAGGGTGTTTACCTTGCAGTCGGAAAAGTACTTGCCATTGACCCGCCCAGCTTCCTCGGACACAGCCAGGTGAATGGTAGTCTGGGCTCCCTCTTCTGTCGTCTGCATTAAGGACATGCTTATTTCACCTCTATCAATGACTTACGAAAAAACTATGACATACTATAAAAGCAATTCCAGGGTCATTTCCTTTTAGATACAAATGTAATTTCATAAGTTTGAGAGCTTTTTTTTGGAAAGCATGTGGGATAACGAGATGGATGAGAGGGATACTTCGTTCGTCTGCTACGACTAAAGTTGCAACTATAGGCACTTTTAAGAAAAAGTTAGCAACGAAGTAAATGACGAAAAGAAACAAAAAACCCGAAAGGAGTCTTTGGAAGCAGTTCGACGTAAGCCTAACCAGAAGGAACCATCTCGGTTTTCCTTCTTTTCACGTTCTCACTCAAGTTTTGCATCGATGCAAAGAAAGTGGGGCATGCTTCGAAGATACAATTCTTCGTTATTCGGTTAGCAACATGATGGCTCGCTCTGACTAAACTACTCTAAACAACACTAAAAAACATTATGAACTTTGAGACTCCATCATTCAGAAAATATTGAATATGCAACTTGTACAATCTAACCCATAGTCCTTCGGTTGGGTCGGCAGGCCAGATCAGGTCAATCGAACCCATCGAAAGTATAGTCGATTCCGCATATTGGAATACTCACGGGACCAGCGAACTTCATTCTATGATTCGGAGGATTCCAATAACCGAAACCATCTGCGGTATCGTACCATAAATCGAGGCCGAGCAATGGTGGTTCATTAAGCGGAGTATTCCATTATGCGAAGTCGACAGTATTTGCCGAGAGAGAACAGCTCGTCTATGGGCAAAAGCACAGCACAAAATCATCTTGTGATTGATTAAGGCGTCTCGCATAAGGATCTATGATAACCATATTTTGTTTCCTCCTTTTCGGGACTATTAGGCGTTGCCAGGTCTGGGACTAGATTCCTTCATCTATCTGAAAACCGTGTCCAAGTATAAAGTTAATCCTTCCCAAGGCAGTAACAGGAGATAAAGAAATTCGCGTCGGATACGCAATACGCATTAGGCGAAACGCATTAGGAGTTTTCATCACAACCTGTATCGTGCCTGGGGAAGGTCGAGTGAATTTGTTAAAAAGCTTCTGTACTACCTACATAATGGCATATCTTTCCCATTCCAACCGATTCTTCTATGAAAGTGAAGGTTGGAGACGGAATGACGAGGATTTTGGTAAAAGAAAGCCAAACAGCACTTCCTGTTTCTTGCACGAGGAACACGATATCCAAGAGCATTTCGATGAGTACCGTGGAGGAATTCTGGCACATCATCTCCACATAGAGCTGGTAATGAAACGAGGGAAAGAAGCTTCACTGCGGTTTCTAATCATTAATGGCACGATGATGAAAGAACCCCACACGAGAGCTAGGTCGGTTCGGTCACGTGAGAATGTGCTCGAATCAGAGATGAACATATGACGGCATAGAGCATTAGCGCTCACTCAACCGAAACCTGAGAAAAGCAGCTCTCCTTTGCACTACCTGGGTTCGGCTGTCAACCGAAACGTCTATCGCTTAAAACAGATCCATGGTCCAAAATGAGATATTGCTGACGAAATATTCCTTCATCTTACCTTACAAAAGTTGCTCATGAGAAAGCGAACGATGGAACGAAGAAAGTGAGGAACCCGGCGAGGCAAGTCCGTATGGACTACGCCTGGATGAAGGCAGTTCACCACCATTCCTGTCGTTTCCATCCATCACATTGATTGAGATCATCACAGGGGATATTCAAAAAATTATTTCTTGCTGTCGAATGACGCAGTCAATAGAAGCCAAACAGGCGCAAAAGATAATTACTTGTTCCTTCGAGGCGACGAGCCAGTTCCTTGGTGAATAAGATGTTGGCAAGCTTCGTATCTCCATAGACACGATATTTATTGAATTCTTTCTCGGAATTTAGGTTATCCATTTCGATGTTACCGTAAACATGCAAAGCTGCAGACACGACCACGATGCGACTTGGGGCCGATTTTTTCAGTAGTTCTGCCACCGAATATACGAGATATAACAGCACGAATATGCATGTCACGAATTTCTTGCGCAAGTAGACATTGATTTCGTGGTAATCAACGAACCCAGGAGTGATGTAGTGAGAAGAAAGTGTCCGAAATGATTGGCAGACATGGTATACTCGAGGTTATCTTCGGTCAAAGTCCGTTCTTGGAGCCCAAGCATCCCGGCATTATTGATCAGGACATCGAGACGATCCTCCGTATTAAGGATCTCCTTAACAAACTCCCTAACCGAACTCAGTTTGCTCAAGTCGCAGTACTTGGGAACCACCTCCATGTTTCCCGTCGCCGCCTTGATGTCGTCTGTGAGATGAGAAGAATGGACTCGATGATGACTAACTTCCTAGATGCTTAGAGAAAGGGTAGATGACGTTGTGGAATTGAGACGGACTGGCAGCGACGAGAGCTTTCTTCGTATCTCGGCAGGCAAGGATGACTTTCGCCCCCCGACGTGCAAGGTCCATGGCCGTCGCTTTCCCGATTCCTATATGGATAAGATCTGTTGATATGGACTCATACATGAGATTGAAATCCTGAGATTCGTGATGGAACGAACCGGTATTGGCGCCTGTGATGATGATCACTTTCCCAGTCATTTTTCTCTTGGAAGTGCACCACCCCATCGTAAACTTCAGATACAATTTGACGAGAATGAGGGGAATGGCAAGCCATGTCAAAAGTCCCACAGAGATGCAGCACATTTCCAAGATTTCTTCCTTTCCACCTGATGAAGAACGGGATCGTCGAGATTGGGGTGTTTTTCAGGAAGCTTTGAGCTACTGGATTGATATCCCTATTGAGAGGACAAGAGCAACAGATAAAGAAAGACTCTTCGATGCCTTTTCACTGATAATTCCGTGGGTGCAACCATGATAAATTGTGTCTGGCCCCGAGAAGACCGATCAAATCAGCCTGCTCTCCTCTCCCCGGATTCATTACGGAGAGTAAGAAATAAGGCAACTGAGGAAGACGGGAAAAGCGAGTTGACACTATTGCTCTGGAGCTGAATTTTTGAGAGAATTTCTCTCCGATTCAAAGAAAGCTTCAGGTGGAATCGTTCCAATTCCAGATACTTCTGACTGGAATCCATAATTGCAATTCCTCTCGTTCACCATTCCAGTTTCAATTCCAATTTCACAAAAAGTCAAAGCATCTGTTCATTTCCTTGCAGATTTAATCAGGGACATGGAGAAACAAAGTGAAAAAGGGGTTGCTGGTTAAGCTGTTTCGACAGGTGACCGATTGAAGAACAAGCTTGACTCAGTTTCATTGTCAAGCCCATACTTTGCAGTAATGTTTCAGAAAGTGATTAAAAGTGTTGCACGTAAGTGAAATCAGCACACCTAACACGTACGGCTTGAATTTGGAGTTGGAATTTGATAAACTTTTCGTGAGATTTCAATTTCGCATTTAATGCGGAAGCATGAAGTCCAATACAATTGCAATACCTGAAAAATAAAAGATGGAATTTCCTATAGCGCAATGTCAATCCCACAACACTGGCGAAAACTATTACCAAGGCTCATCCTGCAAGAAAGAGAAAAAGCAGTAGGAGGAGTCAACGTCGATACCAGTCAGCCGTTGTTGATTGACACTAAGCCACGAACGGTTTGAAAGGACGTATTCGACATCACCCCACCAGGATCAACGTCTATATCGTCCGATATGTCCATCTCTTTGGCTATCAGCTGGATTTCCCTTCACGCCTCTTACTTTCTCACTGGCACACAACGCAGTTCCTCTGAGAGCAAAATTTAGTGTGATCGAGAGTTCCAATTCCTATTTTACGTATCAGCTGCCTGAATTCAGTGTTTCATATCAGGATACAATAAACCTATCCATGAGAACGATTGATAGCCCCTGCCAATTTTATTTTGGAAAAAAAATACAATTGAGTACACAAGGAAGGAAACAACTGCTATCTATGTAACTAATCGTTGTGGACCAGCTTCTCACTCCTTTCCCACAACTTCTTTGCCAACACCATGTCGCAGGCTTTCTCGCTTTCAACGGCCACCTGCGCATACGACAGGAAATGGGAGGCAAGGTTCAGCACTTGAATCAGACGGCTGTGAAAATAAAGTACGGTTATGTATGTACCTTGCAGTCAGAAAAGTACTTTCCGTTTATCTGCCCGGCCTCCTCGGACACAGCCAGGTGAATGGTGGTCTGAGCACCCTCTTCTGGTGTCTGGGTTACGAAATCATGATTCAATATCCACGATAGAAGGGCAAGAAATACATATATCAAAATACAAATAGGATACCTGTACTTCTGTTTAGAATAGGGCAATCTACACGGACTGTACATAACTACACGTGCATGGCAGTGGCGGCTCGTGATATCCAGCGGTAGTGGATTCTAAGTGGAGGTAGGGTAGGCCAAGGCTTACCCTGCCTCCATTGACGATATCACGAGCCACCCATACTGTAAGGTTTCTGTGCATGCACAATTCACTTTGGTGTTGGGGTAGTGTCGAGATGCCCGCGGGACCTTACGCTCCAAGGCGAATCAAAAATGGAGTATTGGAATGCGGGGTTGGAGTGCAACTTTATGGTTCATAAAGTTGCACCCCTTATTTTGTACGATTCCCCAGAGCTTAAAGCTTACGTGGGAATCCATTTCCTGCAATGAGAAGATTAGAGGTTTGTTCCCTTTGTTGACTATCCCATTTATTCACCTTTCCAATGCTTAACACAGTTCCCCTTTCCCAGCACGTCCTATGAAAATTTTCTGGATCCACCCTCATTACTCAGCCATTCCTTTCCGTCTTTTGTTGTGCCGAGCATTCAAAAATTCCATAGATACAAAACCAAGATATCGCTTAATAATTTGGATGTATGTGTGATGAAGGCAGTGTTGAGAGGCACGACTGAATGTCCTGGGTTCGGTGGTGTAATGGTAGCACACCTGACCGGCAATCAGGAGGCCCGGGTTCAATTCCCGGCCGTCCCCTGGCTTTCTTTCGTCCTCTCTCGTCCATCCAACCTCCCTACTTTCAGTTATTCACGTGACAGATCTGTATCCAGTACTTCTTGGGTTTTTGCCTGTCTGGCATGTACGTCCTTCATAGTTAAGACCACTTGATGGAGAATCTGTTTCTGTGCTACGAGAGGGTCTGCCGTTTCCTTTGCGAACGATAGCAATTGTGTCTCGACATTCACAAGTGGGTCTTCATCCCTGGAAAATTCTTCTCACTTTACGTGAGAGATAATTATTTCGTCGCTGGTGGCTAAGCCAAACAAATTCTTTCCAATTGCTCCTATCCCATTTACAAGTCCTCTTCGATCTCGTTTTAGGAGTTTTTTTGCCACCCTGACATGCCAGTTTAACATAGTAACTAGGGAGTGCTTGAGGAATTGACTTCCGACTGTGCAGGTGCCGGCAAACGGGCGCTCAGCCTTCTACATAGATCACTTAAGCCCTATCAACAACAAGATGTGGCGCTCGGCCTTCTACATAAAGTTCAGCAGTTTTTCGGCTCTCGGCCATCTACAAAGGACTCAACAGTTACTCGGCGCTCGGCCATTCACAAAGAATTCAACAGCTGGAACAATCAAATAATGTTTCTCAGGGAGAATAAGTGGACCGGGCACTCGGCCTGAACGTAAGAGTGAAGGTTACCAGGACCAAGCACCAGCGCTCCAAGGCAAAACTCCGTCTCCCAACATCAGGAAAGGTTTGCTGAAAAAAACGGTATATAACAATAACTGGTTATCGCAAAATTGACAGGTATAATGATAGACAAAACATTACACTTCGAAAATCGGACATTTATTTCGGAACAACCTAATAATTAGAAACTTTTTCACAATTATAAATATCTGAGGAGAAGCAAGCATTTTTAGCTTGCTCTCAACTCCCATATCAAAGCATAGAAATGGATTTTGAAAAAATTCCTTCGTCTGACCTTGCAAAAGCCTTGAAGAACGAATTCAACGATGGGTT
Organism: Darwinula stevensoni; assembly: GCA_905338385.1. NCBI lineage: Eukaryota > Metazoa > Arthropoda > Ostracoda > Podocopida > Darwinulidae > Darwinula > Darwinula stevensoni. The sequence goes on from CAJPEV010000076.1 coordinate 151,241, forward strand.
GCAGAATCTGGGGAACCCGGCGAAAGATTTCCGTGTGAACTGCGCCTGGATGAACACAGTTCGCCACCACTCCTGTTGTTCCCATCCAATCGAGCACCACCACCAAGCAAAATTTGTGAATATTACTTCATATCTGATCTATGGATCCGAGAAAAAGAAACCTGCAAGATATGCAAAGAATAATTCAGTTACCCATTCCTTCGAGGCGACGAGCCAGTTCCTTGGTGAACAGGACATTAGCAAGCTTCGTGTCTCCATAGATACGGTACTTACTGAATTCCTTCTCCGAATTCAGATTGTCTAAGTCAACTTTACCGTAAGAATGCATGGTTGAGGACAGGACCACAATACGACTTGGGGCCGATTTCTTCAGCAGTTCTGCCCCCGAAAACAAAACATAACACGAAGATCTACAGTATATTACGAATATCTTGCACAGATAGGCATTCATATTGCGATCATCAACGAACCCAGGAGTGATGTAGTGAGAAGGAAGTGTCCGAAGTGATTGGCAGCCATGGTATACTCGAGGTTATCTTCGGTCAAAGTCCGTTCTTGAAGTCCTGCCATTCCGGCATTATTGATCAAAACATCGAGACGATCCTCCGTCTTAACGATTTCTTCCACAAACTTTCGAACAGAACTCAGTTTGCTCAAGTCGCAGTACTTGGGAATCACCTCCTTGTTCCCCGTTGCCGCCTTGATGTCGTCTGTGAGATGAGAAGAATGGATTCGTTGATTACTTACTTCAAATATGCGTACAGAAAGGGTAGACGCTGGTGAGATAGAGACGAACTGGCAGCGACGAGAGCTTTCTTCATATCTCGACAGGCAAGGATGACCTTTGCCCCCCGACGTGCAAGGTCCATGGCCGTCGCTTTCCCGATTCCTATAGGCAAAGATCCGCCCGTGTGGACTTATACATGAGATTGAAATCTCGAGACTCGTGAGATGACATAAATGGAACGGACCGGTATTGGCACCGGTGATGATGACCACTTTCCCTGTCATTTTACTCCTGGAAGTGCACCACCCCGTCGTAAACTTCAGATACAATTTGACGAGAATGAGGGGAATGGCGAGCCATGTCAAAAGTCCCACTGAGATGCAGCACATTTTCAAGATTTCTTTTTTTCTTTCACCTGACACATGCACCGGGTTGAGAAGCCCACTCAGCGTTTCTCTAGAAGCGGGAGCTACGGGACTGAGACCCCTACCGTGAGCAGGAGAATAACAGATAAACGAGACTCTTCAAAATCTTTTCCCGATAAGCCCAACTTCATGTGAGCAGCCATGATAACAGTGCTTGGCCTTGAAGGTACCGATCTGATCAGGTTGCTTCCCTCTTCTCTCCGTAGACTCAACCTGGCAAGGAAGAAATGAGGACGCCGAAGAAAACAGTTCCAGTTCTACTCCCAACTTCACAAAAAGTGAAAGCAACCATACCTTTTCCGGAGAGTTTAGGTCAGGGATACGCAATGAGGGCCTTAGGTCAGACAATCTTTCGATCGATTACTTAACGGAAGAGCTAGCTTAATTTAATTTCACTTCTTTCACTCATTTCGCTGATTTTCCTTATGTTTGGGATTTAAATGTGCCATGACTTAAATGTTCGACTCATGAGTCGAATTATTGTCTTTCAGAAAAATGAGCACCTCAATCATATTGGGCCTGGAATTGGAGCTGCAGTTTGAGAAAATTTGATTGTCCTCCTTTTACAATTCCAATGCCGCACTTTATGCTTTTGCATAAAGTATTGGGTTGGAAAGAAAGTCTTGCAACACTTTCTGACGAAGCCCTCAACGCGAAGCCGAACGCCATCACTCGCGAATTGGCGACTACACTTGGAATCACCCATATGGCCATCGGCAACCATCTGAACGACCTCGGCTATTGGAAGGTTTACTCGACATGGGTCCCTCATCAGCTCAGCGACTCTGAGCCGTGTCAGTGTCTGCGAATCACTGCTCCTTCATCCGCACAGAAAGGAACTTCTGAAGGAAATCGTTACTGGAGATGAGAGCTGGGTCCTCTACGTCAACCATACTCGCAAGAGTCAGTGGCTTCCACGAGGAGAATTGCCGCCACACGAACGGAAACCAGGGTTCCACGAGAAGAAGGTTCTTCTCTGCTGTTGGTGGGATTCAGAAGGAATGTTGTACTATGAGCTCCTGCCAACCGGTACCACCGTGACTGCCGTCGTCTACGCTGCTCAACTTCAGAAGTTGGCTGGCGTCATTCAAAAAGAGCGTCCCAAACGCGACGTTCTCCTTCTGCATGACAACGCTCGTCCACGTGTTGTGAAGATGACTCGCCAGACGATTTCGGAACTGGGCTGGGAAGTTTTACCCCATCCAGCGTATTCTCCGGACTTGGCCCCTTCCGACTATCATTTGTTCCGGGCCCTCAAGAATCACCTGCGGGACAAGGCCTTCGACGATCGAGCACAGCTCGAAAATGACGTCGGCCGTTTCTTCGCTTCGCAATCGCCAGAGTTCTGGGCAAAGGGCATCGAGCAGTTACCCGTGCGTTGGGAACATGTCATAGACAACAATGGTCATTACATTGTAGACTGAAATTGCATTTCAATAAAGTTATACAATTTTTCAAAATTTGCGCAGAGTGCTGCAAGACTTTCTTTCCAACCCAATACTTGAATATGAAGCTCAGTGCAATAGCAGCTCCTGAAAAATATTGCAACATTCCAATTCTGGAATCGCAACCCCACAACACGAATGGAACAGATGATGACCAAGGCTCCTCATTCAGGATGGAGGTGACGTGCCCGGAGGCAAAGTGGACCTTCATACAAGTCATGATTTTTACATTTGTTAAAAGTTGTTAATTTTTTTTTACCAGTCAACCGTCGTTAATTGACAGTAAGCTATTAACGGTTTCAGCGGAATCAGCTACCCATTGGAATCTTCGACCGTGACTTAAACCATTACGCGATTTGACATCATCCCATCGTGACCATCGTCTATATCGGTCGACATATTCCAACGGCTACCTCCGGCTAGTGACTGAATTTTCCTTCACGCCCCTTTCCCCCTTCCCATTTCCTCTCAATATAATCTCAAGCTTTGGGGAGGGCTTGCTGGCCGTATTGCCCGGCAGTAGCTAGACTCCAGCATTTCTTGTCAGGTTGCATGGAAACTTATCAACGGTAACTATATCAGGCCTCCGCTAATTTTATTTTGAAAAACTAAGAAATTTTGAGCAAGCGAAGAAGGGAACAAGTGTTATCCGTGCAAGACATCGTTATGAACAAGCTTCTCACTCGCTTCCCACAACTTCTTCGCCAATTCCATATCCTGGGCCTTCTCGCTTTCAACGGTCATCTGCACACACGACGTGATTTTGAAAACAAGATTAAGCGCTGAAATCATATGATTGGCGACAAAAAAAGCATAGGAGAGAGTACCTTGCAGTCAGAGAAGTATTTGCCATTGACCCGCCCGGCTTCCTCGGACACAGCCACGTGAATAGAGGTCTGGGCACCCTCTTCAGGTGTCTGCATTATGAATATCGTTACTTTACTCCCACAGTAGAAAATCAGTAGAAGGCTATGACCATCTTTGTAAGTCTCATTATATCAAAAATGTCTTATCCTATTGATACCCTAGCAGATATTACAGAAATGCTATTATCATAATTCCTATTATTCTTAGAATGATCAAATAAATTATTGATGGAGTTCAGCAAATTCCCCTCAAATTCATGCAAACTATTATCCGTGACCGGCGCTTTCGTCGCGGCCTAAATGGTTGCGGACATTTCGTCGTTGCACTATTTCGTCGCAGACCCAGATCGTCGCACATGCACGGCAAGGCACTATCTTACAGACAAGGTAAACAAAATTCACAGAAAGGAAGGGTATCTGACTCCTATCACTTGGGGAGGAGAAAGGGAAGGGAGGGATTCAATGTTCCTGTCGTTTTCGACTTATTTTGAGGTGCACAGTTCATGTGGAAACTTCAGTTTTTATGTGCATGGCACTGGAATGGATCAAAACATCAACAGCAGCAGTTCTCAGTCTACATGGTGAATTTTAATTATCTCCCAACGTTAGATTCAATAGTGCTATTATATACAGCAGTCCTAATTATTTTTGCATGTGCAGTTTTACAGATTAGACATTAACTTAGATTTCCTGTTCTTTTACAGATGAGCACCCACGTGACCTTCGAGCAACAAGCCTTTGTGCAATCTGGAAGGGATCGAGCGACAGATCTGACACAAAACCTGATCAATTGCTGTGACTGTAGCCCGGCTTTCAGTTTTTGGCATTTTGGGTCTGATAGAAGTGCTTTGCAGTACCAACTCGCTGAGCAGCGAAAAAATGCCAAAAGCTGAAAGCCGGACTGCAGTCACAGCAATTGATCAGGAGTTGTGTCAGAAAGGCTCATTTCTGAATTTCAAATTTCTTATTTTGTCCGTTATTCATTTTTGGCCAGGTCATGATCTTGCAAACTACATGAAGCCTCGCCACGGACCCCTACGGTTCTGCGAAAACCCGGTTCAGATGGAAAGCTGCACTAGGAGGAGTAAATTTTCATTGTACAGATACAAAGTGACTAGTTCTAAAATGCACCACTAGTGCCTTTCTTGGGTGGAGACGTTATCATACGACATCATCCCCTTCCCACCATGAAATGCCCCCTTGACAATGGAAGTGCGACGATCTGCGTCTGCGTCGATATAGTGCAACGACGAAATGGACTTGTGACGTTTTATTCGCGACGAATTGCCCACGACCATTTAGGCCGCGACGAAAACGCCAGTAACCACTATTATCATATGACATGGTTTCCCATACTTTGAGATTGACTAAACAAGTGCGGACAGTAGGCTTTACCGTCTTCGATACTAAGATTCCCATGAGGATATAACTAATATTGGACAGCATAGGACAGCACGACTCACGACTGATCGAGTAAAGGCGGAAAAGCTGCTCAAGAAAGCCATTTTGAGAATGAGCAGAAGAGCACCTTTCTGAGCTCGTTTATGAGCGTATGCATATGAAATTACACCGAGTCAACTGGTAATTGATAAAAGATGCTACGCGTAGCGATGGATGATGCTAATTTTTGGCTCGTCTTTCAGGTTGATTAATGGGCAAACGAATTTTACTATTCGAGCTAACGAATCGGTTTTGAGGAGAAAAATATTCTACCACACTTTCTGCGAAGATTACCGACAACATGGCATCTTTCTCATCCACAACCCAATTCCTACCAAGCAATAATTTTCAAAACCAGTATACTGACATCGCAAAATGAAATGAGATAAAATACGAGAGTGGTACAATACTTAACTGCTCATTTCATTCCAGAAAATCTGTGGTACATCTGTTCCCGATCAGACCAAGCCTCCTTCTAGAGGTATTTCACTCCTAGATGGACGTACTTGTCACATCGTTTTGGCAAAACCTGGATGCCAGAGGCATCAGAATACTTACGGTCGAGTGCACAGCCACTTCACCACTTTGTCCTTGCCCTGAATTTCTTCGGTGGAGATGATCCTGAATGTTACCATTGCAAGCTTCAGAACTTTGATTCCGGCATAAAGTGATGAATTCGGGTTTCATCGCACGTCAAATTGTGGTTGAAGAAGTTGTCTTTCTCTTCGTTGTGGTGATTGAGATGGTCCGACGCTCCAGTCACTCGGTTGGCCTTCTGGTCCAATGTCAGCTCTCATGGCACCCATCTCACACTCACCTTTTTGAACTTGACGGGAGTGTGGATAATGTTTTCGACGCTGCCAATGCTGATGTTCAGTTCAGCAGGTAAATCTTGCGCGGTAACGCAGCGATTTCCCATAATCTTTTCTTCAATTTGCGGATGTTCACCGGATTCACAGCAGTCGCGAGGGGAGAGCCACGCTCAAGGTCAGTCAATGATTCTTGCCGTCTGGAAATTTCTTGCACCAATCGAATATACTTATCCTCAATGGACAGTCTTCCTCAAACTGTGCTTCCGATCTTCGGAAAATATCTGCCGCCTTCATGTTCTCTTTTACGTGAAATTTTATTATGCAAAACTGTCGAACCGCAGAGGATACACCGTCAGACGTTATGTTCTTCATACTCATTCGCTTATTCGCAATGGTTGCCAGTCTTGGCATAGATCACATAGAGAATTGGGACTATCTGTTATATTTGGTTTTCATATTCTTTATTACCCTATTGATTTTCTATAATAGAAAGTGCAGGTAAGTGTTGAACCACCCTCGCCTTGAACGGACTGATTTCCTTTCAGACGATGATGACAGAAAGGGAAATCGAAACTCATTCTGCAACCACGAATATCTGAGAGGAAGAACTTATTTTGGTCATAAGTCCTCCTAAGAAACCCCCCCGCCCCCCCGGCTAAAAAAAAAAAAACAATTAAAACAAACTTATATCTGACCTTGATAAAAATGCTGAGAATAATGTGCACAATGGGTTGAAGAATCTGGGGAAGCCAGCGAGCAAATTCCGTGTGAACTACGCCCGGATGAAGGCAGTTCGCCACCACTCCTGTTGTTCCCATCATCATCATCGATAAATACTTCATGGTATTGAGAGACTCATGGGTGAAAGATGAGTCAGTAAGATAAGCATGGTACCAGTTCCTTCCAGGCGACGAGCCAGTTCCTTGGTGAACAGGACATTAGCAAGCTTCGTGTTTCCATAGATAAGATACTTGCTGAATTCCTTCTCCGAATTCAGATTGTCTAGGTCAACTTTGCCGTACGTATGTATGGCTGAGGACACGACCACAATGCGACTTGGGGCTGATTTCTCCAGGAGATCTGCACATTAAAATTCAAAAGTACCTGAAGATCTATTTCATCTGTCCTTCACGGGCTGGCATAGACACTGAGATAATTAATTGACCCAGAAGTGAAGTGGTGAGAAGGAAGTGTCCGAAGTGATTGGCAGCCATGGTATACTCGAGGTTATCTTCGGTCAAAGTCCGTTCTTGAAGTCCTGCCATTCCGGCATTATTGATCAAAACATCGAGACGATCCTCCGTCTTAAGGATCTCCTTAACAAACTCCCTAACCGAACTCAGTTTGCTCAAGTCGCAGTACTTGGGAACCACCTCCATGTTTCCCGTCGCCGCCTTGATGTCGTCTGTGAGATGAGAAGAATGGATTGGATGATGACTTACTTCCTAGATGCTTAGAGAAAGGGTAGATGACGTGGAATTGAGACGGACTGGCAGCGACGAGAGCTTTCTTCATATCTCGGCAGGCAAGGATGACTTTCGCCCCCCGACGTGCAAGGCCCATGGCCGTCGCTTTCCCGATTCCTATGTGGACAAAGATCCGTTCGCGTGGACTTACACATGATAATGAAATCTCAAGACTCGTGAGATGACATAAATGGAACGGACCGGTATTGGCGCCTGTGATGATGATCACTTTCCCAGTCATTTTCTTCTTGGAAGTGCACCATCTCGTCGTAAGCTTTATGTACAACTTGAATAGGATGAGGAGCATGGCAAGCCATGTAAAACATCCCACTGAGATGCAAAGCATTTCCAAATTCTTCTATTTTGTTCCTGATAGTAATGCACTGAACAATCCCGCCTGCAAGATTCTTTCAGGGAAGTAGCAGTTACCAGATCGATAATCCAATCTAGAAGAGAAACTGATAACGAGAATCATCAGTTTTTCCCCCTGATAAGATGGGACCCTTGGGGATGAAATGTAAATAGTGCCCAAGTACCCAAGAGCCCTGCATCCGATTGGAGTGTTCCCATCAGTCCACGGATCCTCCATTTCCCCTCACTGAGTGGGTAAATCTTACATCTTACGTCTTTCAACATCTAATACATACCCTTCTTCTATCTCACAAGCTGAATCTTTCCCCAACAAGTTATAACCATCATAACTTATGATTTGTATATATAGTACCACATCTATTCTGGTGGCCTTTTTGATGCTATAATAATTGTCATAATAAATTACACTACACAAATTCTACACAAAGCAAATTGAAGTTTTGTGACTTGATCTCGTCGTGTGACTTCTCAGTCTCCAAATGTCTCCCAGTTCATGGTGCGCTCCTTCCTATGTGCTATCTTGTACCTTTATTACGGAGGTGAAGACACTCGGCCTGACAATGTATCAACTTTTTCGTTGGCGAGTCTCCTTTCTTTGACGAAGTGAAGAACCTCAAGAGATCGCAAGGTCGTTCGAGTGTGCGCATGTGTTACGTTGTAAAATGCGGAACACCTAGCAATGGAAAGGTAAGTTCACGCGAAGGATGGGAGATAACCCAGGTAGCACATAACATTGATTCAACGTTGATTTGGTGTGGATCGAATGTTTCACTGTTGAAGGTTTATACTTCTATGTTGAATCAACATTGATTTAACGCGGTGACCATCACCGTTTATACACCACCCAGGTAGCACATAACATTGATTCAACGTTGATTTGGTGTGGATCGAATGTTTCACTGTTGAAGGTTTATACTTCTATGTTGAATCAACATTGATTTAACGCGGTCTGGTAGTGGCAAATATGTGGGTGTAACTGAGTTGTAACTTAGTTACGACGTGATAAGTGCCACCTTCACAACTGTAATTTAGTCGGAGCTAAGTTACCAAAGAAAACGTCGTTTCTTAGGAAAAAATATTATCTACCTTTAGGATTTTTTTGTGTATACTTCATCATGATTCGTTCAATCGTCCATAATACATTACGATCACGAAAAATGCTTGATTTAGGACAGATAAGAAGATGACTGAAGTTACGCCTGACCTGAAGTCTATCGCAGCAAACAAACAAAAAGAAAAAAAAACTCTCGCGAGCATCTGACATGGTGGAATTGCCTCAATAAAAACGTAAAATTAGAAAAAAAAAGTAGATTCAATAAAAATCATATATATTCAATATATACATTTATAAATATATACACGCCGGATATACATTTTTAAAGCCAATTCATCCATTGACTTGGACATGTTGAAATCTAGGCATTTATCTTACTAATGAACGAAAGTGCTTTTGTGAGGCTAGATCGGTGTGACCCATCTTTATATATCTCGTATATAAAGAAGAAAGTTTGTCTGTTCCTTTATGCATTCGGACTCCGCAGGAGCCAATGCAACCAAACTTTGCATGGCCTCCTCTTTCATCCAGGGAAGGTCGAGGGCTATGTTTCCGTCCAAACTTTTCACTCTCGGGGTACTTTTCCGGGGGACTGTATTGTCTGAGTTGGCATTGAGAGGAACGATTAACTGCTGGATTCGGTGGTGCAGTGGTTTCACACCTGACCGACGATCAAGGGGCCCGGGTTCGATTCCCAACCATCCCCAACTTCATTTTTTGTCCTCTCATGTCATCCAACTCTCCCCTCCCGGCCACCTGCATTACAGTACCCCGGGGTAATCCCATTTCTCGATCACTACAGTAGGTAGTAAGTAATATTCTTCTGATCAAGTTTTCATCGAAAATATGTTTCAAGACGATAAAAGCATTTTACCAGGAAGTTTCTTTTTCCCTTAAAAATAATTTAGAAATGATTCAAAGCGTGCAAGAAAAATTTTTAAAAGGGAAAGGGGTCTGAGCGCATTTTGCGACACCCAAGATCGGTAACTTATAGGAGACCATAAGGCTTACGTTCTCCAATTTGTCATGCATGCAATATTGAATTTCCCCGGGCAAAGCCGGGTACTTAAGCTATTCCTATATATTGAAGACACAATGAAGCTGCGTTCGTGCACATGAAGCCTCCGATGCTTGGGTCTGAGTGCATGTCCGCAAGTCCATGTGCGCATGTGCGGCGCCTTCTGCCTGGCAAAGGGTGTGCGTCTCCCTCGAGGAGGAGCACTTTTTTTTCCGGACCTTGCGACTGTCGGATCCATTCTCGAGAACGTAATAGCTCGAGGGGGGTGGTGGAAGAGTTCGGGTAGCATAAGAAGACCAAAAACAAAATGACGAGATCGGAAATCGAACCCTAGACTTCTTTATTACGAAGCAATCGTGTCACCAATACGCCACGAAACTCCAGTCTGTCACTATTCCTTTCCATGTCATCCCTAACATTACAACGGGAGAGAGGCATTCTACGAACCACGTTCGCATTCAAACGCGTATTCTATCGCATGTCCGACTTCTTGATTAGATGAAATAAATTATTTTTTCCCCCCAAAAAATCGCTAAAAAATGGTTTTGCAAGCAACGTTGCAATGGGCTGTCTAGTAACCCTGAACTTGAAACCTTAGTTTCCTAGGGGTGGAGCACCTGGACGATGGAGTTTAGTGGCCCTGTGACTGTTTTATCACAAGGGCCACCAAGGTGACGCAAAGCAGGAGTTCGAAATCTGAACAAATCTGGTATTTTCATCCCCGATATAGACACCGACGTGCTTGGAATGAGGCGCTGAATCATTGTTGACTGGGTATGGATTGAATGTATCACTATTGTTACATCCATGTTACTTCAACATTGATTCAACGCGGTGACCGTCACCGTTTATACACCCACTTTGGGCCAACATTCATTCAATGCTGGACCATTCACGGTCGA
>CAJPEV010000076.1:171742-191842 GCA_905338385.1 Darwinula stevensoni
GAGATCTCGCCGATCCTACGCATGAGTGCAAAATAAGCTGCTTCATCCTCGAGAGAAGAGTTAGGGGGCCTATAGCAAATTCCTATCACGATCTTTCCAGTTGCCCCACCGATCTCGCACCATAAGTGTTCGATTGCTCCACAGTTAGCCGAAGTGAGATCTTCTCTGACGCGAACGCCCAGTTCGGTTTTAGCGTACAACACGACTCCTCCCCCCTTAATGCTGCTTTACTTCCAGGAAATATAATTATTTTCCCTGGAATAAAGCTGCATTATCGGATAGTTCTCTGTTCAAAAATCCACGAAAAAATTTCGTTCACGGCTGTAAGTGGAGAACGATCTCTGACTCGCCTTGGGAAAGATTCATTTCAGAATCCTCTGCATAGTGCACCAAATGCACAAATCATGCTCAGAATAAAACAAGCTCGGCAAAAAAGGTCAATGAATTTTTTTCATGCTATAATTAATTTTAAAATACCTCATTCCGCAATACCGCATTACGGTGGGTCGCGAACTTTTTAGGGTGTCGGCAAGTGGGCCGCAGTTCAAAGAAGTTGGGAACCGCTGGCCTAACCCACATGGGCCAGCGATTTTCAATCACCATTAAATCCTGGAAATGCTGGGGCTGACTATATTAAGAAGGAAAAAGAAAATTCGGAACCAGAGAAGGAAGTGGGAGGGAAGACCGGGAATGTTTTTTCTCTTTGTTTCAGTCCTCAGCTCGCTTTCTTCCGGTGTACGTTGTGAACGTCAACTGTTCTTTTGATCGCGTGATTTCGAAATGTTAAACCTCCACTCTCCATATATTAGTGTCTTTCCCGATAATGAATCCATTTAGCATGAAAGCTAAAGTTTTTGTATTTGACTTCTCGCATGCATTGCATAATTTGCATTTCACTTCAGAAACAATTCTCAGCCATCATCAAATCAAATAATTAGGTGCACAAAAAGTGTTGTACCTGATGAGGAAAGAGGGCGACAAACTGATAGGTCATGATTTTTAGTGGCTGATCTCTGGCAGATACATAAGGAGAGAAAATATTGGAGTACGAATATGACTTGAATTCTCGGTTCATTCGTGAATTCGTGAACCTTGGTAGCGCTTATTCTCCTGAATGGAAATAGTGCTAATGTCAGATGTAATCTCCTAGAACATTGGTGTACAATAGGATTTCGATGCACGCCAAACTTGTGGCGATCAGGTCACTATTCACCACATTATACAAAATATATGCACTATTAACATAAAAAAGAATACGCAATCTTTTGAAAGTAGGTTTGAGGTTGTAAACCGTCATCAATCAAGACTGATAGACAGTAAAATACTAAGTAAAATGTAGCGAGTGGCGAACGTATTGGACTCCTTGGTCCTAGAAGATGGGCGTTCAACGTTAGTAACAGCACACATTAAAAAATAAGAATGGTGCAGGCCGGATAGCTCCAAATATATTACTTTTCATAAATCAGAAATACAATGAAAAGAACATTTACGATACAAATGCATTTTAAATAAAACAAACTAAATGCATTTTATTTACTTGAATGCGAAAAGTGATGTGACGTATCCAACTTGCGGACTGGATCCGTCACACCCTTGGACACCCCAATCCTAGAGCCTACGGTCATTACTCGCGATGTGACTTCTCGCATGCAAGAGATGAATCGCAAGAATATCCCATTGGTCCAAGCATCACTCAGTGGTTCTCCCCGTCACACATTTCACTTGGAACTTACCGGTGATATTTGGGAAGAACTCGTCACCGACTCTAGGTATTCAAACGCTTCACCACCATTCCTAAGGTGATGAAATGTCATTGTCAGTAAAAGATGTGAAAATTGCATCAATGTGGTCAGTTTGAGCCCCACCCAAAGGTCGTGAAATAAATATTAACATTAAAACTGCTAAACCGTATGATTTTCGTTTTTTACAATGCAAAAATAAATTATAAATAGAAGAAAAGATTATGGAAGAAAGTATCAAATTCACCTCGTATTTCTCGGTAAACTAACTTTTGGGACACCCTGTATATAAAAAAAAAATATCAAGCGCGGCATCAATAGAGACCTTCCCAGGTCCCGTTTCGAGTCATTCCAACTAATTGGAGACGCTCGATCGAGCTGTTCAGAATAAATTAATCCATCGATCTCGAATAGCCGTTCTGCATCAAGAGATTATACTAGCATTCAGTCATTCTTACTTCTCTCATTCCATCTGAAAATCATTTCTAGGCTGAGTCGCTCATTCGACCACTACTACATTCCATTCCCATCCCGTTCACGTCGAACTAATAACGTTTCGAACAGCATATTTCACCACATGTTTGGTAAACCATTTACGCATATTGAATGTGGCGGGTAATCGAAAAGTTTCCGATTTAACGCGACTAAGGATGAAACCTTATGCGAGACATCAAGAAATTTACTCGGTGTCGCATGTGTAGGTCATTTCCCGAAATTTTAAATTTGTAAAATTTTTGGACGATATCAGATGAACAGATGTCTGCCTGCTCTGTTGAACTTTTGTATGAACATCGTATGGGAACCATCTGTTTGCATACTGGCACACTCACTTTTTGACATCGCGCAGATGATGTGTGGAGGTTGTGACTCGAACTCTGAACGATAAATTCCGCTGAAATGTTCGCGGTATCACCTACTCGTATTATGCCAACTCATGTAAATTTCCTTTCGTTATCATCTATGGTGCTCCCTCCGTAAGCTTGTGAATTCGGAAACTTTTTGGGGCCACCTGGTATTCAGGGTAACCCGTCTCAGAATGTTCAATGGATTAGGGATGAGGAGGCACAAAGAGCAGAAGCTAGTTGCTCTACCTGCCTATGTACACGTTCTGTGTACGCCTTACATTATTGTTGAAACTTCTGTCTTTCGAACGACGAATTGACGTTTTCACGATTCAAAACTATTTTGTTTTATTTCAACCTGGGCTCTAGAACCCACAGATATGAGTCGAGGAAGAGCAATGATAGAGTTCTTTTCATTCCCGCATGAATACATATCACATGACACTTTTAGAAGCATCAATGAAACATGGGGGCAATAGGACACAAGGGAAAGGGGGCATTATCTTGAATGATGAAACTCATGGGAACTTTTTGGCACCACTGCTGCTGGGATGACGCACAGATGGATCATCTGACTCGCTGCCCGACTCACGGCGCGACAAACGTCGATGTCGGCGTTCTGTTCCCTTTTTTGGACTTCCTGGGATATTAGAGACCCTTTGTCCCTCCTGGAAAGACCTCAAAAGCTGCTGGGACCTTGCTTCCCACAGCATGCTCTGCCTCTGCACCACATCTGGGTACCTGATTACCATAAACGATGCAATGTAAGTGCAGTAAAAAAAGAAGTGTAGGAGTGTATTGGTACATCAACTGGAGCATTAAAACAACTTGGGCCATTCATGTTTTCCCAAACAGCACGAGGATGAATGCTGAACTCACCCACAGACTGCTCTCGGCTACATTTTCAATTTTGTAATATACTGCCAGCAACACCAACGAGTTGAGCGATTTTGATGAAATTTGTTACATAAGCTCGAACTAGCATACTATGAAATCAATTAGAGTTTCAAGTGTGTGGGATGAATATTAATGGAGAAAACTTGCCAATTAATCCAATTTAAACATCAGCTATGGGTTCAAAATAATCGACCAAAACAGTTTTTATGAGGTTTTTACTGATGAAACATGGTCTACACTACCTTTAAGAATGAAAGAATAAGGGTGGATTTTTGAAGCGAGAACTATCTGATAATGCAGCTTTATTTCCAGGGAATATCATGTATTTTCCCTGGAATAAAGTTGCATTATCAGATAGTTCTCTCTTCAAAAATCCACCCTTAGTTATTTTTATTGCATAATATTTTTACCACTCTCATGATATTCACGGATATGATGGACATGTGGAGAGACTGAATGGAACAGATGCCAGCATGGCTTCTCCCATGCATAGTGATAATTCCAAATCAGCTCAGGTGTGAAGAGATGCTAATTGTTTACATTAGAAAGATATTTTGAAAATAACATTAACTGATTTATAAACATAAAGACTTCTCGTTCTCAAATAAATTTTCAGAATGTGTCATATCCAACAAGGTCACAAAACAGCCTAGCTTTCTTTTCTGAGTTCTGCAATCATGGGGTGACTTACACTTATTTCAGGTTTTCATTTTATCTATAGAATGAACATAATACTAAATTGATACGTTTTATTATAAAACAGAAATTTGACAATTAAAGCTACTTCAACCAGAGGTTCCATGAAATGTCAAGTCTGTCACATTTCTTTGCACAGAGATACACCTCTGGCAGAAGAGAGTATGCAAGACTTTGGCTAGTGGAATTTTCAGTCATTGCCTAAGGCTATTTGTTGCAGCTTTTATGTGTTGATTCGACATTTATAATATAGTTAAGTTCATTTTGTATATGAAATATATATTCAACTCTGGATGTCATGTCCCACACTTTGAACAGGCCCAGCTCCAACAATCACCATATAAGGAATGAATAGTCCAAAGCAGCCAACCATTAATTCCATACTCCTACAACACTCCCCACAGCTTCCCTTGAAGTACATGTTACAAGTTTAAAGTTTCAAGACCCCCAAAATACCTCATTGGCATATTCCCAATGACTCTTGAGAGAATCTGGTGAAGAGCGAAGAACAGGTAGTTGGTGTACTCTTTCAAATCCCTCTTCTTAAAAGGTGGAAGCACCACAATGATCTGGCAGATCATTGTGGTGCTTCCACCCTTTAAGAAGAGGGATCCATGGTGCTGTTTCAGATTCTAAGGTGGTTCAACATACCCTATGCAAACACAAGCACTCATTGATGCCCATTGCTTTCAGAGTCTCTGCCTGGATTTTATCCATGCCAGAAAACTTTCTGTTCTTCAAGCTAACCATAACTTCTTGAACTTCCTCCATATTGAGACTATTCTCAACACAGACAGGCTCTGAGTAGGGGGACATCCAAGTCACTGTAGATGAGTTTAAGAGCTCCTCAAAGAGTTTCTTCCACCTTCCAAGTAATTCGACTTTAGAAGCCAACACCTTCCTGTTATGGTCTTTCATGATCCAGAGAGCATGTTGCCTGCCTTGCTGAACCCTTTGAATGGTTCATCAGAACACCTTGTTTGCAGTGCGATGGTTATATTCCATCTTTTTGCCGAATTTCATCCATGCCTCCTGTTTCACTTTTGAAACAAGTCTAGAAGCAGTTTCTCATGCCTCTTTGTAAGACTCCCTTTGAAAGTAATGATCAACAGGACATACTGTATATGCCCTATGGGTTGCCTTCTTGGTGGCAACAACCAGCCTTACCTCTGATGTCCACCAGGGGGTCAGCCTGGTGTTACCACCTGCCACTCTGACTTGCTTTTTGCCACATACTTTCACTGTTGCAGCCAAAACACCAGATCGAAATAGATCCCATTTGATCTCTATATCATATATACCTGTACAGTGAGCACTTGGGAAAAACTTTGGTCGATCACTCTTGCCAAACCATAGCAAATTTAGATTCAAATAAAGTCAAAGACAAAGTTGACCAAAATAAAAAAGGAAGCTTCAACACAGATTTTCTTCCTGTAGGGATTGCTCAATTCTGATTAATTAAAAAACCTGTTAATTGCTATTTATGATGAATAGTTGAACTATTAACATTGAAAGACTGACTTGGAAATGAACTCAGCATCAAATGGGAGTTGGAATTCCCAGCCAGCACTTCCTTGAGGTTCTGCAACTCCCCGAAAGATATCTTCCAGCTCTTCGTTGGGAAGGCGGGTCACATGTGCCAACTGTTTTCTCTCCACATGTCTGGTTGTTGTGTAACGATAAAGCTGCAGCAAAAGACAAGAAAAAAAGGAAAACAACTTCAAAAGTGAAACAATTGGAACTTTCCTCTAGTAATCACTGTTTTCTTAAACCATAATCTACAACTATTTTCAATACTTTCATTTTCTTTCACTACAATAGTTGTGCACAGCCACAACTAGAAACAAAGGACAAACACTAACTAAAAATCCCTATGCATCTACTGTAAATAACTTTTATGAGGACATAGATATGGGTAAAAAATCTTTAAAATTTTATTTATGGCCCTACAGCTTCACTGGTGAAATGGATTTTCAAAATGATGGACTGACAAGGTAATCCCTGGCACGACACATGAGATCACTGGGGATCCCTGACTTGGCAGAGATGGTGTCCTTGGGGTAAAGGATATCAGAGCGCAGAACCCAGTTTCCCTGCACCAAGACACTGCATCCCTGCAGGGCCTTCAATGTTGATATCACCTCTCCAGTCCCAACCAGAGATAGCACTCCTTTGAAAGGAAGCAGCTTTGCTGCTCAAAAACATAAATCAATCAAATCACAAATCAATTTCAAGTAAATTTCTTCATGGTGAATGGGGGAAGATATAGAGGCTCATGATAAATCCATTCATATTGATCAACATATGGCATGAGAAACAAGGAAGGAAGTAGAGATATTTTCCACTACTGTATCAAGGTGTTTCACACATCCATTGCAACCTAATATGCAAGTATTTAAATGCACATCTAATGGGTAGAAGGTAAAGAGGAATTCAGCTGCAACATTTAAATTATAATGTAATCAGCTGTTGCATATCAAAATTGCAAGGAAATCTCTATGACCAGGTAAAAATTGAATTTAGGAGTACATAATATCCTTTTTTCTCTTTTCACCCATTGGCATATGAAGCCAGCAGTTTTCTGGCCACTATAACGATGCCCATTCCTACTAAACCAGCAATCCACTGGGTGTAGCTGGCTACTTGTTTCTTTAAGAAGAGTTCATGCATTTCTCCAAGAGATAGCACCATATGTTGCATATAGAACTGAACTGAACAGTGCTATATGCAACATATGTTGCATATAGCACTGAAGAACTGGAATACTAAATTCCTATTTTTAAAATCCTAATATGCTAAAAAATTTAGTTCTTGAAAATTAATAAGCCAATGGGTTAATCTGGTATAGAGGAAAGAATGGAATCCCTCTAGGACACCACATACCATTCCGCATGAGTGCCTCAACACGATTTGAAATAGGGAGCATCTGGAGAAGCTTCCGTGGCAGGTTTTCAAGGCTTCTCCCATGTGCTGCATTGTCCACAGGAGACTCTTCACTTCCCTCACTTGGTGTCAAGTGCTTCAAATATTCCATCAGTGGCAAGGACAACTCTCCTATCCAATCCTCCTTAGTTCCACTCACTAGGTGCATCCGTGTCAACTGATCATACAAAAAAAAGGGTTTTAGCAATGTCAAAAAATATATCTAATCATGAACAAATCACAAAACTGTTAATTGCATAATGAGCAAATGACCATGAACTCATGCAGATACAGTAATCTTAATCTCAACCTTAATACTTGAACTACTACAGAAAATGTCAGAAAATGAAAATAGCATAATGTCTATGGTGCCTTAACATGGTTACTCAAAGAAAGGAGGGCCATTCATCATGGAGATGGATATCACTTCCAATTCTAGCTGTCATCTGGACAGCCCTAGTTTATAGGAAATCCAATTCATGGTCTCTGAAGAACCTCACCTTCAGCCATTTCACTTACTCTTCATTCTTCCCCCTATATTTTCTATTCACAAACAAGGAAAGGTTTTTTCTGCATTCACACACCAACTTAAAAGGACACTGAGGGAAATTATGGGTGAAGAGAGAAGGAACTAAAAAGAAAGACCTCTGAGGATTGCGATGAGATGGAGTTGGTGTTGAGAGATACCCAGGGCTCCTCAGCAGCCTGGGTCTGCTGAGCATGGTATCTCCTTGTCTTATCCCGGATCCGCCTGCGATCTGATGCAAACTTCACAGTCACCATCTCTGCTTCCCCTTCTTCTTCACCTTCAAAGGAAACCAAATTGGTTGAAGGATTGTGCAAACATCTACACAACTGGGAGAAATACTTGATATGGGAAGTATTGCCATGAAAGTTTAGAAAATGTAGCACATAACTAGTTTCCTCTCTTAGTTACACCACACTAGAAAAACATCAAAAATTAAAATATGTATTTCTCACCCACTGCCATGCATTGAACTCCAATGCAAGAAACTCTCTCTGCTATCTGCCAAGATGTGACAGCTTTCTCAGTTGGACTGAATATCAAAAGTCTTGTAATGGCATTGGCCTATAATCAATTTTTTGCAATGATATTTCATGAGGACTTCAAAGGAACATCAAGAGAAAGGATGCTTGAGAGATGCAGACACATGACTCCAGAGTTCCAAGATACATGATATCTGTGCATCACAGTCTTTCTTTCTTATTCTTAAATTTATTAGCAGCTCTAATCTAGCTAATGTACTCTGTAAAGACCTCATAATTTGAATTGATGTGGGATATGACCAGTGCTCATGCAAAAGAGGGCAATTTAACTTGATTCATCCTGATCTGAACTGATGAATCTTCCTTTTCATATAGTGGAAGCAACTCACCTTCAGCACTGTCCTCTTCTTGTGCTTCCTTCTTCCTCCTTCGCTCATCACCCACATTTAAATAATCAAAAGATGGGCGCATGTGCAGGATGGCAGCCAAAGGGGAAATATGCAGGACCCCACCTGCCATTACACCAATGGCATAGCGGTCTGCATTCTGCACTGCCAACTTTGAGTCCAGCACCCGCTTGTCCATGTATCCTCTTGGGGGTGGAGAAATTTATTTCGTCTTACTCAACTTCTCTGAATCCTTCTTGTTAGCTATAATTTTCATACTAGTAAATCAAAATGTTTGTCTAGCTTGCATTTACAGTAAATGTAAACTCTTTGGAAACACATTCATAATATACCTATTCTACTCTGGAATAACTGACAAAGGGAGTCAGAAATGATATTTTTTGAAGTTTTATTGTCAAAACCATTGGTATTTTCAAGACAACATATAACACAAGTAAAACAACCCAAAATTGTTCATTACTTAGTATGTATTCATGTTGCTGCTTCTACTTTAAAGCATGGATATCACATAATAACTGTAAGCACGGCTTCAAATATGAGTTACTGTTAATCCCATACAGATAATAAATTTAAAGACTAGTCAAATCTCAAGATCCTTTCTCAAGAGTGTGTCTCTAAAGCCAATGAGAGGACCCAGTGCCATCATACTCAACAGCATGTTTTAAACCAAAAGTTTGAATGCCTCAATCTGATGACTGCTACTGAAGCTAGGGTTCTTCAATTAGATTTTCCCACCAATGAAGAAGGAATGCAGCCCTCCTTACCTAGGATACAAAGCTGTTGACGGAGGTGCATCAAGACCATCAACATTGATGGCAATCTGCTCTCCTTTACTCTGGTCATAATTTGGACTCTCTGTGTTCACAGCCAGGGTCAGCTCCAATCTCTTCTGCTTTGGTTTCACCCGGGCCTATGTGAAAATATAATACTAGCACTATTTCCTTCTGCTTGTCATGCATGGCTCATCATACCCCAAATACGTTCAATCAAAGAATTGGGCTCAAATCCATAAACCTCATATAGGGGATATAAAGGTGCCTTTAAGCAAAAGAGCTCTTTTTCTCCCATAGCAGTCCAAGTATTCTTAAAGGACCCTAAACTACAGGAGGTTTCAGATCAGCATTTGGGCCTTTGGAATTGGACCTGCCGCTTAGGACATGATGAGAAGTAAATAATAGCCCCCCCCCCAAAAAAAAAAAAATAAATAAAATAATATAATAATAATAAAAACACAATGGATTTGAGTGATCTTGATGAAATTTGATACACATGCTCATTCTAGCATACCATGAAATCATTTAGAGTTTCAAGTGTGTGGGATGAATATTAATGGAGAAAACTTGGCAAACAATCCAATTTCAATAGCGGCAATGGGGTCAAACTAATCGCCCGAAACGATCATCTAGAAGGTGATGAAACTGATGAAACGTGGCAGTAGAACTCCTAATGATGTGCAGAAAAATCGTGCGGAGTTTTGAGGTCGTGAGATGAGGCAATGAGGAGAAAACTTGCCATATTCCCGAGGAATTTGGGAAGGGGGCAGCGCCATTGAAGGCGCTTGTTTCCTGTTTCCTCCGCCGGCGAGTGTAGCAAACGCGGCGCGTTCGGGCCGGCAACACTAGTCAAATGATGCGACACGCAGTGGAGGTATCGATATCGAGTGCATCGGAGATCACGACCTGGAAGGACCCGCGCCCATAGAACCGAAGCGCGCAGCAGACCTACAGCAGAGGCGATATCGCATAGTTCCTATTCGTTCTGCGCTCTACAGGGTGTTCAGAAAGTCGCTCCCTATTTTAAAATTGTGACTATGTATGTCATTTTTTGACTGGAAGTAAGATTCTCCGTCATGGCCTCGAGGTGGTGATGAAGGGAGAATGCCTTGGATGCAACTTCCCATTTTCTCCGCCTCCACCCCTCATACTGCGCAGCTACTTGCGCACGGTGTCGAAGATTCAGGGTGACATGCACCAGATTCTTTTAACTTCAAACTGATTCGTTTTCATAATGGGCGTCTATGGGAATAAGTTTATCTCTGTTAAACTGATTCCCATAAGAGACCATAGTGAGGGGTCAGTACTTGGAATGCTGCTTCCACGACCGCCGACACCCATTATCCTTCCATAAACGTCGAACTGTGAAACCTGTCTCAGACGTCTTCTCCGAGAATGCCGATTACTCTCTTTCTTCTCTCTTCCGCCGATGCCGAATTTCTTTGTCCGTATTCGAACCCTTGATTTCATGACCAATGCGTTTCATTTCGACTACTTTACCACCACACCACCGTCACCACACGAATTCAGGAAGGTACATTTTAACACTCTAAGTGTTCTTCCCCATCCTTGATCTAAGCCCCCAGGAATGCCGACCAAATGACTAATTTCAGTTACATTTTGATGACTGTAAATATTTAAAGTTGTATGGAACCATTTGCTTACTTTCCTTAGTCGATATTTTTCTAAAATGTGCGATGTTGTTGAGATATCAAATAATTTTGTGAATGACACATCACCGAGAAATCTGCCTTTTTTCCCCCTTTGGCTTGCCTCGTGCATATAGTTTTGTCGCTGTGTCGATGAAATGTAAAACCGTAATAGCCCGCCTGATGAGCTTGTCCTCTTATATGTGAAGAGTTATAATGCAACCTGAAGTTTTTTTCCAGTGTGCAAGGTTGCATCGCATGTATGAGTCTACAAGATGCTTCCTCAGCCACGGTCGTTGTTTATCCAAGATCACTCCCTTTTATACACTTCGCCGAAGAAACCTTGCCGGATGTGTCAGATGAGGGGGGGAAGGAGAATGCAAAGAAAAGTGTTTTTTACGTCGGCATTCAAGGATAGTGCCCCAAAGGGACGTCCTTTTCCGCCGACCTGTCCCTCTATGCCGAAATTCGACTTCGGCATTCCCGGAATCATCTAGAGTGGAGACATATTTTTCTTCGTCCCAGTCGGCATTAAAGGACAACCTCCATCGGCATTCGCGGACTAGTGTAAAATCGGCATACACGGAAGACTGAAAGTTCGGCATTCCAGGAGCTTCCCCATAGTGAGATCAGATTAGTTTCGCTTAAACGAATCCGGTAAATGTCACCCTCAATGTTGCCACCATGGAGGTTCGCTGCAAACAAATCAATCATAAAATCCTATCGAATTCTATTTCTTTCCACACAAAAACCATTGTTCCGAGTCCAAAAATTACAAACGTTGTTACCTCGTAAAACTTAAAAAAAAAGGAATGACGTTCCAAAAATCCTGTAGATCGGTTTTAAAAATTGTCCACCAAAAGGACGATGCCCTAAGGTGTGAACCGGTACCTCTGCAATACCTCTTCAGGAAAGCACTGCTCCAAGTCGATCATGAAACACACGCTCCTTGGCGTCAAGTGCTTCAACTGAGTTCGGGCGAGGCTGCTCATTCACTACTTTCTTTACATCCACGGAAACATTCAGGACAAAAAAAAATTAAAGTATTGTCTGTGGACATAGTGAAGCAGTAAGGAAGTGTGTCGAGCCAGCGGGATGTTCCTCTTCGGTGCTAATGGAGGTTTAAAGTAGGGTCATCGTAGCATTAAACTAATAAGGAATTTAATGCTGCGTTAGGCTAATTTCTTTTCATGCAATCCACATTAAAAGTCTCCCTAAAGTAACTTTAACTCCACCCCTTATGGAGGTTTAAAGCTGGCATTAGGCTAAAGTCAGTTTCATGCAATCCACCCGAGATCTCAGGAGGCAATTTCAAGTTGTTAGGAATGTTTCATCGATGTAGTCTAATTTGGATGCATGTATCAGCTTCATGCATCAGGCTGATGCATGCATCCAGTTGATGCGTGGTAAGCATCCCAATTACCTCTCTTAATGCAGATGAGGCTGCAAAATCCAGTATTTGTGAAAGAATCATGGCTGTATCGATTTTTACACCGGAGACCGGGCATCGACCGATTCAGGTGTTTTCCATGAAACCGGAAAAACCGATATTTGGGTCTGCTGGTTTTACGGTGTTTTAACCCTCGTATGACGGAAATACTTTTTCTTACAGTCATAACGGAAAGGGGTCAATCCTGACTCCAGAGGAAGAAATAACACATCTCAAGATACATATTGAATATTTGCGGGTAAACACTGACAACGATACAAAAGCTTTAAAAATAAGCAAAAAATAACTGCGATTATAGATTGATTTTTCAATATAACGCAAAAGCACATATTGGGGTTCAAAAGGACCCATTTCCGTCCCGAAGGTTAATATTTTATTTTATATTTTCACGATCAACATGCATCGCATCTCTTCCTCAATTTCCTGGCATTTCGTAGCAGGCCGGGGAACTCCTACTAATAGTGGAAGATGCGATCTGCATTTATTCCAGAGAACGGAATATGAATCTTGATAGCACATGGTCAGAAGCGAGGAGCCGTCGGGAGCGAAACTTCACGCTAAATGGCAGAGGGCTAAGGAGCATGAGCGAAAGGCAGCTAACTACACCCCCATTGAATCCTCAAAGAAGCGCTTGCTGTTGAATTTTTCTTAAACAAACGCATAAATCTTGAATAGGCCTGCTTCCATTAAATTTGCTGAGAGGCAGCCTTCGTGTGCAGCAATATGGGCCCGCGCTGAATGTAGGTTACGCTTGGCCTATCTTAGCCTACGCCTTGTTTTTTTTTTCAATTGTAGTCATGAGGAATGCTAAGGCAGTAGTTACATAGATTCAGACATATGCCTCGAACCAGAATTGATGTAAATATCTTCCTTGCGAACTTTTGTGAAAACAGGATATGACATGGATATATGGCTAGTTTTCTTGTGGTTTGGGGCGCTATTTGTTGTAGTTTTCTTATTTTCGATAAACACATGATTTCAATAAACAAGTAATATAACGGTATTCCACTATGTTCAATGCAGAACTGATGCACCAAATTCTACATATGTAGTTATCGAGATGACACTAACTCTCCAAAAATGACCAAAAACAAGCACAAAGACTGGTATCGAAGTAGGGTCTTTTCATATCAACTCAACCAAGGTGGTTGTTCAACCAGTACAGATTTACTTGAAATTTGGCACATATGATGTCTTATGAGAAGATAAGTGTGGTTAAAATTCAGTGTCATCAGTCAAATGGTTTTGAAAGTATTGCCTCCCAAAATGTTGGGGGTAAGGAGGAAAGTGGGGACAGCCCTATAATCGCTGGCTTCTTTACTGGTTGTCTCTTCAATAGCGTGTCCGTGGTCGCCTAGTCCTAGCACAGAGAAGAGATTGAACTATCCGAGGATATACACATTTTTCTGGTCAATGCAGGTGCTGAGAATATTGATCTCGAGAAAAGAGCCGCAGCACATTGGGAGAGTAGTCCGTTCCTTCATTCAGAATGAACTTGCGTTTAAAAATGCGAAAAGAATTTATCTGAATTCCGTGTATGGTCCTTGTAGCTCTTGGAGTCCCAGTCCTCTCAGGCCTCAGCGTTGTCGGGTGAAACGGTTGAAGTTAAATAAATGAAAGCTGCTCTACGTGAGTGTTCAATATTTATCATTTGTAGTGATCATATTATAGAGGAAGACGCACTCGAACGTCCTCTTGGCTACACCTTCTCCAACATACTATAATGTATATGAATCATAGATGCCGATTTCATGAAGGATGCGAGAAGTTACGAAGCAATATCAGCGGAGAAAATTATTATCTCCATGGGGCGCTAGATTTAGAGCATGGTTAATTAATTATTCTAATTATTTTTATTTAATTAATTATGAAATTTTCTGATTAATCAATGATTAACGTTGGGCTGCCGGTTTTGGGCATAAGCCCATACGGGAAAAAATTCACAAGTGGTTCAATTTTGCGATTGAATGTGCCTCGTTAAATTCGCGAAATTGAAGTGGGCAACATTTCTCACTGAAATGTTTTTTTTTTTCATGTTGCATAGTTTCATACCCCCCCCCCCCCCTTGCAGTTTAACCAAATGACGTCCCTGATCTCCGTGACTATTCATGTCGACCTACGAGCGAAACTACGAAAAGTGGATTGGCTGCCACGGGCTGAGGATTTCTCGTGACAAATGTAAAAAAAAAGTCTGCTTGCCAATGTCTAAGGATTGGAGTATCCCAGTTTCAGGTTTTACTCCGTTATTCTTAGACAGGAATACGCATTCATATCAAGGAAACAGTATGAGAGGAGTGGAAGACATTCCAGTGTAGCGAAAAACTGCTGCTGCTTAGTTTCCTGTAAAGCAGAGGAACTCGAATTTTTTTGGTCGGGGGTAGCATCCAGACTTAACTTATTTGGGTCGCACTAATAAAAAAATTACTCTTTACTGAAAAGTACTTTTTGCCTTCGCGGGTCACAGTTTGGGTGCTGTAAAAGGTGGATGCCTGTTAGGGGTGGTTTTGGCCCTCTTTCTATAATTTATACTTGATATATTCTACTAGCGTAGGCCAGAAAAGTGGAGTGCTCCGGTCATTTATGCAGGAAATTTAGCATACAAGGGGCTGCAAAAGTTGCCCTCAAAAGGAGCAGCCTCACGTTTTGCTTATTCATGAAACTCTTCCATCTTTACCATTCACGTGCATGGCGTCGGTGCTCATGGCCTACAGTAATCACACTTGGGCATGTTACAATTACTGTATATCAATCTACTGTATGCTCAGAATATTACAATTTTGCAGATTCCTGGGTTGCAACAAGGAAGAATGATGAATGAGACAAGTAAAAATTCAAAAAATCATACATGATTGAATAGACAGTGATCCATTTTTCGGCATAAATAGTTGCACAAAATTAAGTCACTGTGTTTCACTTATTATTTAAAAAAGAACTTTTTTCATATGCAAACAAATTTGCAGACTTAAAGTGGGTTTCAATAGAAACAAAATATGTAGGTATTTTTTTTTTAGCAAATAACCCATTACTGAACAATTAAAAATAAAGGCATGTTCTGCAGAAAGCAGGACACTTTCTCCAGAACAATGGTATGCCTCACATCTCTGCCTTTTTGATACAGAAATGAGCACTAAAACCATTTGCATATTTTGCTTCTGAAGGCACATACCTTTCGGTTGAATAGTTTCCTGAACTTGTATTTGAGTCAATGGGAAATAGTTTCTAATTATGCCAACTAATGACAACAATTACTTACTTTAATAATAGACATGAGGCTGTGAAATAGAGTTCTTCCAATTCTAACTACCATGAACTAAGGTCTAAGGTTTTCTCATCCTAAATATTATGTTCTCCTATTCAAGGACCTCCAAATATATTAATGTATATGTTAGGAGAAGGCAAAGAGTTGCAATTTTTGCAACTGCAATTGTGCAGCACATGAAACAGTAATGGTAAAGCCAGAATTTTCCAAAAAAAAAGGGGACATTTTCAACAATAAGACTAATATTTGCCACCTCACAGCACCTTTGGGGTGGAGCATCTTTAAACCTGTCATTCAATACATGAAGGCCAGACAAGAGGTGAATCATTTCCTGCTGAAAACAATTTTTTATCAACCACAATCCATATCTTCAATATTTGGGTGTTGAAACCCTTCCCTTATGGGCATACATCCATTGCTTGAGAATTGCTCGTCAGAGGTCCCTAGAAAGGGACATCCAAGTTAGAGCCACAAAGACTAGCTTGACAGGCTGCATTTTACTTCTAAAATTCCATAGAACAACATAGGCCTGACTTAGGAGTGAAGCAGGAGCAAGATGAAACAAAAACAGAAAAAAAAAAAAACAAGAATAAGAATATTACAAGCTCACACCAAGAAATCTATTTGTCATAACCAATGGCCAATGTGCTACCTTAACTTCTCAACTTTCAAGTTTACATTTTTAGAGTCAGCACTCATAGGAGTACTCTTGGGTGCAACAGTCAAGGGATTAGATAGATCACCATGAAGAAAACTTCAGCAGCCATTTTGTATTTATACAAATTTACTTCAATTAAGCCCCATAATAACCAACAGGTTGCATAACATAACTGTATAACAATGAGTTCTTCAAATGCAAAATAAGGGAATCCTTCCAAGCTAAATGATTGACCATTTATGAGGAATGTTCACTATAAATGCATCACACTTTGTTTGTCCATAAGAGTCTCAGAAGCTTTTACATTCTGCCCAGTATTTATCTCAAACAGCTAAACATTATGTAATCTTAAAATAATACACTTCAAACTGGCAAAGCTAACTATTTTTTATGAAAAATGTAGATAATGTGCACCTACTAATAGCAATAACAGAAACAGAAGTAATGACAATAACAATAACTAGTAATTACAGAAGTATATTGGTACATAATATAAGCATACACCTGGAAAGGAAACTCAGATGAAATGGGATACTGTGAGGGATTTCAGAAGGAATAATAGCTCTTATTTACAAGATTCACCTTGTATTTTTAAACATTTTATTGCAGGTACAATAATTTCCAATTCCTTAAATGATCTAATGTCAACACCAGTATCAACACATAAGTGTCTGCCAGTTTTACTGGAACTTTTGGAGCAAATATCAAACTATTGCATATCTGACAAATTTAAGTCTAACACAATTTAAGTTCACTTAAGCCTATGCATGGACTACCCAATGGATAAGCTTACACAAAACTCTGGCATATTTTGGTGGCCTACAATAATGATTCAAGATAGGTGACATGTTTCCATAACTGGATATATATCTACTTAGGGCCCATCATCCAAACACAAGGAGTGACAGCAAAGGATAAAACCAAGTGAGACTCATAGGCTAACAGTAAATTGTCTGTTGCTACCTGGATTACATGTGAATCATCATAGGAGAGAGATGCAGGACGAACAGGATACTGAATCAAATACAGTTTCTCCTCCATACTCTTGTTCAGGTAAACTGGGACCTATGGAAGAAATGAAACTTGTTGAATGTTGAATGAAAAGCAACAAATAACATATTCTATGCCAGGTCTTTGAAGGCTAAGCAGAAGGAGTTTTGAATAAGGCAACTTTAAAGTAGGCCCATTTTTTATCCTAGGCCTGCTAGCAGGAAACAGCATAGCTGTACAGTGAATTTGAATTGCATATGGTCAAACATTTACAAATTAATTTTGTACTGTACACAGCTAAAATTCCCACTGTAAGACACAATATGATTCTAGTGGACACAGGGTGCTCCAGGGCCTGCACTCTGGAATAGCCTCTCTGCAATCCTCTCCCCATCTGCATTTCAAATAAATTCTATCCTTGAGGGACTCAATTATGTTAAGGTACATTGGGGCTCTCTTGCCATTGGGGTTCTTCAAAGTCCCACACCTAAAGGCAAGCCGAGCTTTCTCAAACGCCTGGAGTAAAATACGAGCAGCTTGGTTGATATTGAACCTGGGTTCTCTGCCACGGGACACATGGTACCCAGCTACCACACGAACCATTCACTTGTCCCAGTAGTAGGCCGAGGCGAAATCCTTAATATAAGCCTTGAGAGACTAAGAGCCCACATTTAATGAAATTAATACATAAAATGAAAGTTCCTAGACTCCCAGGAATTCATTCCGCTTGCATTGTAGGCTTTCCCGGCAAAGCCTACGTAAGCCTAATAGACTAATGTTAGGTGGCGAAAATGACGAACTTCGGCAACAACAGGATCATCTGCCTCCTCCTCTTCGCTTCCTGACATGATGAGACAACGCTGACTGTTACTTCAGAATTTTGCACATGAGGTCAACGACACTACCGTGAAGTCTAAAGGTCTCAGCATACGGAAAACCGAAGTGATTCTCAACCTGAGTGCCGCTAGAGGCTGACAGGGGTGCCGTCAGCTGGCAATTACTTTCGCAAATGGTGGGAACACTTATATAATATGGAATCTGTGCTCGAGCATCTAAAAATCCCATTAAATTTTGGCATGTGGTAGGATTACGGTGAACGTAGTGATGAGCCAAAATCGCTGCAAACGAGGGTTGAGATACGGAGTTTTAAAATTGCTACTGGGCCAAAAAAAAAGAGCGCAAGCTTTCAGCATTTATATTTCCCCCTATTATTGACTTTATTAGTACAATCACTAACTAACTTTACAAATTGAAAGCAGAAAAGTTAAGCGGAGATCATAATACCTCAAAATCACTTCGAATATTGGCTCAAAGACCCCCCCCCCCTCCCCCAATTTGACACAGTAGTCATGATTCCCTCACAGATAATAGATTGACATTTTTGAAATATAGGAAATTTTTTATGTTAAAATTCTCCAACGAAACAGATGTATTAATTAAGTCAGCAAATGTTTGTATTCCCCCTCCTATAGCTTTAATGTGAAATATGAACCAATTCGTAAGGGCAAGGAGCAAGAAAATTAGCATCTTGGGGCAGAGGTCACTTTTTGCTTCTGGAAAATATCAAACTCTGGTATCTCGGCTTCTGTTTTCCGTACGACTTTGACTCTGAGCTTTTCACTTCATAATTCAACTGCATGCAAAATTAAAAGTTAATTATTAGATGATCGAGCAGGGAGAGACACGTTGGCAAGAAACTCCTAGGCCAGAAAGGCGTTGATCCTTTTTTTTTCATACCCTGTGCATACACGCGTATATATAAGGTGGTTATTAACAAAAATGGAGATAATGAAGATATAGGTTCAATATTACTTGAATTAGAAGTCTTAGGTTCTTTCTGTTATTGGAGGCTATTTAACGTTCATAATATAGAAACAGGAGAACTTCGTGATTTCGATGAACTTCGGGGTCTCCCCAAACACGTAAAGGAGAGAAACAAACTATTCTCGATCTGTTGAACCGTGCAGGTAGCAGGCGTTGGAAGG
Organism: Darwinula stevensoni; assembly: GCA_905338385.1. Lineage (NCBI taxonomy): Eukaryota > Metazoa > Arthropoda > Ostracoda > Podocopida > Darwinulidae > Darwinula > Darwinula stevensoni. The sequence goes on from CAJPEV010000076.1 coordinate 191,018, forward strand.
GATTCGGATGGAGAGGGTGTCCCCTGATTCCCTGAAAAGTAAGAGAACCGGGTAGGATGTGATGGTGGAGGATGCGATGTCGACGGTCTCTCCCACGCGCGAGACACGATACTCCGAGTTCCACCGGATTGCAGTGGCACTGATTCTGAAAATGTCCTAGAAATGATCATGCATAATTTTCCAAATGCATAAATCCCTTTTGTTTCCGCTCGATGGTCTTCCTTGCCGAGCTGCAGTACTCTCGTTGTACACTTCTCTCGTTGGAAAACCCAGGAGTCGGGTGGAGTCAACACCATCGGTTACGGCATCGACGAGGCAATGCATCTTTCAGCTCGTAATTTCGGCCTGGTATGCTCATGACGCATTAAAACAAATTTGTGAGATGTTCTGCAATCGTCTCCACGATGGAGAGAGACAGTGATGAGGTTTACTAATTTTCAGAGATGACCGAGTTTCGCCAGAATTGCATGTCATCAACAACGAGCCACGTCTCTTTCGGCTTCCATCCCATCTTTCATTAATTCATCTACCTACAAACTTGCAGATGCGAAATAGCATTCTCTCTCCCCCCCCCCCCCCCCAAAGAAAAACCTTGTTCACTACAGGGTCGGCCTTAGACATGTACCACATGTACCCCCGCACATATTCAAATTCACCAGGAAATGAATTCATTTGAAATGAAATTCATGAATGGAGCAATAATGGATCCCACCCTCAGTTTTACTTGAGAAAGTGGAAATGCCTTCCGTTTCAGCGTCTTTTTGGAGGCTTGGGATTGACCCTTCTTCCTTTCGGGGGGGGGGGGGGGGGGGGGGGGGGGGGGGG
>CAJPEV010000076.1:192739-221216 GCA_905338385.1 Darwinula stevensoni
CCAGAAGGACAAACAGTCAACCAGATGTTGTACCAGAACGTTTTGAAGAGGTTGCGTGAGGCTGTGAGGAGGAAAAGGGGCGATCTGTGGAAGGAGAACTCGTGGATCTTGCATCACGATAACGCGCCGGCTCACACAGCCCTGTCTGTCCGAGAGTTTTTGGCCGCCAAACGGATCACTGAAATGGATCACCCGCCGTATTCGCCCGATTTAGCCCCCAGTGACTTTTGGCTATTTCCCAAACTCAAAAATTTTTTGAAAGGCCATCGATTTCAAAGCATTGAAGACATTCAAACAAATGTGATGCAGGCTCTGAAAGACATCCCGAAAGAAGCCTTCCACCGCTGTTTCCAGCAATTGCAGCATCGTTGGGATAAGTGTATACGTTCTGGAGGGGAGTACTTTGAAGGCGATAAATGTGATTAATTTGTAAGTTTAAAAGTAAAAAATACAAAAATAAAGTCTGGAAACTTAATAGCCACACCTCGTATACCACATACGAGCTTGAGATACTGTAAAAATGTGTCCTGGAATGTCGAAGACTCTCAATCCAAAGGTGACTCAAAAGCAGTTCGAACCATGAAGATTCAGAACATGATATCTTGGAAGTGCCCGCAGGATACCATCTATCTAACCAAGGTACTATCCGTACCTTGGTTCTATTTGATTCAATTTCTCTACTCTCCAGTATTTTCTTTGTTCCAGAATTTCCCCTGCTGTAAGGATTGAATTGTGAAACCTTTGATGAAGCGCGTTTTCAGTGTTCTTCCCATTAGCCAATGTGCATACGGATGCCTTTCATTTTTTTTCTAAAAAAAAAAAGATTCCTTTGAACTCTGAAAGAAACGGCGGTGTATCGCAGATGAATGTCGTTGGATTGCAACTTTCTGATCTGGATAAACCGAGTTCTTTATCGGACGCGACCCCAAAGAAAGAAGTGGAGAGCGGAAAGGGAATGAATAGTCGTGGGAATCGGCTGACCGTTCCATTGTATCACCTCCAATCGCCTCTGCCTCATTATCCACGGAAGTACCCTCATTTGCGAAGGAATTCATACTTGCTTTAATGGAGCTCCATGTTCCTCGCGGCATTTATTCGTTGGATACACGAGTGCATACACTCGCCTCTTTGGATGCCCAATTGATATAACATGCGCAGTGCAATTGGTTTGACGAATTCATTTGCAATTTATAAGATTTTTAAACCGTGATCTCCAAATGTTGTATCGCGATGCCGGTATACTCTTACTTCGAGCAAACTCGAGCAGCATCAAGAAATAAAATAGGTCCACTAAAACCTCATTCTAGCCGGGAGGAGTTCCAAGGGAACCTCTGAAACTATTGCCTACTGCACTGAAATGGCTGCAGATATTTTCACGGGCTTTCTAAAAAAAATTTTCTTCTCCATTCTATTTGTACTAGGCTTCATCGATCACCTTTCATTAAGTTTGACATTAACCCTTTCACTGGCAGACGGAAATTTAAATGGCAGGGAATTTTCACGGAATTTAGCAAGAACGCACTGTATTTTCAATAGTCACTTTCAATTTTTCTGCTGTCTTCATCACTTAAATCAAGGATCATCGGATCGTTGTCATTCTATCAAGTGCTAACTCGAGCAAAATAGCAAGGCTCACGCGGTCTTCTACTTAGATGTTGTTCTTACTGATGAATCTCTCAAATTACAGTCCTTACTCGTATAACCAGACTCAAGCAAAAAAAATGAGAAAAATCAACGGAAGCTATGCTCATATTTCCGCAGTTTCGGCTGCTGATATTTCTTGTGCTTTCCCCATAAGTCTAGAACACGAAATTCATGAGAATTGAATTTTTAAAAGTTAACGGGGTTTGAGGCCGCATACCCCATGAAATTCAATGCTTTTCAATACCATTTCCATTCAGGCAAATTAACTATAAAAATGATAGAAATTGGTGAAGTAGTATTGGAGACTACACTTTCCCCGTGTGGACGCATCTTGGATGTGTTTCTTGTCATTTGACTCACTTTTCTTGCACAAATCAGGTATTTTGTATCACTGGCTCACCCGTTCCATAGGGTCTTTTTTTTTTCTCGACATGGCTCTGGCTTATTTCGAAATAATAATAAAAATTCCAGGAAACAAGTAAATATATAGCTGGAAATCCATCTAAATGATACGTTTAAAATACTATAAAGTGAAAAGTAACCAGAGTTTTTAAGTATTAGTTACCATTGGTCAAACTCGCAATATGTCTATTTTTTAACTTCGGTCTACTAATATGAGCAAGGTCTGTACTCTCGGTTTCTACACATGGAAAAAGATAAAATATATTCAAGGCGATCGATTCTTGATTAGGCGTGTCGCACAAAGTTTCATCAAGAGGACAGATAAAAAGGAGACGCCTATGCCGGTGAAAGGATTAAAATGGCAGATAGCAGCCGATTTATGAAAGTGGAACTCCTAGAACCCCGCCCCGGCCACGACCACGCATGAGAAAGTTCGGCCGTTACGTGAAACGCCCCTCGACCTGTACTTTCACAGTCCTGGACATTCTACGCAGAACGCTCTACAGTGTATGCTATTCGTCTTTCATGCATTTTCAGATAAACGAGAAGCACGCGCACTTCTGAGACTCTGGCGCATCGGCAGGAAGGTAGGCGTTACCCATCTTTTCGTATGCGGATAGGGTAATGACGCCTCCCGTCGACGTCTTTTATCGTTCCAAGGATTTCCGAAAAGAAATGCCTGCAAACCGTGACGTGATTAAGTCGCGGGAAAAAGATTGAAGGCGATGCTCCCGACGAGCGCGACCCCTCTCGTCCCGACTCACCACGGTCGCAGGCACCTTCCCGCACCGCGTTATCTCTGGAATCTCCATTAATACAGCCGACGCTCGATGAACGAACTCGAAGGGACGGACCAAAAAAATCCGTTATAAGGAAAATTCGTTAAAGGGAATTTTGCTTTCGGGAATTTCGCTGGAATAAAAAGAGAGATCTGTTGAACTTATGTCAATATCACTTCAAAAGGTCACTTAGTGTAAAAAAAAAAGTAGTTGTCCATTCATAAAATAAGTGCGAAGATCTAAGTGCATGCAATATCGCAAAAATCCAACTCTCAAGAGTTATATACCTAAATGAGTACATAAATTATGTATGATTAAAATCGGAAGTCAGCAACGAAACAAAGCTCCAAATGGTTGTCTACCGCTCTCCTTTCTAGATGACTCTTTGAGCCGTGGTCTGCAGAGCACTCAATGTTTCAAAAGTTTCAGGCTCAACATTCGGCCTCTGACTGGAAAATAGCCGAAGAACTTCGTAATACGGAACAGTTTTGTTCCTTGGGACGAAAAAATGACTTCGTAAAACCGAACGATTCGTTATAGAGAAACTTTTCAACATGCATGTGAATGAGCAAACGGCTGGGAACTGGAAAAATATTCGTAGTAAAGAAAATTCGTTATAAAGGGGTTCGTTATAACGAGCGTCGACTGTATATCGAAATTAAACGCCGGGAAAGGATTCCAAGATGGCGTTCCCTCGATTTTCTCTCAACCTCTCGAGAAAAGAATTTTGCGACATGATTTTTTTCAGATGCTCAGTCGTTCCAGGATCCAAATGTACGTATCATCATGAATACATGGATCCTAAATCCATGAGTAAACCGACTTCAATTTTTTTTTCATCTTGAGATGAGAACGCTTTCTCTATGGGGCACTTTTTTTTTTAATCATGCCAGTGCGCAGAAATTAAGAGTGCGAGTCAGACCTTGCATCGACATTCATATGCTAATTGTGATGAAAGTCATTGCTAGAAAGCGATTTCCGGAATGCGTTCGTATTTATTCTAGATGAGCGGCTCTCAACCTGTGTGCCGCAAAAGCCGGAATTACCATGAGACTAACAAGGGTGTCGCATCGGAAGATGGTTTTTTTTTCTTTTTTTTTTTGACCCGCCACCAAAGTAGGGCAAGAAGGCCAGAATGTTGGTATGTTCCTTTACTGATGTAAACGAGGAACACTTTCTGGAATGGGCGGCAAACCTCTCTAAAGATCCGGTTTCTAAGTATGACACTTCTGACTCCAGTTTATTCTCTCGATAAAAGCATATACCTGGAGATGCCAACGTCAGCCAACTCTGATACAAATTGGCTCATATTGTGCACTCGTACGTTCCCTTATTCTGGATATGTAAACATTTAAAAAACCAAGTTGAGGTCGCATACTTCAAATATTGAGTCGTATTTTCTGTGCAAACAGGTTGGCACAGGTATCGAATTGAAATGCTATGAAACAAAATATGAACCCAGCAAACAAGGCTACGTTGGACCAACGTTGTATCATCGTCCCCAATTCAATGTTGATTCAACTTTACGTGTTTCAAATTGTTTTCTGGGAAGTGCTTGAATTAATTTTCTTAAAACGACTTCCATGCTAAATGGCAGTTCAGAATAAACCTTAAAAGAAAAGAATAGACCTTAAAAGGTCCTGGTTCTCCTCATTTTTAAGCATGCCAATAATATCGTAGATGGAAGTTGGTGTATGCGCAGGGATATCCTGACGTCTCGCCGCCCGAAAAGTGTCGTGCCCGTTACTAAAAAAAGGTTGAGTACCACTGATCCACCTTACGCAGACGGAGCCGTACCTTCTGAAATCGCTTCGCAATCGTAATAGCGTCTCTTTATATAAAGTTTATTCGGCTTCTCACCATAAACATATTTACGATCCATGCCGTAGTTTTCATGCTGTTACAAGAACTGTATGAGGTAGGGCTTGGAAGCGGTACCCTTTAACCCCTTGACCACAGGATTGACTAAGCCAGCCCAGCATCCCAACGGTATTATTCCAGCCTCAGTCAGGCACTAAGTCCCACGACGTAAATATACCGTAGGAAGGTATGGAGAAACAGGTATGAAGAACGAAAAACAGGTAGAGCTATGATGAAAATCATCGCTCTACAACTTTGAAAATCGAGATAATAAATCGCGTATATACGTCATCCGTAGGAAAGGGGCTAAAGCGCACTCAGGTGACATCCATGCCTTTGCTTCCACATTCGCGATCTTGTTAGGATGTTGTCTACGACTTTAATTTCAAGGTCAAGGCTTTGGACCTAGGCAAAGGAGTTTCTGCTTCAATTCTTGGAAGTCTTACCTGGATCTTCCTCCCAAATGCTTTTGAAAGAACTCGTTGCCGCCGATTGACTCGGATCAGTTTCTGATGCAAGGAGACCCTGCAAGGGAACAGCTGCAGTTGTTCGTGCATACTTCGTCGGCAGGACATGCTGGATATTCCAGTGCGACTGGCAAGTTGCCGAGCTAAAGGTTTTAAAGCAGGTGAAACAACGTCACCGATTTATTCAGTGCTTAAGACTGTCACAAAGAATTCGAGTCTTCCAAAGTTTCCTGAATACAAGTTCATAGCCTTTGCTGAAGGTGTTAGAAAAAAACGCTAGTTTGAAAAGGCCTGATCACCTGGCGGTTCTTTGCCGATCGCGTCACGGAAGCACTGCTGCATATCTTCCACGCCAAAGTGACCAAGCTTTTCACCATTTACCCTGAAAGCCCATACAATCGCAAAAACTCTTTTCGTTCCTCATTTGTCACCTGACATGTTGTTCACAATAATACTCCGTACGTCAAAATTACCTCACCTAATGGAGGCGTATTGCGTGCACACTGCATTGGCCATTTTTCCACGTTTGGTCTCGTACTTGCTTTACCCCTTGACCTGTGTTCACAAAACTTTTTGGATATGTATATACTCCTGCTGGAAAGTTTCTGGTGCGGTTTCAAGGGCATAAACAGGTTGGAAAAACCAATACTTACCTCGAAATCTGAGTGATTTTGACCTTTTCCAGCTAATATTTACATTTAACCTCGAATGGTCGCAATCAGGGGTCATATGTCAGGCTTAAAATGAACTTCCATATTATTCAGTGAAAAAGTAATTGAGAACGGTTAATAACTGCTCTGTCTAGGATGGGATCCAAAATACCTATCATTTTGACCTTTTTGATCTCATGATCTCAAATCTCACGAAAAGGAGTTGAGTTCGACTTAGCATCCACCCAGGAGTTATACAGTTTTACACTCGACTCAGACACTTGTGCATGAGGAACATCCCAGTGGCACAAACAAGGGAACCCTCTCCCTCAAGGGTGAGGGAGAAAGACATCATGAGCAAACGACCTGAGAGCGAAGCTGGAAAGGAACAAAGGCAGGAGGTGAAAGGTGAAGGTCACGCCAGTCACATGTAGCTACTCGCTTTAGTAAAGTGAACCTGTCAAGGAAGCGTCCTGCACATGTGACACTATTGAATTTTTTATTATTATAAAAACGGAAGAAGGCCGATTCAGATAAAAGGCGTGAATCACGTCCAGGTTAACGAATTTCCAGTAGATTATCTGCGCAGTGAAATTTGGGCTGAATCCTGAAATTAATTTAGTTCTTTTAAAGTTTTTTTTTCAGGTATCGAATGTGCTTATATCATTTAGAGTTTAAATTCCATTTCCACAATTTCATAGTATTTTTCTTCGTTTCATTATCTTTGTTCGCGTGTTCGACGCTGTTTCACGTTTTTGTTGAGTATATCTCAACAGTAAATCTTATCTGATGATTTGATAACGTTGCATTCGGAGAAATTTGAAAGACAGGTCATGAGAACTTCGAACCTTCCCCCGCCCAAACTTTAGGGCTGGTTGCGCCACTGGAACATCCCATGCACAGGTGTCAGAGTCAAGTGAAAAATTGCCTGACTCAGGTAAAAAACACTGTAGCCCAACAACCACGTGTTCGTTCCAGCATGGATGCCCGCTTGTGACACTCCATGCCACCGTCAGTCAAAATTCCAGTCCTTGGTCCTTGGCTGATCGTTTACACTATAACTATACAGCACTTGCCAAGTGCTGATCAGCGTCTGAGTCAGTGTTCATTCCGCATGCGTTAGCTTCGATAATCACTTGTGAGATATGACTTTATCCATCCATCAGCGTTACGAGATTATCTTTCTCTCTAGCCATCTGTTGGATACAAAGCTCGAATCGAAGGCTGTGGCGAAAGCGGTCAAGTGTGACTAGTGGACCGTGAAGAATAGACTCGATTGATGGAAAGAATCCAAAGATCTGACTGATTTGATTCGTTCTGGCTGACCGCGTGCAACGACGCCAAAATAGGGTGAACGGATTCTTTCGCTCGCCGATCGAGAAATGTTCGCAACGAGCCGCGACATCGAGAACCGCTCGAAGAGGAATAGGGTCGAGATTAGCCTGAGTACCATTCGATTGAACAAAGCATGGGCGAAATTTAGTCCTCCAATGTCCAAACCTCTGCTCACTGAAGACCATCAAAACGATCGTTAGAAACGGAATGAAGCCCACCTGTCTACCGATTGCGACCAGGTGATCTCAGATGAGACAACGGTACGTCTGAATCTGGTGAAAGCGCGCGTCTGGAATAGCTGAGAAGAAAGTAAGTCACCCGAAGCGTAAAGCACCGAAGTCAACGTGTGGGGTTGCTTTTCGAGCAGAGGTCGCATCGTTTGCCTCAGAGAACCGCGACGCCGCACTGCCACGCAACATCTACAAGCGCGGCCTCTAACCGACAGCCAGAGACCGATTTTGTTTTGAATCGACATCGTAGAAACTGCAGGAAGACAATGACCCAAAGCACAAGTCGAAGCTAGCAACGAAGTGGAGAGAACAGAGAATGGGGTCGGAAAATTCGTTCGGCTAGCTACGTCGTCCGGCTCGACCCAATCGAAAATGCGTGGAAACTGCCCAAGATGCGGTCACAAAGGAAAAAACTCCGAACTTATTGGTCCCTGGTGTTGGCAAGCAGACAGTAGTGAAGGACTTGTACAGAGTATGAAAATTCGTGTTTCTGGAGTCATTGAAAGTCAGGGTAATTTTATATTGCATTAGTGATCAGTGTGTCCTGTGTACATAAATACAATAAAATAATAATAATTTCATCAGTTAGTCTGATAAAGCTGGGGGAGGGGGACGACGACTTTCGAAGAGTATTGCATTTTTTCAGAATGTGTTCCTGGTTGGATGGTTCAAAACCTTCTTGCCTTACCCAAAGTGATCCAGAGTTTAAGTGAAAGCAGAATAATGATTAATTTCCAAGTTAATTTGAAAGTATTTTAAACACTATGCCATAAACTCATTTAAAAATTAAGTTTCACTGATACATGGAACAGCCATGCTAGAACAAAAGGGAATCTGCTGCTTAAGTAAGTCTGGTCTCTAAACCAAGTTAATAGGGTCCACTCTGGTTAGAACCAGGTCATCACAGCCTCCAGCCTGAGCAGATACACTCCAGTTTACAATTGAAATGTGAATGCTCACATCTAGGTTTGTTGGATAACAGCTATCCCACATTATTGACATTTAAAAAAGGGAGAAGAGGGCAAACAGAAGGGGGATGTCAATAACTTTAAGTGGGTTGCAGACAAATGCAGACATCACTGCAGAGAGGAAAGGGGGTAAGAGGGTTCTGAGACAAATGCTTCCATTTTTTTTTTAGACTCCCCTAGCCAGTGGGAGTGTTACACCACAGTTATGATTCCCTTGGCTCTCCTGCTTGGCCATCAATTGGCAGCTGTGACTTGAAGGCAGTTGGACGTTTTGTTTCCTTTGCCTATCTCTTCCAATCCCAGGTCTGAGCACCTACTCACATACCTTGGTCAAATCACAAAAAAAACCTTGAGGGTCCAGGTTATTGGAATCAATGAGATCTCAGATTCAAGTACTTAAGTTCAACTCCAGTCAGATACCAATGATTAGACCTGATAAAACTTCTAATCATGACCCAAAGCCTGATCAGAGTAAATAACTGTTGGCTTGAGTCTTTCGTCCAGCTGTGCATCAAGGGTGCTCTCACCCGAGTCAGCATGTAGTTGAGAATAATGATAGAAACAATGAAACACAACAAGAGAAGTAGCCTCTGAAAGATAGCCAGATATAACTTTCATTTGAAACGTAGCTGCAAACCCTGCTGAAGGCATTTTTTTTTTAAGACACAGCCAAAGAGAAATAGAGTAAGAGCAAAAGCTAGCATTCAGAACAGCACAAGGACAGGAGTGGCCAAAACTCTGTGACAATAGAACATCTCTCAATCACAGACTTGAATACATGACTTCCTTCATTGCTGGACTTGAACTGGAACTCCCATGTTGATTTATGATTTTATTTTCATTCTTCCTTTCTGTCTTTCCACTCTCAGGCACATTTGGTGGATTGAGCAGTGACACCAGACGCAACATCATCCCACTCACTGGACATGGAACAAAGTTTTCAGATTGTCTAGGTCATGGCTGATGAAAATGAGAGGCACACAGCTGCATCACAAGTGCAATGGATGGGAGAAGTAAGAAAGCAAGAAACCTTGCATTATATATGTTTCAATTCAGGGCTGGAAGAAGGAGAAGCAAGAGGGTGAGGAGGTTCATGACAGCTGTGGTGCTCTCACTTCCACCTGTCACCTGCCGCTGCCCAGGTGGATCTGTGATACGATGTGAACCACGATCCACTTCTCCATCCCATGGTGATGTTCCATCTGAAAGACTCTGCTCCCATGATGTCATAATCCCATTGCATTCATCCTGACTCTTCACATGCTTCATGCAATGCTCCTGGAGACAAAGAGGAATGAGAATGGTAGAAATGTCTTTCCATAAGACATAGGCACATCTGATTTTTTGTGATTTTCAATCCAGAAAGAAGCAGATAGGAACCAATTACAACATAGCAGGAAAAAAAGAAACACATTCATCATCTCTCCTGTAAATTATTACATTTTTCCTTGAATTTTCACAGAACTTTTGAGTGCAAGAAAAAACTGAAAATGCAAAGACTTCAGACACTATGCATGATGACCATATAAGATGACCATACAAGCCTTTTTTAGTTGCCATCAACAACATGAAAGATGCAACACATGAGATGGTAATCGACCCTCACTTTTGTTTTCAGGTCCTTTTTTTGTTGAAATCTAAGGGTGGAAAGAACAATAAGACATCACTGGAAAATGATAAGACTTCCCATTCAACCTCTCCTAGAAACTCATCCCAAACTGTCTCATCTCAATGCTGTGTGTCTAGCAAGTTAAGCCATTCCAGAATACCATTATCATGGTTCCCCCTTGGGGCATAATTAACCATAAGGTTACTAAAGAAGCTCCATAAAGAGAAAGAAATTGACATATTATCCACTGTGCAGCCATGTTAGTAATGGCACTATGAGACAATGGGTGTATGCAGTAAATGTTTGTTGATTTTCATACTAATCCTTGGATTTGATTAACTTTCAACATTATATGAAATCGCAAAAGTAAAAATAGCACTCAAATCTTGCCACCATCACATCTCATGAATCAAAACACAAATTCATGTGGGGGACTGACTTTCAAGACAAACCAAAAACAAACTTAAATATCACAAGCCCCCTTAGCAAATCCTCTCCACAAATCTTCATATTTCACTGACTGGCATTCACCCATGTGGGTTAAACTAGGATTAAAATGAAGTGCACAAATAACCTTTCTGGTCTTTGAGGCATACTGCTTGAAAAAGATAAAAAATTAAAATTCCAACTAACCTGAATGATGGGTGCAGCCAAGCGATCCAAAAGCCTCTCAGTAAAACCTGCAGTTTCCTGACCACATTTCTCATACACCAGACGATTCGAGCATTCAATGTAGTTTGCAAAGGTGCTGCAAAAAAAAGGGGAAAAGGTATGTCATAGTCATAGACAGGTTTGAGTTCCATTCTGTGAAGGAGATCAGCCAGTCATCAAGAAGGTATTTACTCTTTCCACCTATTCCCTTCTGAGTGTGTATTTCACATGCTTCTTGTAACTCTTGGTCATTGTTCAATCAGCACTTGCACTTAATTCTCAACTGAATAGGAAGCTGGGAAATACCCAATTCAGAGATTGCTCCATATTGATTTAATTCCAAGTACAGTCAACCTTGCATAATGGAATATTCTTTTTAATGGAATACCATTACAGTCCCAATTTACAGTATGAAACAGCAGATATTTTCAGTTATTTGAATATTCCATATGAAAGAATAAAGTTCATTAGTCCAATGAGTATTCCAATATATGGAGTCAACAGTATCAATTAAAAATGAATGACACTTTATACCCCCCTTTTTCTGCAGATATCTTGTGTAGTCAAAGAAATACAAATGGGTAATTTAAAGAATGGAACATTAAAAAAAAATCTGTCTCAGGTTTAAAAGTACGAGTCTCACACTCATACTGCCTGCCATTTGAGATCCCTCTGTCATGGAGACAGAGGGATTTCAAATGGCACAAAAACATTTTCATCCTCTGATTCTTTATTACACAAGTACTTCATACTCTTGAGGTTTTTCAGAATGTTTCAATGGTGAAGCTTCACTAAGTCTCTAGCTTATCAAAGCCAGAAAGGAAGTAGCCTCATAAAATGATATGAGTACCTTTAATTTCCTTCAAGCAAATCATCATCAATAGGTCCATTTGAGTGCAGAATTCCCAGAATTTCTTATTGTTCAGAATACAGACAAGACTGCCTCATATCTGTGGAGAAAGGCTGCCTGTGAATTCTAATATCTGTGAACAATAGTATATTATGTCCTTGTCCTGGAGAAACACCAACCACCACAGCTGTGATTTCAACAATCAAATTCACCCTTAGTTTTGTTTTCCCTTCTTTCTCAAAAGGCAAAGGTTATACATTGACTTGACCTAAATAATAAAAGTAAGTCATTTCAGAAGCTGTACAGAAACTTTTGAAGACATCTTTGTGCATAACAAAAAATTACTTCTCAGGCATTTATGAAAATATCTAGTTATGATCCAAATACCTCATCACCTCACACTTACCCTCATGTGCCTCAAAATTCCTGCATCCTGAAAGCTTGATTTAAAGGGAGAAGAATTCTTTTGGTGTGAAACAAACTATAAGGGGAAAAATTTTATTTTGAAATGCAAATTTGCATCATTTGGTGCATGACCAGAGATGTATCACTCCCACCCAGTTTCATCAACAAACAGGACTATATCTAGAAGTCTAATTTATTTTACCTAATTATCTCAACAGAACAGAGTTGAGCTCATGCATACTACACCAAGTAATCATCTTGCTCTATTTATTTCAAACAGCATCAATGCCAATTTTCTGGTGAAGTTAGACTTTCCTCATCAGAAAACAAATGTGCTTGATTTATGAACCTCAGGTTTTGAAGGTACAACAATTTCGCAAAGGGAAAAAAGGCATTGTCATAATGATGTTATGTTTATGGACTATGAAGTGCTTTCATAATGCTTAAATGTTATTAAATGTATCACAGGCAAAATGGCAATTATTACTGAATATAATCAAGACTGAAATTAATTTAATCCTTTGACAGGTACTGCTGTACATATATGTATTCAAAATCTTCTGTGCTATGGTAGTGGTGTATATATACATCAGTGGGTCATATACAGAAGCATGCTGCCATATTTTCAATACATTTTTCTCTACCTTCCAGTAATATATTAGGGACAGTATCCAATCAGCAGATATTTTTATCATATACTGTTCTCCTAACAAACATGGTGTCTGTCAAGAGAGGCACAATTGTGGCATCAGGCAAATTGCAGTGTTAGTGCTCAGTAGTGGATCTAGTGGCAGATGGAGTGATGAAAACAGAAGCAGCGATGACTAAATTTCTAGGATATCTGATGAAGATAGCAAATGCGAAGGTAGTGATTTGACTGAATGTACAAGTACACCTGCAGCAAAGAAGAGAAAAGTGAATCATCTGGTTTGGAAAGAGGAAGCATAACTAAACTTGTCTGCAAAGTCTACTCAGTAAACAATATGGAAATACAGTGGTTGGAGCCACATAAGTTGGGTAAATTGGGGGAATATGAACATTAATATGGTAATATGTAATATGGTCATATGGCCCTTAAATATATACAGTGAAACCTGTGTAATACAGCCACAATGGGGACTTTTTAAATTTGACTGGTTCTGACAGGTGGCCAGTATGAAAGGGAGTTTTTTCCAGTTTTTTCTCTAGGAAAACTTAGAGGTACTTGCCAGTCAGTTTTCCAAGAAAATTAAACACACTGTCTCCTCTAAAGGTACGGTAGTCTGATTTTGTAAATTTTATTTATTTCATGTACACAGAGAGAAATTTGCAGACCCTGATTTCATAGTCTGGAGGTCTTTAATGTTTGTTGACACGTGCATTTAGCGTAAGCACACTCGTTCTGGCAGAGACGCTTTGAGCACGTCAACTGACTCTTGCATCCATCCCCTTCTCTGCCAAATGGCACTTCAGCTTATCCGTGGCACTCAATGGCCTTAAAGAAAGGTGGTAAGATGCATGGAAGAACTAGGTCAACACTCTGATGATCGTTTTCACGCTATTAAGACTCCGAAGATGTGACTTTGACAACCAAGCAACAGGTCAATTCGGGGATTAGGGATGGGGAGTGGAAAGGGAAGTGAGAGGGAGGAAAGGTGGGAGACTAGAAGGCAGGGAAATGAAGAGGAAGAAAATCAACCTGCAATCTTCCTTCCTGTGTTCTGGCCGGATTAAAGAGTGGCCGGCACAGAGGGTCTGTAAATCCTTGGCCATTGGCCATGTTAGACAGGTGGCTGGATAAAACAGGTTATTTTAACAGTGTGCCTATATAACAATTGGGACAGAGCATTTCTGGCCGGAAATGGGAGGCGGTTGTAATATCAAAGTGGTCTAATCCACAGGTTTCACTGTACTAGCATTCAAAAGAAAAGTTCCAAGGTAATTTAGAGCTTGCTCTCGTAATAGGGAGTTGTGATAGTACAAGGGTCACTCAAAAAGTAATGCTCCATAATTTTTTTATGGTTTACCTTTAGATGGAATAGCTTCAAACTTTTAAGGTCAGTTGCCTAGTGTTTTCCGAAGGTCTGACCATTTTTTGACATAATCCCATAGTGATCAAGGCACTTTCTCCAGCGTTTCACGAAGGCTTACGTGCCATCCTGGTAAAATTCCTTGTCAACATTTCGAAGTCAATTTTTGATAGCCTCATCAACTTCATTATCAACGTTAGAGTATATGAAGGTATTATTTGCTGAAGGGTATTTTGACCAATTCCGATAATCTCATATTTCCCTGGTTGTGATGCGTCAGAGCTCAAATTGGTGCTTTTGCTGGTCACACATTCAAAATGGCAGCTGTGCTGAAATCACATCAGAAGCAGTGGGCAGTGACTGAATTTCTGAATGCAGAGGGTGTGAGGCAAGCAGATTTTCACAGATGACTCAAGCCAGGCTATGGAGAGTCCTGCGAGGACAAGAGCACTGTCAGGCAATGGGTGAATTGCTTTAAGTCAGGAGAAAATGAGGTCAAAGGCATGCAGTGTTTTGGTTGGCCATCCTGTGATTTCAAGCACAGATGAGGAACACTGCATTGGTTGATGAACTTCCAAAGTGACAGGCGCATCACAACCAGGTAGATGTGGCACTATTGGCATTGGTCAAATTCAGGAAACACTAAGCAACTCACCTTAAAAGCTTGGAGCTATTCCATCCAAAGGTAAACCAGACAAAAATTAAGGGGCATTACTTTTTGAGTGACCCTAGTAGTACATCTGCCCTTTGCTGAACAAGTCACCACTGGTTGAACATTATAAGCATATGTTCACTAACCTTGGAATGCTGTGCACATGCTATCTCAAGAAAATGCCAAATTATATTTTCTCCATGCCATATGTCAAGTTCAGATTTCCATGAACGAAAAATGGGCTGTGCATGTCTTACTGTCTCTGAAAAAATCAGAAATATGAAAAGGCTAATGCAGCACCAAAGGAAAGGGGCAATAAAAATGCTCAAAGAGAGTGTAATGCAACAAGCATTACACCATCTTGGACCTTCTTGGAACAAGTTGACAGAAAACTTGACCTTCAAAAATGTAGCGATTCTCAAAGTTAAGCATTCTGCCAGTTTTGATGAAGTGTCAGTTCCATCTGGTTTAGGCCATGTGATCTCATCCGAGATGCTGCACAACTTCCTCTTGCGTTGCACTCTCCTGGAGCATTTTCATTGCCCTGTCCCTTTGTTGTTGTTAGCCTTGGCATATTTCTGATGTCTTTCAGAGACAAGATGACATGCACAATGAAATCAGTCCATTTTTGTCCATGGAAATTCGAACTTTACATAAGGCATGGAGAAAACTTAACTAGACCTTTTCCTGATGTGACATGTGCAAAACGCCTAAAGGTTAGTGAATAAACATTAATATTGTTCAAGTGATGCTGGCTTGTTCAAGAAGACAGATATAATGCTATCATAACTCCTACAATGCAGGTGAGCTCTAAATTACATTATAACATTTCTTATGGATGCCTGTATATTTCACCAAACAGACTGAAGAATTGGTTTAGGTGAAATTTGAAAATAGGGCTATGGAAGAGTATATGTAATAGCCAAAATCATCTGCCCTGTTCATCAATGCAGTGTGTGCATATAAAAGGATACATCAATGTTTTGAAAGTGCAATTGCTCAAATTATAACAGGCAAGTATGAACCTTTAGTCATTTAAGTGCAATTTCCTAATATGCAGCATGGATACAGAAACCATTTCTTCAAAGCTACTCATGAGTCCCTCCAGAATGCTTGTGGAGAGTGTTAGCCCTTTCACTTGCAGAAGTGTTGTCAACTTTGTCATACAAGTGAACATGGGGAAACATGGCCACCTCTATTAGGGGTAATGGGGACACCACACTAACCTATTGAAAGTGCCATATTGATATTCTGTGTGACCCCAGGCAGCAAGGGATCATCCCATGCACATCTGCTGTGGACGTATAGAGATCCACAGGACATCCAAATGAAATATGTCAGTTATACTAAAACACTCAAGACTAATCCAAAATACCAGTAAATAAATCCCAAGAAGACCAAATAGATGCTGTATGTGTATCTGAACATTTAGTAAACGAGTAACCATGCATTTCTTGGACATAATTCATTCCTACTATGTTCTATAATAATGTTATTTATAATGCAGTAGTTGGATGTTCACCTCCTTAACTTGTCCATATCTGGTTAATTCTCCCTTTCCTTCAGGCTCTACATGTAACACACCACAGTTCCCTTATATGAAAATACTCCCACCATGGCAGACTCAGAGAGAAGCAGGCTTCCTCCCAAATTGCTCAAATGGCTTTGCAAATTAGATCTGAGAGGGCATCAGAAGAGAATGCATACCAGCACATGACTTTGAGGTTGATGTCTCTGTGAGACTGATCCTGGGGGTCAATCCTGGACATGACCCCATTGTAGCCGTCCACACACTCCTTGTATTCCGTCTTGGCCGAGTCCATGCAAGGTGCATGCTTCAGATACTCTGAAAAAAATATTCAAAACAAGCCGCCTTTGACAAACACGAAAAGAAAGTTCCTTCACTCACTGATATGATTGTCTACTCAAGTGCAAAACATGCTAAAAAATTGTTTACTAAGAATTGTCTGGAAATGATTGTGGATTCAGTCAAGATAATCAGTCTGCAAGGATAGATGACCAGCACTGAAAATATGAAAAAAAGTTCACTGAAAAAGTTCATGCTGAGACACTGAATGTCATACCAGTCTGAAATCGACCAGCGGTGCAGAGGTCCTTGATGACTGCAGTTGTGCCATTGTACATGGATGCAAAGTATGTCCTAACGTCTTCCGGGAGGCATCGCATGCTGTAGTCATCGATGCAACCCATCCCTTCCCGCAATGTCCTGAAGTGGAAAACACACAACTAGCCTTCAACTGATAGCACTTATTTCATGAATTACCTATGAAATCCTCATTTTACTTTTTAATGGCACATGAGCAACTCCTGAATGAAAATAAACAGGGGGTCCCAGAATTGACATAAGTTATCCACCTAGTCTATGGCTAAGAGGCATAGTCTCATAAGCCTAGAGGGGTTAGGCTAAGTAGCAGAGGCCTAGGTATGAATAGCCTCGTATGAAACCCTCTATGTTCAGTCACTTCTGGGGCACCCTGTATGTGCTCACATAAGATATGACCATTTTAAAGAAAGCGCGTGGTATTAACAAAAATTTACTAAGGACTCAGCCGCAATTTTCCCATATTTTTCTGAATAATTTATTTGCATATGGACTTGCAACGACTGCTGTGGTACCAACAGAAACAATAAGCCGAGACATGAACACTACATGTAAGGGTTGACAACTTATTTCATGTCCTTAATAGTTTCTTTTTATTAACTTCGGAACATAAATTGTTACCCTACCCTCTGAGTAGCTTTGTTCAGGCCTTGGTTATGACTGATGAGATCAAGCTTTAAATATTTTTTTTTTATAAAAAATAAAATGTTTTGACTGATTGCATAAAACACGAGTCTAGACCGAAACAAAACTAAAGAAGCCTAATCAAAAGCCTAAACTGTCAGCCTTATTGACAATTGACGAGTTTCAGGCGATGTAAATTTATATGGGGGGGGGGGGGCAGGGAGAGTGAAAGACTGGTTTTGTTCTCCCAACCACGAAAAATTATACAGATCTTTAAAGCATTCCTTCGCTCGCTTAGTAAACCCCCTCCCCCCTCGACTTCAACTAGACCAGACTGACGAGAGAGAGAGAGAGAGAGAGTGTGTGTGTGTGTGCGCGCGCGTGTGAGGGGGGGATTTTTAAGAAAAAAGTGTTCTTTGCCCTTCCTCCCACCCTCAAGAAACTTGGTGCACCTATGTTAATTAGTTTTGGGGATTATAAAGAATTCGAAAGGCGTCGTCAATATGACTTCTCGAAAATGTCTCCGTTGACTCTCCTCGTCTCCTCGCTCCTTGCCCTGCCGCGCTCATCCTCCATTGATAACGGTTGTTTATTTTATTCCGCGAGGCGTCTAGGCGAGGCGTCGACTTCCACTACCTGAAAGGAGGTTTTAAAAAATCTTGATTTTAGATAATAATAATTTTAAAAAACTTTATGGCGTTCTGTCACGTACAAACTCGGAAGGCAAGAAAGGTATTGCATGCCCTTGTAAAAGACAATGACGTTCTGAAATTCCGGCGAGTAAGAATCTATAATGGCCCATGGAAAGACCTTCGCAAGTCCTGCATTGCAATGAACAGCGACCACTAGGACTGAGTCATCCTGCGCTTATCTATAACCAGGATGCCTTATCGTCATACACATGCAAGACGGTGATGGAGGAAGTAATGACGTTCCAAATAGAGAATTTATCCAAGTCCTGGGAAAGAAAAAGAGCATTGTGTTACATTAAAGGAGATGAACGTACAGATGGGGGAAGAACACAATGGGTTCTGATTTTAAAATCCCAAAAAGGAGGGCAAGGGGTTACGACAAGAGACGGAGTTCACGTGCCCCCATGTCAAGACTCCTCGGCATGTCTCCAAGATTCCCTTGGTCGTGAACGCATTACCATGAGGTGTAACTGTAGCCGAGGGCGTGGTCTCTGTAGACATGCTCACAGGCCGTTATCGCGGTCGATAGTGGGGCCCCTTCAAAAGGGGACATGGCCCATGCAATCAGCGCCCATACATCGTAACACAGGGTGCCTCGAATATCGCACATCATTCGAGATCAGGCATCGGACGTACCTCAGAGGGTGGTCTGGATCAATTTCCGGAATCCCGCACACACCATACTTCCCTCAACCTACTTCATGCTTACTTCCACCGACAAAAGTAGAACGGATTCCCCTACGAATGAATGGATGATGTGCAGTGTTGCGCGACTTACGGATACCCCCGTACCATGCAAACCTGAGAAGAGGGGCTGCTTCTACCGCAGCTGACGGCTCCCATAATTTTATCTCCCTCGTTATATAATCATATTCAGTTAGAACCCTCCGGACGGAAGGAGGAAAAGTGGTCATGCATGTCTCCGACGAAACCAACAGAGAGAGAGAGAGAGAGAGAGAGAGAGAGATGAGAAAACCAGGTTTCCAGGACACGGCCTCCTCCATACTGTAGACAATCAATTCATCCTCTCGTCATTGATCTCTTTCGTTTCTCCGTCCTTCGCCCTTGAGGAAGCCAAAAAATATCCTCTCTTCCAATGCCGAAACCCGAAAATCCTCCCCCCCCNAATGATGAGTCAGCAAAGTCAGCTTGCATCATCCCCCTCATGGTGTTGTAGAGGTCCCTTTGTGTCAAAGTCTTGGGCATCCTTCCTGAAGGAATTGCTGGACCAACAATATGAAGAAAGAAAACCAACATGTAAATAGAAAGTGCAGCAAAACAATGCGCCACAGCCGTTCAAAAACCCGCCTCTTCCTCATGTTTTTCTTCTGCCCCTCCCCTTTCCGGATTGACTGGGGTAGATGAAGGTCTTCGAGGAGATTTTCATGGAAACGCGATGACACTGCAAGGAATGACGCATCGTTTTCTCCCGTCCTCCAGAGGTCGATCTTGCAATAACAAAGACGAACCGTGCCTATGCATCCGCATCGGCAACATCCGACATATTGGAGATGGTCTGTTGACATCCATGCAGTCACAGTGGGCAAGGAGCCAAGAAGCCACCAAACCACCCCCTCCAGCTATAATACAATCATCGCTGGGCTCGGTCCCACTTCTGGATTCACCTACTCTACTCCTCCAGTTGTACAAAGGACGAAGAAAGAAAATACATTCGAAATCCGTTGCGGAGAATTCCGATGTGAATATGAGAAAAATGGGAAGAAAAGGGAAGGTTTCGTCTGAGAACCAGAGCATGACCCATCGTTCCGTTCATCTCCCCCCTCCCCCCTTTTTTTTCTCATTCATGGGACAAGGTTGAATGACGCGCTGACTTCCGGCTCATGCATAACCGATCCCTGGGACCCGACAATTACTGCATGACCGCAAATGGGACCACTCACAGTCACTTCCCTGTTTCTGTAAGGGTCAGGGACCTCTTTCGGAACACGACATCACTGACAGTGCATGAATAACGGTTCCCATTTCATTCCTTCGTGTGTTAAACGTGACCTGGATGAGACCCTAAAAAGTCGAAATCCCGATGGAACCAGTCCAGGCGTTAGGGACAATCGTGTCTCCCTAAATAATGATCTACTTGGAAGACAAAAAAAAGTCGTAACCGTCGAAAAAGGAGGAGACGAACACATTGTTTTCCTGTTTCCTGTCCTCACAATGAATCTCATCGCATTGTCTTTCAGTCCTCGTTCCTCCTTTACACGGTCTCAATCTTTTTATCCTCCTCAGCTTCATCACAACGAGAAGTGGAACGGCATTGCAACATCGTCTGGGGTCCCATTCGCGTTGACAATATATTGCCAACGCCGATGGGCACATGCTGAACCTACCAAAAAAAGCTAACTATATCGGTAATGGTTTCGGCAATAAAAGCGAAACCATTAGGAAAAATAATTTAAAAAATCGTTTGGGATCATGTCCCTAAAACCATTGAAACACTACTTCGGAGCGTAAAAACTGCAAAATATACAAGCTACGAATTTCACTGAATCTTGAATCTGAATCAAACACATTGAATATTGTCGAAAATTTTGAATTACCTATTCAGAAATTATGTCCTCACTGGCAATGTTCCAAAATCATCTTTCCTTGGCTTCACAGGTATGATCCAACAAAACTCTCACTTTTCTTTGTAAAGATGGTTTTCCGCTCTCTAGTTTCTTATTTTTTTTTAACAAGTCCATGTTAACAAGCTTCACAGGTTCATACAAGTTTGGTATTCCAAAGGAAGCACTTTAATTATTGCAGAATAAGAACACAGTAAGCGAAGCCTCATACTGACACAGCAAGTGAAGCAATAAGTCTACTAACTTGGTCGTCAAAATCAATTCAGCAGTCTCAGCTATCTTTCTATCTTTGAATCTGTAAGCGTTCCTTTTGGTAGTTCTTGCACAATTGCAAAGCTCAATTCCCCCCAACCTCATTAATTGCCACCAAGGCATATCCCCTGATACCCAATTTGTCAGAATATGCTTATTACTTTCTCCGATACAGGCTGTCAGTTCCGAATGTTAAGTACTCTGTATTACTTCCAGTATTATATCATAATTTGAGGCCCCATAAGGCCACAGAGACTTCGATTTTATTAAAAGAAAGAGAAAACTTACCCGGCACGAAAGAAAACAAGACATTCCATACTCTAACCAAATTTAGCAAGATGCGGATAAAGAAGTCCTCAGATTCAGATACTCAGTCATTTGTCTTCTTTGTCATGTCCTTCAGTCATCGTCTGTCAAGTTCTTCGTAAACCAAAGGAATTCTGAATTAACTGAGAAAACTTTCTGAATAATTGATACTCATTGCTTCATCCGCTATTTATCTGGAATAAGCTCATGAAAACCATCTGCAAGCGATGACCAGTCCAAAGAATGAATTGCAATGCAAGAGGAGTTGAACGTGATCTTGATGATCAAGAAGGTCAGCGTTCGAGCGTTTTTTTTTTACCACTCCACTACCAGCAGGAGCTCTCATCCATTTTCAATGCCTAACTTCATTTCAATAATTGCCGATAGTATTGCTTCGTTCCAACATATTCAGATGAAAATGTGAAAATCAGTTGGAAACATACTCATATACGTGCAAGATAAGTTCCCGTAAATAGCTGTGTGAACGGAGATATTAATATATATAGTTAAAGTCATAGGTAATTGTATTGCCATACCTGTATTAGTTTGCTTGTTAGACTGTACTTTTTATTATCTTCTAGTGCTGCCTCGGTACTTGACAGAAAATGTGCATCTCTAAAGCTAGACCTGCCCAACAATACCGGATTTCACGAATCAAAGTATTTTCAGCTTAACGCTGATCCAAGTGTTATTTAAGTATATTTTATTATGGTCAGTATTATATTGGTACTAGAGAACCTAAGATGCTCTTCTACGCGAGAAAACTTCACAGTACCTCAGTTATCAAATGTGGCCCAGTAGTTTTCGCTCAATTAAACAAAAGATCCAGTCACATGAAGGGTCAACATGACAACTGCCAACTCAAGCATACTCTTCCAGATCTCAAGTGCTGGAAAAATTAACTCATGAAACTTCGAATACAAAAATTTATGAAAGTGTTTCCTTCAAAAGTGATTTTGATAAGCATTCAGCATATTAAATAGGAAATGCCAAACTGAAACCATCAAGTTTAGCATGCTGCATTCCATTCCTTCACCTACCAGGTCATTTCCCTTCGCCTCCTCAAAATGCAATTTGATAGATTGAACTGACAAACAAACAAACATAGATTTTATCCAGGTCTTTGGTGGGGGAACCCATTGAGACAGGAGTGCATGCTCGAGCGGGTGAAGTACGGGTGACACTGCAGGACCATTCCATCAGACGAAAATCTTATTTAGGTGTGATTCGAGACATGAGAAACTCTAAGGGTGAGGAGACAGAGAGACGCTCTCTTACGGGCAGATGTTTTCAAGGTCCTGGGAAGAAGATCCGAGTTCGAGAGCGGAATCGGTGTTGAGGTACTCCAGGCGAGAGGTGCAGTTGAGCAGGCTCTGCGGCTCGCACCCTGGCGCGATGGACATAGTCTTCCCTGACGCTCCTCCTGCATACACATCAACACGGGTTGCATACATAAACGTTATCAAGTCTAAATATCTTAAATTATTTTCTCATACATCCTTTGGTATTCACTCCCCAGCTGTTCTCTTCGGCCCAAGATAAGAGCTGGGATACGAATCAATTCTGACATCAGTGTCCATAAGTAATCTTTCTGCTACCCAGTCATGAAGCAGTTCTGACAACATTAGTCACCAACAGAAAACCTTGTCTGACCTGTCCCCAGAAAACCACCGTATTAAGATAAAGATGTTTTGAACCATTTGCACCTGAACTACTATATGAGAACTTAATAAATCGCAAGTTAAGAGCTAAAATATTACTCACTTTCTATTGTCTTGACTTAACGCTGGCGATGATTTTTCTGGGAAAGTCCAGCGCCCTTTTTTTCGGTCTTTCTCTTTCCCTTATTTTTGCCCGAAGCCTCAACTGGCAGTCTCCCAGATCTCTCCATTCCGCGTTCTAGGTCTCTAGCTCAAATTCCGGTGTTACCCCTCGCTGGGCAAACCAGTCATCTCCGATGCCGAGCTCTGAAGCCGGCAGACCATATTCGACCTGCCCTAGTCCCAACCTTAGATTTATCCCTTTCTTCACATACGAGGCTCCGAGTGTGAGTGTCTCACGGACCATTTCGCCCACTAGAGTGACCACACAAACTCAATTCCATCTAACTGTCGTACCAGACGCACGAAAGAACTCTTGTGGACTATTTGCGCTTCTTTGAACACAAGTGTTTTCATGGCTATGCGAATGGCTTGAATTTTCCTGTCCTTCCCACCGGGCAAGAGCCTGCATCTAGAAAAAGCGCAGATCATTCTTTTGTGGTATGAGACCACCTGGCCTTGACCACTGGTTAGTCGATAAGTAATCAATACAGTAGTATCTAAATGGAATGAACAACGGTAAAGTACACGAGCGGGCTGAGGGAGCCACTGTCTAACAGGTATCCCTCATGGATGACCAGCTGACAAGACAAGGCTGAAAAAGGACTCAATCGTTAATTGAACATTTATAAATGGGATAAATGCGCCGGAAACGGACGAGTCACATTGTCACGCCCACTTCATTCGTCACTGTCATGCCTTACTCATTCGCCTAAGTCACGAGGAACAGCTCATGACACGTCATTCACTGAACTGGAGAGCTCCATTCAATGAAGTAGAAAAAAAAAAACCTCGAAACTGTTAAATAAAACAATACAACTAAAGAAATTATGATTAACATTTTTTTTATCGTAAAACCAAAGACAGCTACTTCTAACCAGTTATAGAAACGTACTGGAGTCTCTCCATGTAATCCTAGGAGGAAAACTTCGCTCCGCTGAGGTAAATACTTCTGACTGTAGAATGTCCATGACCCAACCATCTCCCCCGGTATATCCGGCTTTCTAGCTTTGAAGTTGAAAATGGAAAATTCCATCATCCATTGCATATAAAGACTTTTCCACCCGTTATGCAATTTCCACAGACATTTCTAGCAGCAATCGCGCAGGAAGCTCGTCAAAGCAAAATAATTTCGAAGTAAACCTTGTGGAGGGCCTTCTGGGTATCCCATTTCCTAGATAACATTTCAGGTGTTCGGCGTGCAGGTAATCGCAGAGAGGAACAGTGTTTCCCCTTGGTGCGTTTACCATTTGGCAAATATGACTTTCTGTAACACATACAGTCAATCGGGGAGATGACATTTTGCGAGACGCAGGGTGCTCCTGGGGAAGATGGAATTCCAAAAAAAAGGACTGTGTGGAACTGTAATGCTGTTACGATCGTCGCTATCATGATAAAATAAAGAGCAGCAATATATTGTTGTTTCTTTTTCTTCCGTTGCTCTGATCAGTCTTGGTCATGTATAAGACCAATCTTCATCGCTCTAGAAATGATCGTAGGAGCTTAATAGTTTTTCAAAAATTCATGGATCTTTCGCAGCAATCAAGATATGATAGCAGCATTATCAGGGAGCATATTACGCGTTTCTCATCCTAATGAGAATACGAATAGTCCTCTCTGTCTTGCTTGAAAATTTGAAAATTATCGGATTTTAAATCAGCTGCACCTGTCAAATAATACCGGCTTTTAAAATGATTTTAATTTATTCGGACGCCGTGCAATCGGGCAGACCTTTCTGACAAAGGATACCAGGGCTACAATCATGAGCTTTCTCTTCTATATCTTTGTCTCCTTTTCCCGATCGCTCCGATTCGTTTCGAAAGAGAGAGGCGGCTTGCCTCTTGCTCATGCGGAAACGGGAGCAGATTCAGGAGAGCATGCCAAACTCCACTTTCACGTGTCTCCTACCGGCATCAATCGGAGGAGGAAAGCGGGGGAAACATGACAAACGCCTTAATTTTACCTCAGGAGGGGGAAAAGTCAGAAGGCTAAGGGGATAGGACCACGAAACCTGCCAATATTAAAGAATACCAGACAACATGGAGGAAGAAATAGTTGGAGGAAAAAATAGTCGGGAAAAGAAAATTAATGGAATTGTCTAGCATTCCCACTCTGCGGTTCAGTGGAAAGCGGGAAGGGGATAATTTTTCTCTCCCACACAAATCTAATATGACGTTCTTTCTCATCGGATTAAAATCGTTTCTTCGGCACATTCTTGCCACAAAATGCCACGAGAGGAAGTCGGTAATTTGAGAAAGAGGGATGAACGAAAGCGTGCGTCAAGAACGATTGGGAAGGGCCTGATAGCCAGCTGTCAAGTCCTGACATACTTTGGCCTAAACATGACCACTTGGCATGAAAGTCAATGAATTCTAACCTCTTGGGTGCTTTTCCAGGACGACACAATTGCGTACAAGACTATATTGTGGGAAAGGAAGTTACCTATAAAATAGGACGGCTAATGCTCTGGCATCACAGAAAATGTTTGTTTTTTTTCCAGTCCACGCCCTATTGGGTCGAATGAATAATTTTTAAAGATAAAAGTTAAGGCTTTCGCCCAGGCAACGGTGTATCATTTCTACGTTTCCTTCTATGATATTTTCGTTCAGTCGGTACATCTACATGGCCAAGTCGGGCCAGAGGGCAAAATGGACTTTCACGCTTATTTTACGAATGACCTAGAAAAGTTGGAAGAGTCGCCATCACATGGCCATGTCGGAATGAAATGACAGTCGGTGCCACGTGGCGGAAACGACCCAGTGAGACAACCTGACGTTGACCAGTTTTTTTTGTCCTCTCTGACATAGTGGAGTGGGACAGGAAGTCCGTACACACATTATGATAATGTACACTGACTTCGGATTGAATTCGTACTCCTCCTCATAGGAGCGCTTTCATTTCATCGAGTGCAAGTAGTGACACCTTCCACATAGGTGGATCATCTGATGTCGATCCACTATATGTTGCGTTGTCACTTCACACTAAAGGGGGGGAGAGGTACGAATTCAATTCAATCCGAAAAAAGTGTAGAGGCGACGGGACTCTCCAGTTCTAAGAATTTTCCCATGAAAAAGGATTCTCTTTTAAATATTGGCTGCACCACTAGGTCACTTGGAATTCAATACAAGTGGTTCGACTGCTTTCTTCCAATGTCTACTCATATCGAAAACTTGGTTTTCCACTCCAATGAATGAGTATTGAATCAATTTAAAAATCAAAATGTCCACAATTGCAAACACCGAGACTGTAAAGGATACGGCCAGGAATTCGATGAAAGGATAACGTCCCATATCCAGCAAGGATTCACCTCCCCTAAACATCCAAGTTCCTCTTCCACCAAAGAGCATTAGCTAACAGACAGAATCATTCCATAACATACTCCATTGACGATGCAATTCGTGTAGATCTCCCAGCTCTTCATAAAATCGAAGCTGCATATAGAGAGACTGATTACAAGAAGGCCTGAAGGCAAATGCCTCATCAGGACAAAAATCCTCATAAAACCGGAATGGGAAGTGGAAGCAGGATTTTCTTTTCCGCTTCGATTCTTGTATCCGGTCATTGAATCTGGAAGTATCCTCTCACCGCTCAACCGAAGTAGGGGTAGTAGGTTGAGAAGTGAACATACTCCTAAGCTTTCGTTTCTTCGACTTCTCGATGCCCTTCCAACGATAGGCCTACGTGGCTCTCGGGCTGTCAGGGTCACCTTCATTCCTTCGCATACTCATGTGGACGTGAAATCTGCGCATCCTTTTGTTCACGCTCATGACGGTATTTTAAATATCTATTGCACAAGGATATACCGACGAGGAATGCATCAATCGCTTTCTTAATCGTAAAAAAATAATAAACCAATAAATCAAAAAGCACATAGACGCAACTACAGAATGCCACTTGCAACGTAATTCCAAGCCTTCTACTCGTAGGATTGACGTGTCCTTCACGTGACTTCGTTCGTCGGATACACACCATAGCCCGTGAAAAAAAAAAGAAATGAATAAGAGGTACCTTAGGCTGACTGACCTGGGAGGAGGGTTGCAGCTGAGATCAAGAGCACGAGTCCCTGAAGAAATGATCGGAGCATTTTCATCTTCAATGTCACTTGCGAAATAATTAAAAAAAAAAGATCACAAGAGCAAGGAAAGGCAAGCTCGGTTATCAGCACTGCAGCGAGTTCTTAACGGTGTTTTCGGCACGAGAGGTATCTGTTAAGTTAGGTGATGGCTGACTTCTCCATCAGTGACAGGAAGACATTCCATAGAACAATGTCATGGAATCCATCTGTTGCCAATGCCTGCACACCAAAAGAGAGGGGTTAAATTTAGGAATCGTGTTTTGTAAGATAGGCCTACCGCGAAACGGGTCAGGCTAGGCAAAAACCTACACGTAAAGGGTGGCAGTCTTGGGTCATGCAGAGAAAAAACGCACGTACTGTATATGGCTAGATCTGGATTAACGTTAAGCCTAGCGGACCGTAACAAACACATACGCCTAGATAAACAAGCACAAGAAGGCCAAGAAGTGTCGACAGCGCAAGCGTTCAAACTTCTGAGACGATTTCCAGACAGGCATGAGGCCTGGAGTTAGCGTGGGGAAATCGAACGCAATGACGATGCCATACTGTCACGGACTGATGCTAGCTAGGCCTACGCCGTCGTGAATCATTGGAGGAAGGAAGTAGATAAGAGGGCCCACAGCAAGGCCGCGCCTCCCGGCGAGAGATCGGGAAGCGAGAGGCGGAAACTCGACACGACACTGCGCCACTCCGACACAGAAACGGGAATGAGGACCGCGCCGCTTGCCTGCCTGTCCAACGACCTGTCTGCCTCTGCTTCTACTGGCCGCTGCCATTCCTTTCCTCTCCTTGCTCCCGTCATCTGTTGAGTACGAGTGAAACTAGTCGGGTCTCACATTCCTTCCAAGATGACGTGATCGCATTCAACTCGATCAAGCTTCAACAACAAATTTTAGAAAGAGATTGCATAATAAACGCAGCAAGCATAATTGAAGCTGAGACCACGATATAATAAAAATTGCAGTCATGAGAACAACGCAAGAAAAGGTATTATGCACATGAGAAAACAATGACTGATACATGTCCACTTAACCTAATAGGGCCATCTGAAAGTACTGCTTCACTATAAGCCAACAGTCTCTCGCATAAGAATGGCATCCTAAAAGTTCGTACGATGAGTCCCCTCTAATGAATCTAGGTCCCTGACCAGCGCTTGTCACGATCGTCAATCTTTGAGCCTGTATTATCCGAATGCAACGATCTTCCTTGTTTCGGTTGATCTCCGAGATCAAGATATTACTCTCGTGTATAAGTGAAGCCAAAAAATGTTAATACTGGAAAGTGAGACAATTATTGACCTTGAAAGGTCAATCAGCACAGGATACTCTGAACTGTTTGGAAGGAGTTTAACCCTTTCAGACCTGAATTAAGGTCACTATCAGAATAATATTGTGGGCTTAGCGGCGGACCTCACCGAGGAGTGGAGGAGGAGCCACCCCCTACCGGACACCTCCCACCTCCAAGAGACCTCCCACGGACCGGGACAAGGGGGT
>CAJPEV010000077.1:0-67488 GCA_905338385.1 Darwinula stevensoni
AATTAACAAGAAAGCTCATGGGATAACACGAGATTCTGGCATTTTCTTTCAGATCTCATGTTACTCAATTAGACCTTACGAGACCTCGTGCAAGCTTTTTGAGTTCTCATGCAAGAGCTCGCAAAAATGGGTTGAGATCTCGTGAGGTGGTACAAGAACCTCAAGAGAATCTCATCAGGTTTTCTTCGCACTGATGCTCCTCTCTCTAAACCACTATATAAGTTTCCTTTCTCTTCATCCAACAGTGAACAGAAAGTGGCAGTACCACATTCACGTCGACATTTTTTAAGAAAAAAAAACTGTTCATGCCTTCCTCTTGCTTCTGACCTATTTTCTCCTATGGAAGGAAAGATTTTTACATCATGATAATCACACTCTAAAATTGCAATTCATGCAAGATCTCCATTAAAGAATATAGATGTAGTAACACAGCTATATTAGTTTAGCTATATTAGACTGGTGTCCCAAACATAAATGTACGGAATCATGGAAATCCGAAACATATTTACTGGCCGAACCACTAAACAATTACGCAATTACAATTACGTCTTGAACCGTCTGGCTTTTGATTCACAGGGCTGCCTGGCTTGGGGGAAGAATGCTTGGATATTGTGGGATGCAACACGACGAACTCAGAATGTGTCAATAATACGTGGGGCGGAGTCTGCGAATGCAGGGAAGGATATGTGGAAGAATGGATGGAATGCAGTGAGTAATGTATACTTTGTATCTTCAAGTTCATGACCCGGTCAATGCCCTTGCCTCTTTTCTTCATAGTGGGCTTTATTCTCTGAGAAAAATGGGCCACTTAATTAATATTTGGTCGCAATAGTTTAATTTAACAGTACATTCATCTTCTTGATTAAATATCAAACAATAACAAATTTGGTAAGTTGGTTTCGTAACCAGAAAAGGGGCTTTCCCATGAATTTATCTTCATTCAGATTGGGATGCAAAGCAAAACCTACTGATCAAGCGTTTTTGAGTGGAAGGAGATGGTTTTTACAAATTTGTTGTCTTCCAAATATTGCCAAGACTTTCTAATGAACTCCAAAGGTACTTTGCAGTTTCAGGAAAATTGATTTTATTTTCCAGAGTGTCGAAAGGAATTAACGTCGCGACTAAAAGCGTCGGAGCTAGGTGCAAAATAGTATTTGTGTTCAATTATCAATAGATGTGTTTCATTGCAAGAATTCCTATTTTCCTGCCGCAGTCGAAGAGTCAACTACGGAAAGCTTTTGGACGGACTCCACCTTGTTTGTGACAGATCTATCAGTCTCGGAATCGACGGCATTTCCAGGTAAGTTCTGTTTCGATCATCAGGCTAACATCAGTTGTATGTCGCAGCGAATTCTCGCATTAATCGCCTCAGTACCAGAGTACCAAATTCGAAATAACCAGTTTTTCAGTCCGGATGGTCCAAAAACGTCAGTGTTGCAGTGAATCAACTGTAAAAAAAAAGCTCCCCCCTCCCACATTCTTCCGCAGAGGGAAAGGCACTGAATGCATCACAATGTTTCTTTGCCGAAAGGGAAATACTTGCCATGTGACAAAAATATTCCAAGTGCAAGCACGTTCGATTACTGTAAATTAAAGGGGTTTCACGTTGTTCAAGTGCCTTATTGTTGTTATCGGTCTTTTTAATCTTGCATGGATCCAAGAAATCTGCGAAATATACGCATTCGCCCACACATTATGGAACCCAGCATTATGGAACGGGACGACGATGGGCTTTATTCTCCTGAATGGAAAATTCATTTTTCTCCAGAAAAGCAGATCCACGTGACTGAAATTCCATTCAAGGACGCCCTGCAGAATATATATGTAAAAGTTGAACTCGAAAGTTGTTGGTATGATGTGAATTAATAAGCGTCTCAAGCTAAATGAACTCAGACGGGTCGTAAATGGAAGGCTTGGAAGCAGATGCAAAAATCTCGGGAACACATGCACTTTCGAGTGAACAGAGGTATTCTCTTTCTAAGGATAGGGGCGGAGCCATGCATGCACGTCTGCGTCGGTTGGACAACAACAAGTGGCATTCAAGTTCACTTTTCTGCTCATTTATGAACTGAGAAAGAAAAGTAAATATCACCTAACAACAAATTGCAGTGGAAACAGTATGGCAAATGCAGGATGCAGATGACGTCTTTGATAATGAGATGCTTGTCGAGGAGCAAAACGTTCTCGTTCAACCGTGTAAACGACCACCTGTGGTCCAGTGGATCCTGAAACAAAAAGTTATTCATTTGTGTAGGCTGCATCGTGAAATCGAAAAGCGTATTTTCATGAACACACGCGATAGGAATTAGGCAAAGCACCTTGTATTTTGAAGAGAAGGAACGATGAGTTAAACGTACGACCATCCGAGTTGAGGTCGTTCCAGGATTAACGCATCCACGACACATTGTGACCGATCCAGGGTTGCCTGGAGGACTCGGAGAAGAATGCCACCCGTCTCTCGGAAGCCAGGCTTGTCACGACGCGAATGCAGAGTGTGTCCTCGACGCGAAGAACTTCACGTGTCAGTGCAAGAACGAGTACGTGGACGATGGGGGGATCTGCAGTGAGTCGAACCGCTTGCTCCCTCCCCGAAAGCCCTCATCGATCGGTTCATTTCGAATCGAAGGGCCGGCGGCTCGTGCGGAGTTTATCTTGCACAGGTTATTACTCTCATGGACATAAATGTCTAAAAAAGAAAAAGTTGTAGCTCCAAATGTTACTGCAACAAAAGAAAGTCCTTTTTTTCTCGTGTTTCTTTTTGCATTAAGAGTGGATCTCGTGTTTAAGCCGGGCGTGTGTAAGTTCGCGGGCAGAGAGGAAAAAATGAAAATAATCGTTACTTCTTTCATCTCCGAACAGTGAAGCTCGTTGGAAATCCATGCACGAACGAGACGTTGTGCGTCACCAATGCCAATTGCATCGACGACGAATGCACGTGCAACGCGGGATACATTCCCCTTCCGACGGGCCTATGCCGTGAGTCAGCCGTTCCATCGACTCGCTCCAATCCTTCACATTTATGTATATTATTAGTTTTTGAAAGATGTACACGAGGTCTCTGGAAGCCAGAGCCTATTTCCACGGGTTTGATTCGTGATTTATATTTTATCGACGTCACTTGACTCTAAAGGCCGTGTGCCTTTTTCCTGCGGATCATGAATTTACGTTCCCAATCGATTGTAACGCTTCTTAAAAGTTCGGCTGCGATTTATTCACGCTCCAAGAGTTTAACCCCAGGCTAAGGTCGAGTTGCTGAATACCGAAGTACGAGTGAACGCGTGCTTCCCAAATCTCGCCACTCGACACGATCGAAGTGATGCCACGGTCGACTGGAATGTGTCTCCTTCGTCTCCAGATGGCGTTCGGCCAAACACTCTGACGTATGAATTTTGACGAAAGGGACGGGAGTACCTCCATTGGACTCTGGTGGGATGCTCCACGCCAGGAGCTTACATGCAGCCGAGACCGCACTTGGAGTTTAGCGAAGGACACGTTCCCGAATTGCAAGACGCGGAACTACCAACATACACGGAAGGCAAGCCGGCAGGATTAGACGTAGCGATCGTCCGGAGCCTGCTTGCGCGGGCCTCAATGTATCGGTTTCACCTCCGACACCGGGACGAAAGGGTTCCGTCATCCGCTGTTTCCGATCCTGCATCATTGCAGCGACGTTTCGTCGATTCCTCGTGCCGTAAACCATACTCCCGATTCCGATTTTTCAAAACGGTGAAGCGTCCTTCGTTCCCCGATCGACCGAGACGTCCTAAGCAGATGCCGGTTCTCCTCCGACCTTTTTCCTGCGGCCGAATGCTTCGTTTCGAGAGCAGATCAAAGAGGTCAAAGGGTCGAGAGCAAAGGAACCGGCAGAGATGGAAAGGAGGTTCTCAACCGAAAGTGCAGTCGATACAAAGGTTACATTCACCCGAGCCATCAGCCCGAGAGGGCTGTCATGAGAGGCGCCTACAACATGAAATAGATTAAAGGATGATGATAGCTGCATGGATTGCAGGGGAGATGGCCCTAATAAACTTTCACGACAATCCAAGCATCAACCTGGTTATAATGAATTTACGCGGGGAGTTCAAAAAGTCCTAAGCCTGAGACACTTGCAGTTGCAATGCCCTTTACGT
The DNA here is from genome assembly GCA_905338385.1 of Darwinula stevensoni. Taxonomy (NCBI): domain Eukaryota; kingdom Metazoa; phylum Arthropoda; class Ostracoda; order Podocopida; family Darwinulidae; genus Darwinula; species Darwinula stevensoni. The sequence goes on from CAJPEV010000077.1 coordinate 4,131, forward strand.
TTTACCTTTACGTTTTAATGCCAATACGTTTTACCCTTTTCATAAGACAGATGTCTCTGATGGTAACGGGCAACATCATTTTTGCTCATTAAAGATTGCTCCTATGAAATGTTCTCAATGTGCTAACAGAATCTGCCGAAGGGCTACTAAAATTAGGACGAATACCATGGTGCATTTTCTAACCTCTCAGAAGTGAATTTCCCAGCAGATCTTTCAGCAGCTAAGAGATACTTCTACTGATACCCTACTGATACTTCTGTGAAACACCTGCGGGAGATCGACTCCTGAGCATCCAAGCCTTACAACTTTTTAGACCATCCATTTTAGACCTTTTTAGATTTTTTTTTAGACCATCCTTAGAACTTTTTGCACCACCTACTTAATAGCGGTCCGGCTATTGCATTCTCGGCAGATCGCAACATTTATTGAGTTTAACCTGCGAAAATAAAAATGAAAATTTTGCGCATCGGGCAGTGATTTCAACTTCATTGTGGCTTGAAAAGTAAAGGATTTTAAGTTTCATGCTAAATACGATGTGCCATATTGCAGGGAAAAAAATTCTCTGTCATCTGAGGCATCAGCTGCAAGTCACATGGAACATTTTCTTCGGCGGAAGTGCGTAACCTCGCGGAAGAATTTGCGGTTGCAATGCTGGATTCGCTTCTTAGAAGTCGACCTTTTGGGCCACTGTGCTCATCGGCTTTTAAAGAAAATTGAGGCATGTCACTGAATGCCGTCTGGAGACTCAGAAACTCTTGACGCAACGTAGAGACGACGCTAGGCGTGTCATGACCCTTTAAAAGGATTTCACCCAAAACTTTTTTTTTTCTATTTCCGGTATCGTATCGGTCAAAAACCAATACGATACCCATTGCTTCTTGGGATAGGTGCGGAAATCGTGTCGAATTCACGGAGTTCTTGTGAAACGTCATCGTTATTGCATTCGTTATTGCATTTGATATTGCATCGTGGCCCCGAATCGTCCTGCCGATAGGGTTGCCTCACCTGGACGAGCCGTGCACTCCCGAGACCGGATGCCTCACGACGAACGCGACCTGCACGAATGCGTCGGGGAATTACACCTGCGCCTGCCTCGCAGGGTTTCTGCAGGTGGAGATGGAATGCAGTGAGCTTTTCCCTTCATTCATTTAGTATGCTTTATCGTGCACGCGTCGAGTGGTGTTTCTGAAAAAATCAAAAAGGAACTCCCTGTGTATCTCTTTCTTGGTTCCTTCATCGATCGTCGTTCCGTTCGGAAACGTCGAGAAATTGTTCTTAGGAAAGGTAGAAAAATGTGGCTATGAATGGGCTATCCCAACATATAATATATTATATGAAACGGGCTATCCCAACAACCTAAGGTGCGACAGAAGGAAATATAGACTACGTATGCTCAAAATTCAGTGGATAATTTTTTTTGGCTTCTTCAATCCGGTAGGCTAATTATGACAACTTACGAGATTCGAAAGCGAAAGGAGTCCCGTAAAAGAGAACCTATGCATGGAATATTACTTTTTAAACGTCTTGCCGTGATTCGCTGAGAGATATGGGATGATATGTTTGAGATACGTTTTCGTGGCAATTCGGTTTTAAAGGTCTGACTTAAACCAGAAAATGATGAATTTGCCTTCAACATTTGGTGGAGAAACAGACTCCACACCAACATGCATGGACTTCCCCGTCGCTCCTTGCCCCTTCTGATCCCTGCCCCTTCTGATCCCTGCCCCTTCTGATCCCTGGCCCGAAATTCCCCGATCCCTCCGCCCGTTTCCTTTTCAGCTTCTTCATTCCAATTTTTTTCCTTTTCCTCGCGAAGCTTCTTTTCCTCGCAGGCCGAAAGGCGACGGCTTTGTATTTGCTTTTCCCCAAAAATAGGAGGTCATTTTTTGTGGAATTAGGCAACGCGAAGACGGCTACGTTTCACGACCGCATTCCGATCCTGTCGACATTTGCTTTCGTTCGTTGTGCAAGACCATGCGGTGCAGTCAATTTTTAAGATAAGAAAATGTATTCACGGGGAAATGAACCCAATTTCTATTAATTTCTACTAATTTCTTTAAATCGTGATCAAAACTTTAATCGGCTAATCTATCAATTAAGTGGAATCGTCAGCTTAACTGGTATAGAATAAATTGGCATAAACCTATTGAGTTTTTATGTTCTCTCATAACCGCGAGAATTCCTCGTCGGACAGACCTCGATCGTCGTCGATTCCAAACGACATCTCTCGACATTTTCAGACCGACAGGTGATTTTTGGTTTCCTTCGCAGGACCGGGAAGACCCCCCGTGTGGAACGACCTGTTTAGCCAGGTGAGTCCGTCTGTGAAAAAGACGACGTTTCGTCTCGCGTAGCGCGCGATTCATCGCTGCGGAACATGCGATTCTCACAGCAGATGGCACGAAATTAGCGCGAAATCGTATAGCAGGGTCGGCTAAGAAACGTTTGCTACTCTAAATTTCGCTGAATATATATTTGCACGGATCGACTCGAAAATCGAACGGAACGTAGTCGAACGCGTTCGAGAGACCTTTTTTTTTAACTTCCGGTGGACGACCGCGACGAAGCGAATCCCGTTTCTAGTTGGGAATCGAGGACCCGCTCGACCTGATGAACCAACTGACGGAAGCGATGGGCGACGAAGGAGATCTGACGGGGGACGACCTCGAGCAGATGGTGGAGTTTCTCGGCCTCCTCTTCGAGGACTTCCTCTCGACCCTGGAGGACCACGAGGATCCTTACGACCGGAGCCAGGCCTTCCTCACGAATTTCACTCGGAACGTGGACGACGCGCTGCTGTCCTTCGACGGCTGGCTCGACTTGTCGCAGGTGAGGTGGCTTAACGTGTCGCGGGTGAGGTGGCTTAACGTGTCGCAGGTGAAGATGAAAAAAAATGCAAACCCGGAGGATCGTATCTGTAAAGAAAATCATTTGCCTCAGATTCTTTTTGGGATGCGTGGGGGTCAACACGTTGACCCCCACGCTTCACGCCGGTGTGTGAGATTCGCCACAGGGAAGAACAGCGGCTCCAAACCCCTTGGGGGTCGACGCGTTATACGGCTTGAAGAGAGAGAAAACTCATCAATGTCCTGGCTATTTAAAACGCAGCAGTCAAAGATAAATCGGTTATTTTTAAATTACGTATCGGCGAAACGGTAGCACGAGATGGAGTTTTTTCCTCGGTGAACATTTGTACCAGGTAATTAAGCACATGCAAGGTTTACTAAGTATCAGGTCATCTCATAAGTAATGCGGTTTTTTCGCATTGCCAAACTTGTGTTTTGTTTATACGCTTATCTGTGCACGTCTCATGGAATATTTCTATGCTAACTCGTGTAGACGTTAGTCTTCAGTCTACGTGTCGGTTTTAACGAGTTAACAGCCCTCCGTTTTTCTTAGACGTTAAAAACAAGATGGAGGTGTCAGAGGAACACATTCGGCATATAATGCTTTATGAATTTAAGAAAGGGATTAACGCGACTGCAGCCACGAAAAACATTCCACATGTTTTTGGTGAGGAAGCTCTAAATGCGAGGAAATGCCAACGGTGGTTCCAGAAATCCAGGTCTGGTGACTACAGCTTAGCCGATGAATTGCGTTCAGGCCGACCTGTTGAGTTCGATGATGACCTGCAGATAGCCACACGTGAAGATTATCCTGCTGTGAAGATTATCCTATCCACCTAAGAAATATTCCATGAGACGTGCACAGATACACGTATAAACAAGACACAATTTGGCAATGCGAAAGAACCGCATTACTTATGGGATGACCTGATACATCGGGTCATTCCGCGGACAAAGGGACGAATTCGTCCAATGTCAAATCCCATATTTCGTGCCGATTACGAGTGGACGATGCAATATTTAATATCGTCACGCTCCATGCAAGTTGCACTCCAGTGCAATGCACTAAAAATGGTAGTAATCGAGAAACTTTACGAAAACTGAATTCTTCGGCTGTTCAACTTTTCGTAACACGAATCACAGTGACGCGAGTCACAAAAACCTAAAAAAAAAATGTTGCTTTCAGAAGAGCTGTAAGAAAATGGAACTACTTTGCTCAGCAAAATCCGGACGGTATTTCCTATTTTCGAGTTCCTCCATGAGAACCTTGGGAAGCATAGCGCAATTAATTCCCAAATAGCTTTTTTTTTTATGTAACACGAATAACGATGGAACGACCCATGGTACTTTCTATCGCCACCATTTTGAATCGCTTCGAGGTTATTTCCCCTCTTGCAACTCGCTTCGGTACGGCCGGGAAGGCGCGACCGTGTATAACGCTTCGTCACCTAACGCAGACGTCCCGAACGGAGAACTTCATCGACCTGACGGCGACGTTCGTGGACTCCGGCCTGAGGCTGTCGGACCGGCTGTTCCTGCAGCTCGACGAGTCGCTGGAGTTCCAGGCGAGCGCGAAGGCCCTGGTCGTGGAGATGGCCGGCGGGAACGCGTCCGACCTCACCCGGCCCATCGTCTTCCCGGCCGCCGGGGGGGACACGTACCTGACGATGCCGGTGGGCTTCGAGGGCGAGGGGTACTACTCGTACGTCGGGGCGCTGTATCGCGTCGAGGACCTGCAGGCGATACTGCCCGGATCCCAAAACTCGTCAGTTCGGGTTACGGCTTCCTCGTACTTTATCGAGCGAACGTGAATACTTCATTAAGCGAACGGGAAATTTAAACGATAAATCGAGACGGGACCGGGTAAATATAATAACGAATAATATATTCAAAGAGTTTATAGAATGAAAAATGCCTCGACTGGTCCTCTTAGCAAACCCATAATCCACAGATTTAAAAATTAAAGATTCTACCACAGTCTGGTAATGGGGAATGAAATATAAAAAAACAATACATGATTACTACCTGAAGTCCCCCCCTCAGGTAGTAATCATATATTGTTAGAAAGAAGTCCTTTTACTAGTAATATAAAGAATCGTAAAATATATTTATTGTCCTCTCGGTTCCTCTAATTTCCGTTTCAGTAATTAAACAGCGAGGCGAGGTTTAGCCTGCTTTCTGTTCCCTCAGACAAGTTTTATTTTGAATCGAAAACGCTCGATGCGAATTATGCTCAGGAAATTTTGACGCGAACAAATTTCTGCGAGCGCTAAAAAGAACCTACCGAAATGCCAGACTCGGAGCGGATCTAGCCGTGAACTCGAAGATGATGAGTTTCTCGTTGACCGTGAACGGGACCGTCGTCGCGCTGAAGAGCCCGGCGACCCTGACGTTCCGGAACGACCAGCCGCCGGAAAATCCGCCGTACAGAGACATCTGGCGGGATCTGCACGAGGGAGAGAAACCCGCGTTCGTTCCCAAAACGGAGCGATGCACCTTTTGGAACTTCGACGGAAAGTGAGAAAACTTCCTGCGGAAACTTCCATTTCCTATTTTGCCGTGCAAATCTTGAAAAAAAAATGTGCAGGGGATTTTGGGACGGAGAGGGTCTGAGGACGACATCCGCCGACCGCGACGACACCGTCTGCGAGACGACTCATCTGAGCAACTTTGCGGTGCTGATGAGTCTCCACGGATATGTCGTGAGTCCGCCATCGGATTCGTGCAGATGCAGATGCGACTTGGGATTTCATAGTTATATTTCTTCTGGAACGACTGGATGCTGCAATTTAAAAAAAAGGAAAATACTAATCATAATAATTCTTAATAATAAATAAATGTTCGTGATTATTTTTGTCTCATTTCAGGGCCGAGGTTTGGTCCTGGAAATATGCACTCTGACGTTACTGCCCTGTTCCATCGTCTGCCTCGTCTTGGCGATCTTCGTATTCCAGAAGAGCAAGTTCGTCGAAACGCATTCGTGCCAGAGAAAAGCTCCATTTTGCTCCGTAACATCGTTTGCTTGTCGATCGACAGGAAGTCCGCGAAGGAACGGAATCTGGGGCCGAACTTGCACCAGCAGCTGTGCTTCTGGCTGCTCGTCGGATACCTCCTGGTGTTATCGGTCGTCGACCGCCACTTCTTCCCGATGCCATCGGTACGTCGCGACTCGCTCTCCCGAGCGGGCGCGACGTCCGATCTTAACGTCCTCGCGCGATCGTCCTCGACAGCTGGCGTGCGAGATGTCGGGGATTGCCCTCCACTTCGCGTTCCTCTGCGCCTTCACGTGGATGGCGCTGGAGGGATGGCGTCTGTACGGACTGCTCCACCTGGTTCAGAAGAGGCTCGTCTCGTTTCGGTTCTATCTCTCGACGGGGTACGCGGTGCCGGTGCTCGTCGTTGGCGTCACCGTGGGGGTGTCATACGGCACGGGGACGCGAGGATACGGCGATGGGGAATTGTGAGCCTTTTATCTTTTCGTATAAGGCTGGACCTTTCATACGACGTAAATATATTTGCTTGGGGAAACAATTTGCACGTGTGGAGCTTCCATCTCGAAGAAAGGTATGAATTTTGTTCCTGCACCTTTTAGCACAATGGGGTAACAATTCAAGTAGAAAAATTCGAGTATCCTCTAATCCTCTCGATCCTGGGACTCAAGCCGAACAACTGAACTTCTCGTATCAAAAAATAAAAAAGTCATTCCACCTTTTGCGAGGTCTACCGACTAATCTACTGGTCTTATGTATGGAGCAGATGTATTCCAATCAGTGAACAAATTTGTGAGTGAGTGTTACAAAGATGGCTCGTCATACCTTTCATCGATGCCTACTCTGGGCAAGAATGGGGTGTTTTCATGTTTCTCTCATTTTTGTGCAATTTGGGGATTGAAAAGGGAGATAATCTGTGTGCATCTGTGGCCTATTAGGAATCCGTAAATAACTGCTTCGATATTTCATTTGTTTCATTCATTCCGCCCTTTTCTGGCGGAAGGTAAGAGCGAAACGAAGAGAAGACAAGACCTCCATAAAATGAGCGATGGAGTTCCCGTCTTCCTAGGCGCGGAGTATCGCAGCCCAGGCGATCGAGACGAGCAGGCGCAAGGCTTCTTCGCTTTCTCCCTCCCACCCAGGAGAGGGAGGAAGCGAAGCTCCCTCCTCTGAATTTTAGAGCCGGACTGAGACTCGGCAGGTGGGATGGTGGGCTTTGGGTAACGAGGTTTTGTGACGTCATCCTTCCACTTTGTGCCAGATGTGCCGTCTGGTCATCCGGCGGTCATCTCGGACTGAGAGACATTTATTTGTAATATCTCAGGGGAAAGGCAAGTGCAATAGGGGAAACTCATAGCTCCAAGATGTTTCAAGTTTTTCCCCCCTGATATTTACCAAAATAACCAAACGAAATGGCTGCGAGCATAACGCGTGCAGAATCCTGACACCTTTGGTTTCCTTTTTTGCCGAATTTTGACGATTTCTGCACTTATCGATATTACGTACCCAGCTGTTGGCTCTCCCCGTCCGGCTACATCTGGGCGTTCGCCGCGCCGGTCCTCCTGATCCTCGTCCTCAACACCGTCCTCATGGTGCGGGTCATGACGAAAGCCAGGCAGCTCCAGAAGATGCCGACCGGGATGCAGAAGCATCAGGCGAACAGGAGTCACAGGTGAGTTCGTGCAGCGTTCGTGACGTTTTCCCCCTTCGGACCTACCGACCTGCCGCGACTCGGTTGCAGGAATAACATGACGAGAATCTTCTCGCTGACGAGTCTCCTCGGAACCGGCTGGTTATTTGGCGTTCTACAAATGGAGCTGTCGCCGGTCTTCTCCTACGCGTTCGTCATCATCAATGGGTGCCAGGTTCGTGCAAACTTCAAAATCTCTCGTCACTTCATGGCAATTGTGTCGACAGGAGTAAGAAAAGCGAGTTCGAATTGCGCGAGATCACTTCAATGAGCAAGGAAACGCGCTAGAAGGATAGCATCATTACAGTGATTAATTCAATTTAAAAACTTCGAAAAATGCAACTTTGCACGTGTGCACGTTCAATTTTTTTATGATTTCCAAGATTCGCCTCGTCGGTTTCCGTAAAACAAGTAATAATTCTTTCGCGACAGATGGCAATTGAATAAAACAAACTATTCCGTCATTGGCTATTTGGAAAATATTTAACTTTCCTCTTATCCTCGCTGCTTTACCAATTACGTGAGCCATTTTCAGAAAAGATGACAAAGATACGAGTTTTAAAAGTAAACAGAAGTCCTCCTTGCGACTGACGCCAACCTAGGTTAAAAACACTTTTCGAGAGCCGGCTTTTGTGAGGAGGTGAATCAGCGGTACCTTCGATGGCAACGCTTCACAAGTCATACAGGACTGCAGGGAAATGACAGGTTTCCTCTATTTTTTCTAGGGCATCGGGATATTCATCTTCTATTGCTACAGGGTCCCAGAAATGAAGGCCAGGCTGAAAAGGTACATGAAGATCAACATCCGCACCTACAAGTTCCGCGGTCTGTCCCCGCAGGCAGACGATTTACCCGCCGTCTGGACCACTACTAGCGAGCTGGAATTCTCGAAGGACTCGAATCTGGGAAAGGCCGCCCCCGACGATTCACCTTGTCGAGTCTGAAAGCATCTGATATTACTTTACTCCTGTATTTTATTTTAATTTTTGAGAATGAAGACGAGTGAATTTAGACAGAGGAAATCGATTTATGGCGGACCAAGATGTCTGAATATGGGAATTCTTAAACCCGATGAAACTTAATTTCTCCAGTTGAAATACCCTAGTTCATTCTGCCCATTCAATGGCGCGTCTACTCCTCATATTTCAATGTTAAATGTTCCAACACCGCAATGAGATCATTACACCTCTGCCAAGTCGAGCCAAATTTCACGTTAAAATTGCAATTAATGATTGGCACGGCAGAATGACTCGTGGATTGCACATATGGCCTCTTAGAGCACACTAGTTCGTGGGAAGAGATTAATGGAATAAATGAAGAGAAAGTGAAGCCAAGTCGAAAATTCCTTCCGGGATCGACTGATTTCTCACGACGATCGCCAACCATGCGGCATAGAACATGAAGGTCTACCAAACAAGGGCTTAAGATCGGGTGCGCGTCATGTCGTCTAAAGACAAATGGTCGAATGGTATTAAGGTACAATGGACAAAAGGGAGAAAGGACGTATGGTCTAACTGCCATTTTGTCTAGATACTACTTCGTCTTTAAATGTTCTAAGGTTCGCCTGCGCAAAATGTGAATAAAGCAGAAGGAAATGTATAGGATTGCCAATGGCATCGCAGAGAAAATAACAGGAATTCGAACAGACGATGTTATCGAACCTACGCAGGGGAACGGAACATCTAAAGTTATGCATTCAGTCCTCAAAATCCTACGTTTTATAATGCCCGGACGGCATCGTGTCTAAGATATTACCAATGAGAGCCCAACTTCTCTGCTACGGTGGGCTAGTGGTGGGTGAGAGGAAGAATGATGACGTCCGGACCAGGGTACTTCAAGATGAACCAAGAACAACGAATGGTCTCGAAGGTTGGCATAGGAGGCTTAATTTCCTCAACAAGGAACCACATATAAGCGTGTTCCTTCTGCTTCAGGAATTGCAGAAAGAAAAAGCCAACACTGAGAGGGAACTAGATCGAGTAGCGGCAGGGTATCCTGCAAAGGAGAGACGCCGAATAGAAATTCAAGAAGACATCAGAATCAAGTCAATAGTACAATATTATTAAAACCGCGAATTAATGCAGTATATCCGTGGAATCGTCCACAATGTGCAATTTTGACAGCTATCGGGAGGAACTCCTCCCGCAGACGACGGAAAACTAACTTTGGACTTTTATGCAATTGCTCCTTCTGACCTGTAGCCGATCTGGACTCGGGACCTTCTTGTTGTGAACCAATTATACTGTGGACGTTTTGACTATTGGACTATTCATGATTAGACCTTATGTCGCGGACCCGCTTAAGAACAATGCGGCCCTGTGAGGAGGCATTCTGTAACGCGTTTGTTTCCTCACCCTAAGAAACAAAACTTCACGAATGGCATAACTGAATGTGGATTGCACGACAGAACACTCGAGCAAGCAGCATCAATAACTCTGCAAATGTCGACGAAAAAACCAGTGTTTTTCGTCAACTCTGAATCAGTGCTCTCAGAAACTAAAAATTTTTCTCGAGTTCCAGAATTTATTTTTCAAACGTCCCACCGACGACAGAAACTCAGGTACTCATCTCAAAATCCTTCATTGAGAAAAAAAAAGACAAAGACCCGGATCAAAAGTACTGCTGCAGGTCCTCGCCGAGCGAGGTCTCCAGGTCCCGTATGAGCCGCTGCGCCGCCTCCTCCACCTCCACGTGCTCGTCCTCCAGCAGCTCCGAGTAAAACGGCATGGCGTCCGGGAGCAGCACGAGCCCGTCCGGGCCCAGCTTCGTCATCACGGCCCGGCTCGCCGCGATCGCGTGGAGACGCACCTGATCGAATCCAATCATCATAATCCCAGTCCTCGAGTGCGGATTTGGCAAAATAATGGAGATGGTTGGCAGTTGAGGAGAACGAATGAACAAGCACCCCTTTGATTTTTTGCATTAATGAGAATCTCCCTCTATAGCAAATTTTAGCAACATCGGTGAGACTTGGCATATACCTAGGTATTTAGCGAAGTCTGAAGCAGTAGTATACCAACAAGCACTGAGAGAAACATTGTCATGACACAAGGAAATTCTGGTTACTGCATTTTAACGATTCCGATCATGAATTTATTCCTAAATGGCTTCGTAGTTTTTTTTGTATTAAACACTCATAATCTAACCCATTATGCAGACCAACCTCTAATTTCGATATTTATTGTCACAATGATACAGCCATATTTAGACAAATAATTGGTTGTCATAGTAACCATTTTATACGAAAAACTTGGGGAGTCCCTGATTCAGATGTCACCTCGAGCAGAAATTTAAGAGTGAAATAATTATTCAAAATATTTAATAATAATAATAATAACTGCTTCTGGTGATATTTCATAATTATGTATCGAGTGGGCTTATTGGATCCCTCTCCTTGTATGTTGAGAAAAAATAGGCTTGGAAAAAAAATAACCATCATGCCTTGCTCTGAAATACCGAACCTGCATAAGGATGAGGGGATCCAGTCTTAATTCCAAGAAGTGTTCCAACAGACTGACCTTGATAAATTCGAAGTTGATCCCTATAGAAATTAAATGTGAGTTTCAGATGAAGCCCTATAGGCAGTAAATCAATCCAGTGCCAAAAACTCTAAGTGAAATGCACTGAGACGATAAACTGCAGGGTTAAGAGAAAAAAAACTCAAAATACCACACCCAATGACATTAATTTGTACCTCGATAGTATAGATGATGCTCCAGTAATACAGCTCCAGTTACATCTTGCCATATGAATTCATGGATCACACTCCACCAGGATTTAAATGATAAAGCAGGCACCTATAATTTCAAGCCATAGTTGAGTGAAACAATGGCTGCATATTTTCCCCCTCATAGGACATTTCAGCATCATAAGCCATTTTCATAATGGCACATTAGGAATGAATGCCATTCTCCACAGTATTCCAAGGAGTTCCCAGATTATAAAAGCATCCAAGCAGTTTCATAGTAAAGAGCTTCAACAGGATATCAAAATCGATCGCAAAATGAATGCTGCCACTCTGGCTTCCTTCCACAACTATTCCTGAACTTGATTCAGCTTGAAGATCGATGGGCAGAATGATGCCACACCAAATGGGACATCTTCCACCCCTTTCAAGAAGACAGAGAGCAACTCACATGGTAGGAGGGATGTCGAGCCTTGAGGAGGATGTGGTAGTGCAAGGGCTTCCAGAGGAAGTCCCGCCCGGCTGCAAGGGCCAGGTTCCCCAGGCAAGGCACCACGTGATCTCGGATCCTCTCTTCCGCCCCGCTCGACTCGTTTTCGAGCTGCTCGATGAAGGAAAATGGAATTAATAAATATTGACAAAAATTGCATGTAAAAAATCGAATGAAAGAATTCTTACATACATACTATCCCACAACTCATGTTAAAGAGATAAAAAATTAATCATCTCGAAACCTTCAGGAATTGATCAGAAAATTACCTTTACTGAAAGCTCATATGTTTGTTTCAGTAAATGAATGCATCTGTGAGACACTCAAGCCACTGATAATGGATGACAAAATGACTACAACATCACGAGCACATTAATCCCATGGCAACTGCTGAGCACTTTGCATTTACTAAAGGCACAAAGGAAACAACAATTAATGAAACAAAGGTAATATGCTCAATGGCTCAACGGATTTTTCTTTCTGAACACCTTAGGAGTACTAAGTTAACACTCATCAAAGGGTTAACACCAATATTGATTTTCAGAATACAGTCCTTTCTTTCTAATAACTCAACTTTCTTTCTTCCTGGTTCCTGTCTTGCTTCCTCCCATCCTTCACAGCCTACCTCACCAACCTTGCAATAAGATTAATTTATGTACCATTTTTCAATTATGACATCTTCAAATCAGGACTAGGAAACAGCAATCTTTGCATACCAACTGTAAGGCAAATAGGGCATGGGTACTGGAAACCTTTTTCTCCTTTTACCCATAACCTCCCCAGCACAAGTTGCACTCATGACAATTTGTTCTGTACTCATGAAAGACCACCACTCCCAAGAAGAATGTGCCTGAAGTTGCCTTTCTTTGGGAGTTCCACAATCAGGGAGCATCTTTCAAAATGTGATGTCATAGGGTGAGATCATGGCCAGAGCCAACCCTGAGAAGAAAGAGCTTCAACCTGGTCAGTAAGTGGCTGGAGTAGGATGTTGAAGCGGTCCTCATTGATGAACTGTTCGTGGTCGTGGATGAAGACCTTGGACAGAGTGTCCACGACGACGGTGAGGAGCCGATCCGTCAGGCCTCCGGGGTCGCTCACGTCTTCGAAGTAGAGGCTCTCGGCGTTCTTGGTCTTGGCGAGAACACCAGCAGCATGTTTTAAAAATGTTCCAGCAAACAGCACAAAGAGGCTCTTGAGGCAATCTGCCATGCGATCTGTCAACCTGTCAATAGAAGGTATTTTCAATTCTGATTCTTGCCATATAGGTATACAATCATATTCCACCAAATGCCGATTTCTACGTTAACCTCTTTATAATAACCTGCAGGGATCTTAAATATTTCAAATTGATTTTCCAATTTCTTTTTTTGGATACAATTTTCCTTTCAATCCTTACAATATTCATCACATGCAAAACAAGGCAGTTCTATTTTGAGAAAAGTAGAATAGGAATTCTCATTTAGAAATGATAATCAATAGACAATTTTTTCAGGTTTCAGTACTTTACATCCATAACCAATTATTATTAATCAGATGAAGAATTCCATCAAAATATACATTGCATATGCAATTTGCCCTACCTTGCACCACTGTAGCCCCATGACTACAAAAGGAAGAGCTATATGCATCTGGGAGATTCTGAAGACAGCCAGTCTAATTGAGGATACTACACTCAGAGTGAATAAAAATTCTTTTTCAACTGCTATGCATGAAATTTCCATGCTCTGAAACTGCTACATGACAAAAAAGGATGTATAGAATTTTGTTCGAATATAGCAATTTTCTTCCAGGGTTATCTTCTGGCATTATAGAGAGTTGGCATTTGTATTATCTGCAGTATTTATATTAGGAACAAATTTATTTGAAAGGGAACACTAAGACCAGTTGCCATGTGGATACTTTCATTTTTACCTCTTAGGGGACTTACAGTTTTTTCCAATTGCTAAAGTCCTATTTCATATCTCAATGGACATTTTTCAAAACTTAACGTACGATCCGCAAAACGCTGCGCTCTTTTCTCATATCTATGCGTCCGGCAGTCAAAAGGGCGTCCCTTTGTCAAAATCAAAGTACGTTCTTCGATATTCTAACGTACGGGGTTAGGAACGTCTATGGACAGCCAAGAAGCAGACCGGGAAAATAATTCCTCCGAATACGGAAAGGCGATAATGTGATGATGTAATACTTTCAAAACTTAACGTACCCGTGTCAAAACTGTGCGTACTGCTGTCGAGATTCAATTTCCGCTCTCCAAAAGGGACAACAGAACGTCCTACAATCAATTTCTAACGTACCTGGAGTCAAAACTTAACGCACCATCGGCAAAACTCTCAGGACGATCCATTACTGTGAATGGGAAGGCGAGGAGTCTCGCGGATCGATGCCCGCCCTGTCAGCCATACAAAGCGAAACCGACCAGAACCTCCCCAATGTCTTTCAATGGAGCGTAAGTTACTTTTTGAGGCAAGGACGTTAAGTTTTGACGCGAGTGCCTTAAATTCGNCATTCAGTTTCGAAAAAGGTCCGTGAAGATATGAAAATCGCACTTCGAGTTTCGCTTTTTGTACGTTAGCAATGAAATCGGATGTTAAGTTTTGTGAAAAGATTGCAGAGTTCTGGGATTTGTTCAAATTGTTTTGAAAACGGAAGTGTAGTTTTAAGAAACGGACGTTAGCAATTGGGAAAAACTGTAAGTGCTACTTAGGGGAAGGAATACTTTCTGAAATAGAGACCTGTAGAAGGTGAGGATTCGTAACGGGGGAGCATCAGGTCGTGTGGCCCAGTCGTAGAGGCGGAAGAAGAGCGGTCGGAACGTCTGCTCTGACAGCTTCAAGAGGAGGGCAAGGAATGCCTCAATCGCACCGCCCTCCACCTCCTCGCATGATGGCTCCGCTCCGGTCTCGCTCCGGTAGTTCAGCACCTTCAATGGAACAGAATCCTTGCAAATCCCACACATGTGAAAAAAATTGTTGGCAACGTTGCATCTGTCACCCAGACCATTCTTGGGTGCATTGCCTTTCTCAGCAAATCAATTGGCCTTTGGATATCAAGGTGACCATAGTGTACCTACTTGTGTGAAGGAGATTGAATGAACTCATTCCATGTCAAATGACTACAGACCAGTGAACCTTTTCTTCAAAAGTCATGGATTTACTTGAAAGCATTTAAAATCTTAGGCATTGTAAAGGATTGAATGCTTCCTAAATTTCAACCTCCTGGGTGAAACCATTCTTGATATATCATTTGTTCAAAATTTTCCAAAATGCATGACAACATATGAACCACAAAATTAACAACTACTTCTACTGTTTTGATGACTTGTTACATTAGCTTTTAAGGTGATATGCAGCTGTCACATAATAACAATTAATACATTTAAAGTATTTCTAAATCTTAATCGCCAATGCATGACGTAGAAGAAAGAAGGCAGGTCTGATGGATTTTGAAGTTCTACAGAACTTTCACAAGCAATATTGTTTGAACAGTATTTTTAATCCCTATTCTAAGAATAGATGATAGTTCAGATGGGACTCATAATAATTGCATACTTCAGACTATATTTAGATCAACATAGTCCACCAGGTCTGATCTCATTACTAGCCCCCCCCCCCTCATTCTTTGCATCAGAGCTACAAATGCATGCAATATACAATGAAAAGCACTTTTTAGATCTCTTTACCCATCACACTCCACTAAAGGGTGCATAATAATTGAAGGTAAATTTTTAAATTAAATAGAACACAAAATAACAGTCATGTGAGTTTATGCAAACAGAATCAAAGGAATGGTTTTAATGGAGAAACTATGAGAAGCTTTTTATATTAAGGTACAATACAAGAGATCTTTTTTCATTCAGGCAAATGGGAGATGGTGGAGTAAAAATAATCTGGTTTCTCGAGATTTTTCACTGAAAGACTTAACATGGAAAATCTGTTTATAGGGTATATGACTCCAGAATGACATTCTAGCTGACAACTGCTATGCTATAAGCATTACAGCATTGATGCTTCATCCACATAAATTACAAGCAAGTTATTCATATCCATTGGCTATTCAGCAATCTCTAAATGGGCACCTTGATGAAGAACCGAGTGAGTTCCTGAAGGTTATCGGCGATGCGGATCTTGTCGAGGGAGTTGAGATGCACAGAGAGCATTCCAAGGAGAACGGCCATGGGCTTTGACCCTCCCCTTTCCTTCAGGCGATCATAGCAACCCTCGATCGCTGGGATCAACTTCCCGGTCATGGTCGTTCCACAAAGGGAGTCACTGCACACATGAAAATGAAACATGTCAGAAAACATTGCTGTTGGGTAAGCAACTGCTGAAGAAGCTATGACATCAAGGCCAAAATAAGCTCTCAACAATGAATCTCACAAGACCACTACTTCAACTGGCTTCTCAACTATGGAAAGTACTGCTCACCTACTGGAATGAGTCGCAAATGCATGGGAGCGATGCAACATACTTCAATGTTTTCTCTTTGAATAATAAATATGAAATGCAACTAATATTGAGTCCTGAGGTTTAGCTTCTGAACTGCTATGATATATAGGACAGAAAAAAAATCAAGATACAAGCATGATATTTTGCTAGTTCACTGCACCTTGTGCCTGCCACATGCATTTTTTGCATAAATACAAATTAAGAAAGCATACAATCAGCTATGGTATCTTCTTGATAATTCTAATGTGATCAATGATTAGAGCAGATGAGACAAGTTCATATCCTAAGACAACCATGGCAGAAATAGTTAACAAGAACATGAGAGCAAGCAACATATAGTTTCTCCAGCCCCTAAGTTTACCAAGATTCACCTTCAATATCATTATCACACAGGACAAATCATCAATCAGGCTCACCAGATGCCCTTGAGTCGACCGGAGAGGGAAGGGGGATTGTCCGAGGAGGTCCGGTGCCCCTTGTCTTCTTTCTTGTCCTCCCCCTGTGCATGGCCCATGAGGATGCAGACATGGAAGAGGATGTCAGGGAGGTGTGGGCTCAGGAATGCAGGGATATGGATGCATGCCCTCTGCACCACTGCCAGTGCACTCATCAGCACCAAGTCTGTCTTCTGGATCCTGTGTGCAAACATAGGGAGGAAAACATCAGGCACTCAAAGACACTCTGCTAGAGCTGCATTCAAATAGTGATATTTCAATATGGTCAAGTAAGACAATGAATACTTTCAACCAGTCAATGCATCAATACCCGAGTCAAAATACTCTAGGTACTATTACGCTACATGAAGGAGCCCTACTCATTACTTACCTCAGCTTTAAAACTTACACATATACCAAGTACTACATTCATGGAACCCAGATTGGTACAAGCAAGTTTACACTCTCTCATGGGAAGACTTCAATGATTTTTGTTGCCAGAAAATAAAATAATATCATTGAACGTAAACCTAGAAAAACTTTTCCAATTTTCACCATCAGGGCAAAAACTCTAAGTGAAATGCACTGAGACGATAAACTGCAGGGTTAAGAGAAAAAAAACTCAAAATACCACACCCAATGACATTAATTTGTACCTCGATAGTATAGATGATGCTCCAGTAATACAGCAAAAAACTTTCCCCCCCCCCCCCCCCCCCCCATCCCTGCAGCAAGATATGCAGCTCCTGCATAGAGACACTGATACAAAGACACAGGGCATTATCTGATAGCTTACAATAGCTGATGCAATCTTGCATGGAGGGTGAGTGCTACTTCACCTACCTCTCATTCACAATGCAAGCTGATTTTCCCTTGTCCAACTGCAAAACAAACTCACTAATACCAAGTTGGTGAGAAAATTTTAGAGGCCTGAATTACTGTAATTCACTGATTAGTAGCAGGCAACAGAAATGGTCAAGGGCATTTCACAAACATCGATAAGAGGACATGCCTCCAGGTTACAGTATTAAGAATCCCTATGTACAAAAATTTCATATCAATTCCAATAGGGGAAAATAAGGCTAAATCCATAAGAAATGGGAACTTGGAACATGTGCCTCAATTTGAGAGGAGTAGTACATCATACCAATACATGCCACTGCACTTTAACTTCAAGAAAGTCAGCCATTTTTTAAATGTCCATCAAATTTGACATTCATTGGGGATGGAATAATACTTCTCATCACTGATAATCAGAAGTATATTAGTCTGAAGGCCCGTGGACTCACGCGGGGCGACGGGTGAACGAGTCGAGAATGCCGAGGAGCGCCGGGATGAGGGTGTTGATGTGAGGGATGAAGAGGAGGTGGGCGCTGCGGATGATCTCCGCCACGCAGAGCAGGGCCGAGCCGAGAACTGCTGGGTGGATGCTCTCTCCTCCTTCAATCATCTTGTTCAACACAGGTACAAACTACTCCGAAAACAGCAAATTCTCAATTGGCAAGGAAGGAAGGGAAAAAAACACATCAAAGGCAATAGTTTTCCCATGTTCCCATTGTTGAATTCAGCAAAGAATTACAATCCATAATATCTTAGGGTCAGCAATAGTAAAAGCTCACTTAAAATTACTTTTGTATAAGCCAATATTTAAATTAATTTTGCTACCCAGCTACAAGGGAGTACAGCTTACAGAATACAAGGGAAACATACAGAGTAAGCAGATGTTACAAAATAACCCAGAGAGGCTTCCAAGTAAATTATCACATTCTTTTTTTTCTTTTATTTAAAAAAAAAAAAAAATCACATTCTATAGGAGGTCAATACTGTACTTGCGAATAGTTTTAGCTGCTTTTGAAATGCAAATGTCCAACAAAGTGGTTCCCTGATGCATCCACAACCTCAATTCCCCATAAAAGGGTAACTGTGTGTGCTTGGCCAGTACATCAACAGGAATGCAGAGAGACATGAACCAAAGGATGTAGCATACAGCAAATATTTGTAGGTGGATGTGGATGTGCACATGTAAGGTGCATAGATAGGGCTCAAACTCAGTTGCATTCATCACCGCAGGACTACTGGCTCCTTTCTTGGGATTTGTGCAAAACATATGACCTCTGAATATTCTAGGAATGGGTTACAATGTGTGCAAGGATCTGCACAATTAGAGCAGATCCCAAAGCAAGCACAGGATATATATATTTTGCAAAATGTCAAAACTGTAAAGTGGTGGCGGAGCTTATTCGGTGGTGACTTATATATAGGTAAGGTAATATTAAAGAACTTGGCACCTGTTAGACCATACCCACATGACAGCAAACATAGGCAGAATGCACTCCACAAGAGGATTTGAGGGATACAGTGAGAGACACAAGAGGTTGTCTCATCATATTGGTTTTTGTTAGGAAGGGTAGATCAAATGGAATTTCTGCACTGATTCCCATCAAAGCCAATTCGATACCAAACATCTCCTATAAAGTACATGAGGCAAGCTTAAACATTTGTACTAAGGGAAAGATAGACAAAAACCTCTTGCTGCCACACAACACAGAGTAGAAGAAAATCAGCCAAGAAACTTTCCAGGAAAAGGGCAAGCACAAACAAAAAAAACAAACCTGATGAAACTCCAGGTCTTGCGACCCGGCAAGTCGACACAGCAGCCTCAGAGCGTAAAGAGCCAGCTGTGGGATGATTGAGACATCCTCCTCCTCGCCCTCCTTCCTCTTCCTTGCCCCCTTCTTTCGTGGCTCCACAAGGGGTCTCAACGCCAAGAGAAGAGGTCCCACATCCCCAGGAGACTCGAGAAACTCCGGCCGGGCCAGATGGATGCCGAGGACCTCCAGGATCTTCTGCCGGATGAATGGCTGCTGGTGCGATAGAAGGGGGAGGACCACCGGCAGAAACTCATCCTTAGGCAGCAGGTTCGTCACCTAGAGTGAGAGTGAGTGAAGTGAGAACAAAAGTATCCAGCCCCCTTTTGAGACTTTCATTAAATTAAGTCTTGAATGAAGAGGGAGCAAGAAAATAACTGGTTTGAATACAGGTCAAAGAACCTATTGTTTCCATATGTTTTGCTCTTGGATGGAAAGGCAGCCGATCATGGGATTCCTTATGAAATGCTAAGTATTTAGTCCTTGAGGAAACAGGAGGCATGCTTCAATTTATTTTCACTCTTGGTAATTGAAACATTTTTGAGTTTCATGTGTTGCCCAACATAAGCCAACTTTGTTTCCATAGCCAAAAAAAAAGCCAAATTTCCCCAAATATTCAAATCTATCTGACCCTGAAACTGATGAAAATCAGATATAATTTTTAGACTTGGATTTACATACCAGTAACTATTCAACTCCCCAACATTTTTTTCCTCAAGTGCAATTCAGATAATGCTCTGTTCTGATAATTCTTTAAGAATGGCATTCCACTGAGAGCAAAACAAGGTGGAAAATGAACATACCTTGTCGAGGAGTTCACAACTCTTTTGAACTATGGCTTTCCAGAATCGAGACGAGGCAGGATCGGATGAGCCACCGGTCAGTCCTTGCCCTGCAGCATCGATCCACTTCAGCAAGGCCTCCAGAAAGTTCCGAAAGGTCCTCGACATCTCCTCGTCGTACTTCTCAACCTGCCAAGGTGATCGGACTCTTAAACCCTACTCAAAGCACAGTCTCAGATCAAAACTGGTTATTTGCATGTCTGACCACACCATAAGATTGTGCTGCTGAGTTTAAGCTGTCAACTATTAGAGATTTGTAGCCTATCAGTCACCTGCTTTATCCCCCAGTAGGGTAATATGGTTGGGAACAAAGTTGGGAAACACTCACCCAACCTGACATCAAAGATTTTTTCAAGGGACAATTATGATGCGATGGTGGTATCCCCTTCGAGTTTTCAAAAGAAGTTTTAGTTTCATGCAGCTCTGGCAGAAAAGGCTTAAGTTTCACAACGATTCATCAAATGAATCCCAAGTTCACACTTCACAGCAAGAGTATCACTTTTTCTCAATGTTAGTTCATGTACTTCTGATCTGAAATGAAAATGCATGAGCCAAGACCTGGGTGATGGGTCCTTCAGTGGCAAAGAGCGCAGACAGAAGTTTGAGGGAAGCAAACTGGAAGTGGCGGAACTGTTTCGGCGTGAATTGGTCCAAGTTGATGATGGTATCTTGCTTCAAAGTTTTACTAAACGAGTCTTGGCGCACCCGCTTCCTGGCAGGAGATCTCATTGGGGTCGATGGCAATAATGCTGATTTCTCTGTAAGGAATTAATACATGTTATACACATCATGGATGAGAAGTCCAACTTTGAAAAGGAGATGAATTAAATTGCATAATAAAACAGAAGTACTGCATATTTATCTAGTTTACAGAAGCTTCTCCAAATTTTCGGGTTGAATCTCCAACCTCTTTTATTAATGTGAGATCATAGTTGAGATAATTTTTCAAGTCCCATTTGCACATAATAGGAATGAATGCACACCAAAGGTGACGAACAGCAAGAAATTCTTCTGTGAGATGTTGTAGAACTTTTAAAGAAAGAACCCCCATCCCATCTAACCCCTACCAGCAGGCAAAAACCAACATTTCACCAAAGTCTTGCCCACATTCATAAATGAAGAAACTCACCTGGCTCCACAGGATGACTCAGGAGGAAATGGAGGCACTGCGCAACAGCATCCAGCTGGCACTGTGGTGCCTGGGAGGTCACAACCTTGAGGGCCAACTCAAACGTCCAGGGGAGCTGTGACGAATCGCTTCTTCCTGTATCGGGACCCTCGACCACTCGAACCTCGCTTAGAGATGAGGACTCTGTAATGGAAAAAAACAGCCTTTCTCAAGTGGGATCACATTTTAACAGATTCACTTATAGCCACTTTTGATCGTTCCTTATGTTCAAGTGCATCAAAATGGGTCAAAAGTTTCCCCTTAGAACAACATTTTTGTCTGCAAGATTATGATACTATTTATAATGATGATGTATCACATGAATTGCTTCCAACCAAGTAATTTACATTGTCTGCATATTAAACATCAATCATAGCAGCTTTGTGGAATAACCTCACACCCATGATGACATTTTTTCAAATGTAATGTTTTTCTTTGTCTCCAATTCTTTATTTGCAGACTTCTTGAAATTTTATGAATTGAACAAACTTTCACCTACATCCTAAACCATGATTTTAGTAATTTAATTATTGATATTTTACATATTTAATTAAGAATATTAGGAGAGACCCAAAGACAACATATGTCAAGGGAGGATAAAGCCATCAAACTTCTGAAAACAGCATTATTTATCCCATCATAATTCCTAATTAAATTTCAATCAATTCTGTGCATGAATAAAAAAATAATTTCCAGCCCAAGAAAAAAAGAAATACCTATAGGTGCCTATAATATAGGACTCATGTCTATTTGCGTTACTTCATGAACACCCAGTATAATATTCATCATGCACAACTGAGAGTTATGGACAAACCAGGGCTGAATCCCACTCACCCTTGAGGACATGAGCCTCGATGAAGATGAGTAGAAGCAGCCACACAGAGTGTTCTGGATTCAGAGTCTCAATGAGCTTGGTGAAGATGGAAATGCGACGATGGACGGGAATGTCTGCAACCGCCCCGACGAACACACGCAGGATGCCGGCTGCAGCCACTTGGCTTTTCTCTGACTGGGGGAGAGAGGCATGCCATAAGGGTCTAAATTGAGCTGTATTGGCTGAGTATGTGCAACCTGCAAAAACTTTCTGAATGCAACTATAAACACAGTTTCAAATTGACTGTTCCCACATATTATGAAAGGAAATTTGGCAAAAATCCATGTATTACATAATCCACACCATTGGATAATCTGCTACATCCCCTGAGATAGTTAGCTACACATCAGTTCTGTCAACATCATCAGGGTCAATGTCAAATCCATGTGAAATGACACCTTCCATGCAGCAAGAAAATATCTGTTATGAAGTGTCCAATGATCAATGGATCAGTTGATTGGTGATAAGGAAGACTGAGTTGAGATGATGCCAAAAAAATGGATGAAGATATCCTTACTAATCATACACTGCCTTAGTTCATAATTGTGACAGGGGGAATGATTTAGAATTGTCCTGTCGCTGTCACCCTCTTAGAAAAGCTGCCATGACATTGAAGGATAAAACTATTTTTACAATTCAGCTTAAGCATACAATAAAAAAAACCTAGTTGAACAGTTCAGTTCATTTAAAAATTTTAAAAAGTAAAAGGAGAAATGATATTTTAACTTTTGTCAAGACCAAGTAACCAGACGTGAAAAAAGAATCCTCAAAAAGAATCCCCAAAAAGAATGCTCTGAAGTTACATTTTCACCTGCATGCTCCCTTAAAAGCCAAGTTGTCTCCAGCAATCAAAAAAGGCAATAAAGCAGGATGGCAAGCATTTTAATTTCAAAAAATGCATTTTTCATGCCCATGTACATATGACCACCTCCAGAATTCTCTAAAATTGTCAACTCCAGCAAGATGACAATCAATAATACCAAAAAACAGTCCATTGGTAAATTTACCTGGAGGGCAGCCGGGATGATGCTCTCGATGGCCCTGTTTATGACCTGGAAGGAGTAGGCGTCGTCAAAGTGAAGCACTGTGCTCCCCATGAATGTGAAGATCCCCATCATGTTCTCCAGCACTTTCTTCTGCTCCCCAAAAACAGCACATTTCACATCAACCATTTCAATCCAACACATGCTCCAATTACTTTTGATTCAATACAGAGCACCAAGCAGACAGCCTCATAGATTCAGTGGGATCTAAACACCTGAGTGGGGAAAGATTTCTGGCTGATGTGCAGCAAACTGAATATATCCATCTTCATCATTGCCCCCCCAAAGAGAATTAATTTAACTAAACTCATGTTACTCTCATAAAAGCTTACTGTTAGAACGAATGCGTTCTATTTATATCTATTTGGTGCATGTAGCTCATCATTTATCCCTGTCTTGGTTACGAAAAACCCTCTTTTTTCCCCTCCTACCCCAACCCCCAGCTCTTGGCCACAAAAAGGGTTCCCAGTTCCATTTTTCATACATGGAGATAGAGGTCTTTCACAGAGGCCAGAAAGATGTCATATTTTCAGGTAATAGAATTCTGTACATCTCAAGGTTGTTCTTCCATTTCATTTTGACAAGGTTAGCTTATTCTGGCCTCATGAGAACTGGCCAACCTCAGCTGATTAACTTGTGAAAGACTGAACATAAATTTAACTTGAAGTCACATAGGCACAGGTCACAGTGCATACCGGGAAGAGCTCTGCAGCAGTGGAGAGGAGCAGGAAGGCCTGATGAAAAACCTGTGGATTGTGCGCATTACGGACCACCTGCACGACGAGCTCCACGTGGAAGGATTCCAGACTGAGATCCGTCTTGTCCTTGTTACCCATCAAGGCATTCACAGCAGCATGGATGCAGGAAAGGAGCAGATCCTGGATGTACTCCACACTGTTCACCTCCTCATCCTGGTCTCCTGGGTGCAGCCATTCCAGGGACCTGGGAAGAGGACAGCCCATACAACTCAAGGGAATCATCCTGACAGGTACACAAATAAATCCAACAAAGGGTACGGAATAAAATGTAAACTAAAATAGAGAATCCAACATCAAATCATAATCATTACCTCAATCCTGAATGTAAAAATAAAGTAGAATTATTCCTTTGAAAATCAAAATTATTGGATTTACCATGTTCTGCTAAGAAATAGAGGTATATTTGGCATCTTTTCAGCCAGCTGATGAGGTATGCTTACTTTTGGAGGACACCAAAAAGTGGAGAGAGGAGTTTGTGGAAGTCCTGGATCTTCCTATTTGATCGGAGGACCTCGAGGAAGAGAGTCAGTTTCTGTCTCCAATTCAGATTGGTTGATGGTGATGCTTCTGTCTCTGGTATTGCCTTTAATTCCATGGTCCTATTTAATAATTTAAAAAAAAGCCACAGCCATGAATAACATGAAATAACCCTTTGGGCACGTGACTCGAATATGTTAATCATGTTTCAATGCAAAAAGCATTCTGACATTTGCTGTCATGCTTTAATATGACAAGAACAACAGCTTGCACACTGGACTACATATGAGTATGAATTTCTGTCACATCTTCATTTTTTTACATGTACCACTGCAAATCAGTGATTTATTTTTCATGACATACAGAAATGAGCAAAATGTTGATGCCACAATAATCAATATCCATTAGAGCAGTGGTTCTCAACCTTCCTTTTACTCCCGTTGAACCTTCATGGATTCAGGGGGGTGACACCTCCCAGGTTGAGAACCACTGCATTAGAGTCTGAAATATCAGTGGTGGGGCAGAGGGTCACAGACCGGCTGAGTCGGGACTGGATCCTCCGGGCCCGTTTCTGGGGTGCATCCACAAGGAGATCCAGCTGTGACAACCGCCTCAGTTCTTGCGTCACCAAGGATGCACAGAGGGGGAGCTTGTTGAGGACCTTCTTCACCTCCAGGACCACTTCAGGCAATCCGGGCTGGACGGTCACATCGATCAGAGTGGACACCACCCTGAGCTGAATCTCTTCCCCGCTTAGAGCTCCAAAAAATTCATCATCCAGCTTTGAACAAATCAATTTCAAATACAGAATGAATATTGTCCAAATTCATGATGTCCAAGATGCCACTGTTCCAATAAATACCAGAAAACTAATGCAATAATCTTTTTTTTTGGAAGGAGGCAATTCAACTTAAGTATTGCACCAAAATATGCACAAGGATAGATCCTGTATGTCACTTATACTGACAATACATCACTGAATCCCTGTTGAGTTAAGATGACTTCATGGCAACATCACAGAGATCTTTCTCCAGGCATCACAATAACTGCTATCTCAATCACAGGACATTTAGATAAATATATAAGTCATGCAATATCTGTTGAGCTGTTCCATGCTGTTATGCCATTGAGCTTAGTGACATATTGGGTTTGTGGGAAAGCTCTGCCATTTTTGCTTATGTACAATTGTACTTATCTCCCAAATAAGAATACAGCTAGTGATGAATCATCGATTGTTTTTGTTTTTATCTTTGTGGATTAGAGTATAAAAGGATGTCATCACTAGCCGTATTTGTGTTTGGGAGATGAGTCTAAATGTACATAAACAAAAACAACAGAACTTTCCCACAAACCCAATAGCATGAATAGCATGTTTTACCCTATAGCTTTCTGAGAGACTGATTCATATAGTGTTATCTCCATCAAATAACTTGGTACACACAGGCTTTGCTCTTCATGAGTCAAAGGACACTGTTCAGGATGGAAAAACCAAATACGATTAGTTCGTGAGAAAGTATCTACTTTGAATAAATCCAATCTAAAGCAAAATTCCAAACTTAGACAACTAGCAACTAGCCATCCCAGTGCAATTCATCAGCTTTCTCATACATCTAATCTAGTTCATAAGTCATGAAAACAGCAAGATTTCAATTTTCTATCCTGGCTGACTTGTTTCTGCAGCCAGAAATAAATTATGTTCACTACAGCATTTGATGGAAAAGCCATCTCATTCATAGAATATCTCAAGAAACTGTAAGGTTCAAATATAGTTTCACTGAGCTCATCAACTCATGAGAACATTGCAAGGCTTAAAATAAAGTGGGGGTGCATATTGATTAAAACCCACCACACTCACCTGAGAGACAAGGTAGCGAGCAAGTGACTCGGTTCCAGCTTGGGTTCCAGTCAAGTAAGTAACAGAATCTCTGAGCAAGCAGTGAAATTCCTCAAGTAAATCGCCATCCAGGACAGAGGCAACAGGTGGGGCACAGAACCGGGAGGCGATCAGCTTCACCAGCTGGGACTCCTGCACCCCCAGGACCCATTTCTCTGGCTCTTCTGGACTGAGTCTCTTTGACAGGACCTGCCTCAGCAGGGGGAGGAGTCTCTCCAGTATTGGCTGGTGGAAATTGTGAAAACTTGCAGTGAAATTATTTCCATCAATAAATTGAATTCAAAAATATTAAATATATATATTTATATATTAAGTTTCTCCTTGAAAACATTCTATATGGACATTTCACCCTGGATACTACCTGCAGCAAATAAACATCTGCTAAATATACCCTGCTACAGCAGGGGGCCTACAAACTAGAAAAGTGTATTTTATGATACAGCAGCTTATTGCAATTTTTTCCAAGTAACAAAGGATCACAGCTTCAGAAAGAATAAGCAAGCCATCCATTTTCCTTAGACCAATTCTTCTTTTTGTTCTTCAACTGACATTAACATTTTGGCCTATAAATTATTCATAGTCAAAGAGGATGTTTTATTTCTCCTTAGAAATTTGAATCCAACCCCATCATTGATCAAATGTCCTATGATAGTTAGCCTCTCTGCTTGCACTCTGCACAATATACCTTGGAATGAACAGAAGAAAGGAGATGGAGAAGCCCGATCCGGATCTGTATGAGGAGTGGAGCCCTTTCGTCAGTGACTATGCTGAGGAGGGCATCCAGTGCCTCTTTAGGATCCTTCTTCCTGGTCCTCTTGGATGGAGACCCCTCCACATTGGCAAAGGATGCCTGGAATGCCACCACCTCTGCTGCATGACTAGGTGAGGCAGAAAATAAAAAAAAAGCAAGTGCAGGAGAATCTCTGACTGTAGCCATAGAGACCCATGTCCTCTGTCACATGCCAACAAAGCCAGTGTTGAAATTCAACAATGGAGCTGATATTGACTTCATTTTATCCACTTCTATGAGTCTAGATAATTCCAATTTGGCTTTGAATTTGTTAGCAACTATTTCTAATTAACCTCTCCAAGTCAACCAAGGTTATAGGTTACTTGCATTAGATGTGGTTATCGGGTGGGGAAGATAGGGCACACTCATGAGTCTCCAGACTCTCTTCTATTGATATGATGGGGTACTAGGTAAAAGCCCTATAAAATATATCCACAGTATATAGTGAATGAAGGAAATGAGGAATAGTCTATATATATTACTATATATATAGGTCTATATATATTACAATATATATTACTAGCTATTGTCGGGCCTTCTGCGCTCCATTACCAGAATGTGTTTCATTTTATAATTTATTTTCAAAGTGGCAAAAACCTATCAAAAGTATGTACCCATTGGAATGTGTATGGAGAGAGAACAAACCTATATTTTCATTGGAATAATTATTCACATTGTTTCTAGTGTGCCTAACTTCAAATCAATTCATAATCTGGCCTGATGGGTCATATTTGAAAAGTAGGACATCTACTCAGCAATCGAACAGGTACTTCTGCTCCAAGTTTCAACTTTCTTTAATTCTCTCCTTCATCGAATCAGAAAAGTTTCCGGAAAAAGCCCCTTTTAAAAAAAACATGCCCCCAGGGCATGTATCCAAAACTTGACATTTTCCCTGAAATTTGTGTCTCAGCAGGCACGTCCATGGCGAGTTTCTGCCTTCCATGTCTCTCCGTTTGACTGAAGCAAATATATATCATTGGAAACATCTCACCCCAAAATGGGTGCCTCCAAGGCATGTACCTTCAAAGTCGGATTTCTTCTGAATTCTGCATCCCAAAAGGTACATGAGCACCAAGCTTCAGATTTCTAACTTCTCTAGAACATGGTTAGAATTAGCGTCAGAAAAAAAAAACAGAAATCAAAACTTGAATTTTCCCATGCTTGACTTATGGGACACCCTGTACGAGGGATTTCTCAAAAGTTCTGCCAGTAGCCCACAAGTCGTCATCGGAGGCGGCTGCAAAGTGCTACTTTGGGGTTACTGGCAGAACTTTTGAGAAATCCCTCGTATACAGGTATTAGATGCTTGGGCTCCGTAAGTCTGCATTGCCATATGCGCATGCGCGGCGACTACTGCTTGGCTCTGGGTGTCTGTCTCGCTCTTTCGAGCTCGCACTTTCCCTCCGGCCATTGCGGCTGTCGGATCCGTTCTCGAGAAAGGGAGAGAGAGGAATTGTACGTCTCTTGTATCCCCCCCCCCCCCCCCCATCCACTGCTTAGGGGGTGTTCGCACTTCGATGCGGACTTTCCCGCAGGGACGTGTAAAACGTCCCGCTTATGACACTTGGGAGTCCCCTTTCATCCCGCTGGGGTAAGGATGACTTGCTTGCCGGGATAAGATCTCGGTCCCTTTACCGATCGAAACCCCGTCTTCGTATTCATCGGCACTCTCACAAGGAGAGTGACAACCGAGGATGAAAGCGGCGGGATTCCATCTGGATGGGATAGAACACGAGCGCTAACTCTTTCATCGGAAAGACGCCGCCTTGGTGGAGTGGTGAAGAGGAACTTTACGGACGATACCCACAGGGTGGCGATCGATACGGGATAAGACTGCTGCTCGATAAAGGTCCTTATCGTAGGCATGAGCACCCCCGTGGGTAAGGGGGGGAAGGGGTGGAGATGCACGAGACGTACAATGTCTGAGCGGCTGCTACGTAGAGCGTTAATAGGGCGGCTGACTAGACTCGTGAAAACCCGAAAATGCAACACGCTTAGACTCGGCTGAACCGCATTTCGTGGATGTCTTCCACGGGATGGGGTCTCTGTCTCGCTCTCGAACGAGCAGTTTATTTCGAGCCTTCGCGACTGTCGGATCCGTGAGAACGAGAGAGAGAGAGTGGCTGCCGCGTATTGTTCAAAGAGCCGCTAGTCGACCTCGAAGATTCCCGACAATGTTATACGCTTGGCCAAGGCCAGAGATGTCAAACTTGATTAAGCTGGGGGACGGATAGAACCCTTCAAGAATGGTTAGGTTCACATTAGCACATCTTATACTAAAGTTTCAATGGTTAAAAGGTTGAAAAAGTCTACGCTTCTGCAAAGCCAACTGCTGAAGAAGAGAACTTTGCGGTGCGGACGAGATCAATTAGCTGGCCGGCAGTTCGACACCTCTGGCCTATACCGACCCGAAGTTCGTGGAAGTCTTCCAGAGGTCATTCTCGAGAATGGGAGAGAGGGGCTGCTGATTATATTGTTGAGAGTGCCGCTGAGTTTTAGGGCTGCTGACTGAGCTCGGGAATTACCGAGAAACAGTTTATGGAAGACTCCCCGCCGGTTGGAGAGTCCAGCTCACGCTCTCGTGCTCATGTTCTCTCTGGCCTTTGCAACTGTCGGATCCATTCTTGAGAATGGGAGAGAGAGTCATTGTACGCCTTGCGCAAACCTCCCCCCCCGCCAATAAGGGATGTTCACGCCTCGATACAAACTTTCACCCGGGAAAACCCACGTATAACACTTGGAGTCCCGTGTTCCTCTGCGCGAAGGAGAGTAACTCTCGAGTGTGAAATCGGTGGGATAGGACAAAAAGGTTTATCCTCGGATTGCAAAGATGCCGCCGGTCGTGTCGTAACCTTCCCGTTTCCCGTATATTTCATTCATAGGCTTGCATGAAAAGCGATGGAGATGGACTTTACGGACTGAGTGGAAAGGGTTGTGATCGATAGGAAAAAGTGCCGATCATTAAAGGGGTTGCAATTCCGATTATTGTCTGAGCGAAGATCTCACACCGGCGAGGAAATCATCCTTCCTTCTGTGGGATGAAAGGGGACTCGAAAAGTTATACGTGGGGACGTGTAAAGATTGGGAAAGAGGATCTGCTGCCTGTAGCGATGAGAGGGCCACTGAATTTTAGGGCCGTGAATGAACCCGGGAGCTTTTGCCTAAGAGTTCGTGGAAGTTTTCCACGGGTCGGCTAGTATAGGAATAATATGCTCAAACATGAGGAATAATATAAGCGTGAATCAGGAATTATTTGATTCAAAATGAAGGGTAATATATAGCCCATCCAGTCCCAGAAATGACCGCTTCTAATTCACAAAGACCAGAAAAAGTATCATTTGTCACACTGGGGACATTTTCCTCTCCCATCCGCTTCCCAAAAAAGCAGTTTGAGACAAGAAGGAAGGGGTTTGACAGCTTTTAACAGATCATAAAAAATGGCTCTCCATTAGGGGCTCATACTGCTTGGTCCTTCCTGGGCGTGGATGAACTATGTAAGAAGTGATAGGCAATGTATGAATGCATGTTTTACAGGTGACACAAGCGCATCTGGAAATCTGTGGAGTGAGGGGCCTAGAATTAAACTCACCTGGGGTCCCCCTCAATCTCAGATCCTTTGGAAAGCAGTGCTCCTATAAGAGATTTGAGTGGATCATTTTCACTAAGGCGTTTACTCAACAATTGAAGACACGCCAATGCCGCTTCTCGGATGGCAGCCTGAGACGTGAGGGAAGCGAGGAGGGAAGCCAGGAGCGCAGACGAGGACACCCCGGCATCCAGCTGGGATAAGATGCGCAGGGCCATCACCTTGAGGGACTTGGGGATATGAAAACGGAATCCCGAGTTGGGGCACAATTCATCTGCTGCCCAACATAGACTCAATACCTGCAGCTGCTGGGGACCTCCACCTCCAACCTGGGGGCAAAAGGTTCCAGGAAAAATTTGAGGATAAAACTACATTCCTCACTTTTGCAGGTTCTTTTGGGCAAGGAGTCCCTTGATCAAAACTTGCATTATCATGCTTCCACCTTCCCAGCATTGCCATTCACTTTTAACATGACCTCCTGCCCATCTAGGTCCATTCAATCCCTACACTTTTCCTCTGTAGTACCTAGACTTTTCTTTCTGAGGCACTTTTTTGACTTAAAGGTTATCAGTTTTGATAGGACTGTTGTACAAAACCTGTGGGGATGATGGAAGGTAATGCCAAATGCCATCTTCAGCTGTGTTCCAAATGTAATTGAGGTATGACAGACATGGCTTTGCCAGTAAGTCAGACAGTCACAAAAAATATGTAAGTTGGACAACTGATCTCACCTTCAGGACAGTGGAGACTGCATCCCTCCACAGCTGGGACTCAGGTTTGGCTGCCTGAAGTGCCACCACTCGGTGCAGGAGCTGGAGGTAGATCGACAACCATTTTGTCTCGGGTGTGCACGATTCGGTGACCACACCTTCCAGGTCGGGCTGCTCGGGTCTCCGTGCATCCAATGCGTGAGCAACGGAGGATAATGCGATGTGGAGCAGCATCTCAGAGATGGAGCCACGCTGGGAGTGCTTGATCGTCCATAGAAGGGTTCTTCCTGACACTTCCCAGGCTTTGCTCCATGCACTCATTTCATTTCCTTGAGAGGGGATTACCTGCAGAATGGAAGGAATGAGGGATTGCTGTGCTGAGGGCAGCAGGAGAGCTTGGTACCTGTCACTTTTTAATTTATTCCTCCTTCTTGTCCTCTGTTTCTCTTTTTCAAGGTCACTGATAACCCTGATTTGGGCAAAGTAGATGAATTAAGAGGTGCTGTCTCAACTATCAATATAAAGTATCAATTTCCAGGTGACAAATGATGAAATGACAGTAGTATATACTGTCTGCCATTTTTTCCAATAAGTATCTTATCTGCATATTTTGACATACAAGAATAGAGGATAACCATTAAATGGTCCTCTAGCTAAATGCTATCACTTTCATATAAGCAGTATTTAAATTTCTCCAATGTGACACAATTTCACATCTCAATTTCTATTTTCAAATTGTTCCATGAATTATGAAAGACATTAGTGAGACACTAAGCACATGTAGCACAAATGTGAAATACAGCATATGTTAAGTGAAATGAATCAACCAAAAATATAAAAAGCAGTTTGAATGAAAACTCCTCATGTGGAGCTGGGGCACAGAGGTTTTGGAGCAGCTTATTTTGTGGCTTTGGTAATTTGAATTTGAGAACAGTAATAAGATACAACATCACTGCTGCTGCAAGTGCAGCTGTCTATTCAAAAACAGCTGGTACCATCCACTTGACTTCTAAGAAAACAACAGACTGCAAGGGAATCTTGTTACTGATGGGGCAAAACCTGGTTAGATTTATCAAAACTGTTATGCTGGTTTAAATTTGAGCAATAATGGTTATGATGGCAATGTCTTTGATCATTCCAGATTAATTCTTTCATATATACAGTATGCTCCTACTTCTTTATGGCTGACCTGAATTTCAATTTCAAAGACAAAAATATTAGGGTTCACCTTATTCCATAACCCTCCCTTTTACAAACCTCATAGCCAGCAAGTTAAGCCTGCAGTATGTCAGATCAGTAAGTCTACCAAGTTGCCATCTTGGAAATATTTCACATTCTCAACAGTTGGCAAACCTGAAGCTTTATATGCAAGAATTGCAGTGTGGCTGTGTCAAAGGGAAGAAAAAGAGCATGAAAGGAATAGACCCCAATGACTCTCGTCCACCACCAACCAAATCGTCCAAATCTGTACAGGTAAGCAAATGATGAAATCTTGCCACTTGAGAAGAACCAAGAGGAAGCCAGAATCCCACTATGATTGCATCCTATTTCTAATGTAGCTGATGTTGAAGGACAAGCACAAGGCTATCACAGAAACTCTAGGTTCAACAACATTATCACTCAAGTGGGTGAAGTTAGACGTACACCAACAGACAATTGACTTAATAATAGGAAAGTACAATGCTTCCAATATACTACAATGTAATTCTTGTATTAAACACTTCAGTATATTAATAGGAAAATTATGATACCTGAAGAGCCATACTCACCAGTGGTGCTTGTTAACCCATTCCAATAGTTTTAAAATATCAATTAGGCCTGAAAATACAATTTATTTCCATAAAATGAGAGGAAAGATTCAATTTTAGCAAGTAACTTTCTGAAGACTTCTGAGGCACTACTACTCAAAATGCTTCCACTTCATTCTTCCTACTTTAGTACCTTATTTGGGTGTGTGTGATTCTCTCAGGATATTTTTAAGTTCATCATGTGCATGTATTGCACTTGTATTAAAATGTGTAAAAGATCATGGTCAAGTTACCTGAAGCTATGAAGACACTGAACTCTCTCATACAATTATTGCCGTTACTCATATACTGATGATTGTTGTATACTATACCCATTTTGAATACTGGGTTATTGGAAATCAATACAAATTCCTCATCAGTAACATTCCTGATTTAAACATCATGAAAAAGAACACAATATGTCTTGTTTAAACACAGTCTTCTCATTTAAACAAGTTGCACAAAGGGGAATTCACTATGTCTCCCATGTGGCCTCATGACCAATTGACATTTCTTATTGACTGATACATTCTGATAAGCACCCCCAGGCCTCATTCTCCTTACAAGGATTAAAATCTGTTTCTTTCCCTTTACCCTTTTGCTTGAACATCATGTCAGGGATATGGGGAACATGACCCACCTTAAAATATTTTAGTGATCTTATTTTTAGAGGACTGTTTTCTGTCCAGCAACACTTCTAATGACCTGCATGAGAGTGAGGAGGTCATCTTGGTCCACCTGGAGGGCAGTGACAGTGCGAGAGAGGACCAGGATTCCAAGGTGCTGCAGATGCATCTCTGGAGTTTCACTGACATCTTTCCCAAATGCATCTACAGAGGAGGACATCATCTCTGACAGATTCATGGCCAGCTGGCCTAAGATCTTCCACAAAGCTTTCTCTAGCTCTGTCACACCTGAAATACCTAAAAAATATACAGTGGCATCAAAAATTAGAAGCAATGACATGAATGACAAAAAAGCAAGAAATTGCTAGAGAAATTTTTATTTTGAAAATTAGGAAGGAATTCTCCTGAGGTTTAGCAAATTCTTTGCAGGTGAAGCACTTAGCACAAGACAACACTGTTAAGAGCATGAAGGTTTCTGTTGAGGATAGATCCTCCCCCCTAATCAACCATGAACTAGGAAAGTGACTGCAGTTAATGCAACGATTGCTGTAACTAATACTTGCAAACAGACATCTTTAACCCTAAGACATTTGGAGCATAAGAATATATACTGTATATTGGAGGAATTGTAAGAATTTGATGAGCTAATTTGCGCATTGCAAGAGACAGAGCCTAATATTTTTATTTAGCCAAGAAGTAGGATTGATTCCTGAATGCAAAACACAAAATGGGAAGCAGATAGTTCAGTCACCCCAAGAAAATACTCTACTTTCCAATGCCTTAGGTTATTTTTTTTTCCTGTGTCATTCCAGAGAGCCAAATTCGATTATACCAGTTATTCCTAAAACTCAGATAAATATCCCTTCAGCATTTCAAGTGAGACTCAGGTTATATTAAACATTAACTTACCAATATCATCAATACCTAGATCTGACAAGGCATGTACCACTACTCCTTCCTGTCACAATTTTGACCACTACTCAAGATTTGATAAGTGCAGGCATGGAGGAAGACATACACTCAGAAAGGCCCCGGAGCAGAGGATGCTTCTGAGCAAATGGAGTATCAAGGATTGGTCGGATGAAGGACAGGTGTTTCTCCTTGGCAGGGAGCAGGAATGGGAGGACAAAGACAAGGCTATCCAAGCTCAGGTGTTCCATGGCTAGGACAACGGCCTTCAGAGACACAACCCGCCAAGTGCGGTCCCTCAGATGCAGGCATGAGAGCCGCTTCATCTCGTTGAGGAGGGTTGCAGCCTCCAAAAATTTCAGGAGGAGCTCCCCCATTGCAAGGACCTTCTCCACAATGAGTGGTTCTTCATCCCGAAGGCAGGACAGCAGGGACCGAGATACAAAGCCTTCCTCTTCCACCTATGGGGCAAATAGAGACTTGGGTCCATTTAATGGCAATTAATTTACTTCAATGACACCACAGTTCACAGTAAAACAAAATGCAGGGCTACCAGTTAAAAAATTGGTTTTATGAAATTCAGCAATCATGTTCCATCTGTAAGGTGAATTTTGAATCCAGTGTATCCAGCACAAGATTTTTGAGTTGCTTTGAACCTCTCAGGCTCATGAAAATTCATCTGCTATCAAAATGTGAGAATCAAATTTCTGAAGCAATAAAAATTAAAGGTCCAAGTTAACTGGATCCAAATAACTGAATTGCAAAAGACTAAGAAAGGCAAAAAATGTTCACAACAGGAACAAATATAGCAGAGGAAGCAATTCCTGATGCAGCAATAATTCTTCCTTGGATGGTCCATGCTGACCTTTCCCTGACGGATGGCACGTATAAGCCTGTTCACAGCCTCCCCCCGTAAAGCTGCCTCAGGGTGATGAAGTCTGAGAAACCAGTCTGTTTGGGCATTTGGGTCACCCCGCACCACAGTCTCACGTCCCAGAACCACATTGTGAGCTGGGGTGGCACAGTGGGTCACAGCTGCATCAAAGGCCTCCGGATGTCGTTTCTCACACGATACAAGGAGTTCCTTAACTGCAGTGATGGTGGAATCGCTCATGGATTTTACGGCCAAGCCCGAGCAATGCAGAACTTTCCTGAAAAGAGCAGCATGTCAAACTCATAAGCCATTATTAAAACAGACCAATTCAAAGAATTCTAGGAAGCATTCAATGGTGATTCTGAGATGTGATGTCCAGGATTTTGTAAACAATTTTTTTTAGAAAAGATACTTTTGAAAGCTAAATCCTCCCAAAGCCCCAAGGACTTCAGATATATTCCATTTGAACCCTCTTTTTTGGGGGGGGCTCCAATTATCTGCCTTCCCTCTCATTCCCTCTTTTTGCATTTGCCTTTCCCCATTTCTTCTCCTGATCAATGTCATGACAAAGAAAGCAATCAGCAATTCCCCAATTTCAAATGAGCTTTGAAAAAACATTAAATTAGTGTTTCTAAATGTTCCTGACATTCATGAATATTCATTGCCATTACTTGAATCTTTTCTTTTGGCACCCATTAATTCAGCAATATTGAAGAATGAACAAAATTGTATTTTGTTCAATAGTGATGGATAATGCAGAGGATCAGTATGAACAAGCAGTGCACATGACCCAGGGTTATAGAACCCAGACATCAATGAGGTTGGATCCCTGCATGCAAACCTGATTAGGACTAAGTACCACTTGCGTTTGCAGACATATTCCTCATCTCCAAGATTGATTTCTCTGTCCTATTCCTTTCTAATCTAATGACCTTCATTCAGATGCATTTAATAGAAGTGAACCATAATCAAGTCCAACACAATGTCTTGGCCAATCTCAAATTGCAGAATGTTAAAATCCTGCTTTTGTTGGCTCATAATCTTGCTGAATGCAAGATGTAAGCACTAAAAAACCCCATCTAAATTTATACCCATAACTCCAATTTTTGTTTTGAATCTCTCTCACTACTTGAATTACAGATTCAGAAATTCCCCTCTGATTGTATGATTTGGCACTGAAAATGACATGATACCCGTTATGGCTCACTAAGTCCCATGGACTTCTGCTTAGCATGACTGTCTACTAACTGATTAACAAGCATTTCTTAATGCAAGGAAAACCTTTTAACAACATCAGCAAATCATTTTGGATGCTCACGTCTTAACGGGCCGTAACAGAATAATAAAACTTCTCCCATCCTCAGCCAAATACATTTTCCAGCTCAAAGAAAGGTGTTATTGCATTAAAAAGTATTTCTTACACTCAAGTCAAGGAGGGCAAACTACTAAATTCATTACAACTTCCCTCATTCCTTAACTAAATTTGATAACAAATATAAATATTCAAAGGAGAAATGTCACATAGCTACAACTTTAAAAGGCTTTCAATCAAGTGGCCAGGGATGTGGCTTAAAGATGACAGCCAAGGAGTGAAGAAGAAAGACATCAATGCCACTTTCTTCAAATGTCACCTTATTACACTAATGATAATATGAAGTTAATCATGTAAAATTTAATGAGGGCAAACAAGGGACACAGGAACGGATGACCACTAGTAACTTCACCCATTCACATAAGTAATTTCAACCAATGTACTTACTCTATGAAGGTCTGGGCATTGTGCTGTGGAAGTCTGGAACTCTGGACCAGTCTGGCCAGTGCCTGGACGTGTGTTCCATCATCTGCTGCTAGATCGATCGAGATCAGAAGAGAAACCAACAGAGGACCAACAGAAAAGTCAGCAGAGATTGCCTCAAGGGCCTTAGGGATCCCCTCAGTCTCAAGCAGCACAGGAAGCATGTCAGGGGGGAAGACAGAGAAGTCCTGTGACTGACATAGGAGACACAAGAGGGCAACAGCCTCTTCCATCAGTGAAGGATGCAGATTCTGAAAAAAAATCACATCCAGAAGAATGTTATATAAAGCCCAGAGGATCCTTGTAAACCTTCAGACAGCGGACAGAAAAAACTGCTTAATAACTCTGACTGAAAACATTAGACTTAAGCATAGTATCATTATAAAACAGCTGTCAGCAGTCAGCAATACATATTTTCTCCTACATGACTTTTCACAATGGGACAGAGGCAAATAGCACAAGGACAACACCCTCTCATCTTTGGGGAAACCTACATGATGACATTTTCACTTGTAACTATGATAACTTCATGTATATTTTGATTTCATATTACCATCAAGACTGTTTAATTGCATAATCAGTGCAAGAGTGTGGTAAGCACTCCTTGGGGGTTAGCAATTTGATAGCACAACACAGGAGTAACCATCCAGGATTTAGACTTACAATATGTGCTTCTGGAGAAACCAGGGCTTAACCACAATGCAAGTGGAACATTCCTCCAAGCAGAGCACAAAAATTAAAAATAGGTAGAACTTGATGAACAGGAAGATTCACACAAAACATAATCAAATTACATAGTACCAATGGGATGAAAAACACCATAACACCTATAAGAAGTTCCATTTATCTGGAGCTTTTCAGCTGCTGCCATGAAAATTTATAATAGCCTGAATCAGCAAATGAACCAAAACCAAACTCTCACCATAACAATTCTCTGGATGAGTTGATCAATGAAGGTTGTTTTGAGCCTTGTCTGCCGACAGAGTTGGGCCAGGACCATGTAGACACCTGCCACATAATCCTCCAATCCAGACCGCAAACCTTGGATCACTGAAGGCAGCAGCAATGCAACCTGATCAAAAAAGAGAGTGACTGTAACATACTTTCAATTTGTGCATTGCAGGAACTTAATAAATGGCATCCAAGGAACAAAAAATGCAATCCATGCAGAGCATGTGATGTAGACTTAAAGTGACTCACAATTGTGTCCTTGACCTTCTTGCATTCACGGATTGTACCAATGAGAGTAGTCGTGTAGAAACCGATTGCTGTCTGAAGGACCCCTGGATTGATTTTCTTGTGTTTCTGCAATTTTCCCAAAAACAAAATTTCTAAAGAGTTCTTACTCAAGAAGTTTGCAGGCCAGAGCCTATTTAGCAAATCCCACATGAATAAAGCTGGCCCTAGGAAACTGTAAATATTGCAGTTTGCTGCTATTGTACCTCATGTTCTCCAAATACATTTTTGGAGAAGAGAAATAAGCTACTCTGAAGGAGCAGACAGCCCACACACTTTGTTACCATTGTCTAACAATACTCCCACAGGAGGAGTTGCTTTTTTGTACTGAATCAAAATCATATTATTGGGAATATTAAGATTCTTTTCTGTCAGGGAATATTCCCCAAGCATGCCAGCAGGCCTACCCAAAAAGTAATACTCAAAAAAATATATTAGCCTTCGATTACTTTTCTCGAGGCTGTAAACATTTCAATGTAACTAAAACCCCTGCATGTCAGAATCTCCATTTGCATTTGTATTCATTCTTTTATTTGGGGGAAATAGGTAAGAATTAAAACAGATATCACCAACAGATTTTACTGCAGCAGCTATAAATACTCTTAAAGCAGCTCACACTCTCTGTGAAATCTTGGGAAGAAAAAATAAATTTTCATATTTCACTGAAGGTTCACAGCAGTCATACCTTGACAAGCCTGCGCATGGAGTTGCACACCAGCTGGAGGAAGTCAAGGTCAGCAGCACAGCGGTTAAAGAGTACCTGCTTGGAGAGAGGGATCCCCTCCCGTCCAAGAGGACTCAGCCATGCCCACTGGCCCTCCAGGTGGATCATCTGCACAGCTCTTACGAACAGTCGTGTGTCATGGTAAGGGAGGATGCAGGCCAACAAGCCATCCTTGTTGAACTCATGGATGTAAAACCTGTCCAGCAAAAAACATTCATCTTAAAACATTCCCAGTGACATCAACATTTGATGCCAATTACATTTTTTTCTGTGAAACCCATAAGTAAAAGTCTGCAGGGTGGAAAATCTCAGAAAGAGAAGACCCACTGATTAAAGTAACATTAAAATATTGCAGCACATAGCTATATAGTGGAAGTAATTGGTCCAAGCATTCTGTTTCTCAACTAGTCAAGAAGCAATTGTATACCAACTATGGAATTGAACAGTAACACTTACATTACCATTGCCAATCTAAGACAAAGCTGGCAAAAACTCAATGTAGAGTTACAAGCACTGGGGTAATTTTGTGCAGATTTCAACAAGGTAATAAATGCTACAGAAAATAGCATCTGAAAGCAATGGAAAAAATTCATTGGACTACAATATTGATCAATTCAATTTCAGAAGCATTAATTTGCAAATCCACATAAGTATCAAGTCACTCCATAATATATTCTTGAACAGCAAAACCATGAGTATTGTGAACCCTCAGATGCATAGATTTGGCAGGTATTTTCTATCTGATAGATCTGACTAAGCATTTATCAGCTGACTACTTTTTCTCATTCCCTATCTGCATGTCAGGAAGAGGAGCAATTCAAAGTACAAACATGATTTGAAACTTATTTACAATGAGAAAATATATAGAAGAACCTAAGTTTCAACAATACAATGCAAACACCCATTTAACTTCAAGCTTGACTGTGGATGCAAAACAAGTCACTCCACCATGCAAGCATGTCACTCCACATGGCAACCTGGCTCTAGAATGCTGCCCCAGATAAAATTTCTAGCCCAAGAACTATGAGCAAGCATGTGCAGCATTTGACTACATTTTTGTATTACTGCTTTTGTCACTAAATCACTGAAACAAGAGATTTAAAGAGGTAAAGCCAGTTAAAATCTCACCTGTGGACAAGCCATTCCAGAGCCTTGTGAGCTGGCTTGAGGAGGAAGTATGGAGAGAGGAGGAGTAGGAAGTCATTAATGATCTTATCCAGCTTCTTATTGTCCTCTGATGTCTGCACAGCTCGCTGGAATGTCTTAGAGGCTTCACTAAACAAAGTCGCTTCAAAGCCTCGAAAAGCTGGGTTCAAACCAATGAGCTCCTCAAACCCACTGACACCTATGGAAAGAGTAATGGAAGCTAATCATCAATGAATACTTGACACAAAAAAACCTGACTGTCACAGTAATAAACATTGGAATTTACTCCCAGTGGCAGGTCTAATTCATGGAATGAACCACGTACGAAGGTAATTACATAAAAACTAATTGTCTTAATTTAAACATTTGACATAAATCAGCATTTCCATCAGGATGCAAGGATATGTGTAGATAAGCTATTCCACCACAGGAACAATTGAATTTGGATGATAACCATGACAGGACTGACAGAACATCAAGATATATGTCATCAAACAATATGACTGTCAATTTCCAAATGAGTTCATTAAATTTTGTACATTGACTTCTTTTTGAATAAAGCATAGGTACATAATAGCTTTCAGCATGTCTAAACAATCACAAACTGATGCCAACTTCCAACAATTAAGACCTTATATCATCAGCTTACCAATTGCGAATATGACATCCCGGTCAAGTGCTGCTGCTTCATTGGGATCAAACAGGAAGGAAGCCTTCCTTAAATCCTGACTCAATAAAGATGTCTGTGGCACAGCCAAGCGCTTCAGCTGCTGTGCCAGAGATGTCGCCATCATGGAACCTAAGAAATACAGCCAGGCTGTACCGAATTCACAATCACCTGCAATGATTCACACAAAGATTAGTTAAGTAGCCCAGGTCTCACACCATTGCTGTTTTCTGCCTCAATTCTATATATTTTCACTTGAGCTTGATAAGTTTCATGACTGATAACAAATATATTGTACAAAAGTGGTGCACAGCCTGTCTTGGCTATATTAGGCTCAATTGTAAAAAAAAGTTTATATCTATAGAAAGATCTTATATAAAGCAATGCATAATGAATAATGAATGATTCTGCCACCTCATGAAGTAGTAACTATCCCCTACTCTTCTCATTACCACAAAAATATGTAGACTGCTCACAAAATGATTATAGGCCTAAACCTCTTTTTTTTTCCAAAAGCAGTTGAGCATATCAGGCTTTTGCCACTTGAAGAAATCAGGAATTAATAAACAACTGCTTGAATTGCTTGAACATAAATCTGCTAAGCTAATTCTGAATGACTTGTCATAGGAATCAGTCCCATGACCCACTGCATATTATCATTCATCACTGACATCAAGGGGATTACACTTCAGACTATTCACCAAAGGTAGTATATTCTATCATTATATTCACAAAAAATCAAGTATGATTATGTTTCCCTGAAATTTGCTGCCACCATCCTAGCACTAAGTGACAGGTAAAATAGTCAGCTCCATAACAGAAATAGGGAAGGTCCTCAATGCTCAGTTTACAGCAGGGGTGTCAAACATACGGCCCGCGGGCCGGATCCGGCCCGCGGAGGTGGTTCATCCGGCCCGCCGTGTGTTTGAGAAATTTCTGCTTGAATAGACTGTCACCACAAATTTCAGTGGAAAATTATGGGTGCGGCCCGCAGGCATCTGCAGGGAAGGGAATGCGGCCCTCCGACAGATTTGAGTTTGACACCCCTGGTTTACAGCAATCTTTATGCTAGAAATGCATAACCAAAC
Source organism: Darwinula stevensoni (assembly GCA_905338385.1). Lineage (NCBI taxonomy): Eukaryota > Metazoa > Arthropoda > Ostracoda > Podocopida > Darwinulidae > Darwinula > Darwinula stevensoni. Next base: position 46,353 of record CAJPEV010000077.1, read on the forward strand.
CAATCCCATCTATATCAAACAGGCATTCCCCATAGATACCACTTGTTACCATGGAGAGATTTTGAAAACTGCTTAGAGATGATGGTGATCCCTTCCTGACAACACTTCATAATAGATATTTGCTGTGAGAGAGCTGTTCTCATATTGGAAAACAAAACCATGCACATTGTTCCATGTAAAAGCACTAAGTTCAACTAACAGGACACCCAAACCAACATACAGCACAAATCCCACAAGTTATTTATGCATAACACAACAATGCTGAAGCATACATGACTGAGCAAAAGTATTGTATCAGTGTGCTCAGACAGGTTTAAGGGCCTAGGAGTTCTCAAAGGCTCTTGACTCTGTGCCCTGTGAGAAACTGCCAACCAAGTTAACCTACAACAGAGTGTGTCGCTATTTCTTACACTGGTCAAGAGATTTATTGGTAAGACACAGATAGATGGTAAATGAGAGAGTAAAATCAGGCGATTTTACTGGCTAGAACTAATTCTACTAGAGTCAGATTATGAGCCAGTAAAATCAGGAGTTCCTCATGGTTCAAAATCAAGAAGAGAAAATAAATCCAGGGAATGATACATGATATGGCTCTAAGGGTTCAAGTCAATCAAATGTGAGATCTAAGTGATTCACAACTATATTGCCTTCAATACTGTGAAGGTTACTTCCATATTGCATGCAGGGAAGTGAAATTACTTCATAAAATGGTATTAGGCCTATGATTCTCATGACATGTACAAATGACACGTTGGCATTGGCGTTGAAAGGAGAGACCAATTCTAGGCCTAAAATGCCTGAATCAGTGTCCAGAGCAGGTCTGATTGATGACCTGCAATATTCTAGTGATGGATTAACGATAGGCAATAACTATGTGCAATTATCACCCAGCTTTCATGTCAAAGCTTTTGGCTGAGTTCTGTACATTCATCGTTCATTTTTGCTCTATATAAACAATTTGGATCTCAGTGTAGAGGGTATGATGAATAAATTTGCCAACGACACCAAGATAAGTTTTACCATAAGGGGGGAGGCGGATAGGGCTAGAGCCGAGCGAGATTTAAGTCTTTTGGACGAGTGGAGCAAGAAATGTCTCATGAGGTTTAATAAAAGTAAGTGTAAAGTTCCCTACGTCGGTCGTAATAACGGTATGTCTCTCCACGCGTTTGGCGAGGATAAACTGGGAGAGGCGAACGGAGGGAAAGACCTAGGAGTTTCTATCAACGAAGACCTCTAGTCATCCTCAGTCATCCTCGCACGCGCAAGCGACTGAGGACAGACGTAACAAGATGTAGAAGAACGCGTGGACGTGACTATTGTAACACTAGAAGTGCCAGAAGCAGCACGGTTGCCTACTAACGTTGATTTTATCGACGGTTGGCACTTTTAGGGTTAAAGAAGAAACTAGATATTTCTCCGTATGGACATATAAAAAGGGGGGCAATGTTGACTTAAGGGAATAGGCAGTAAGCAACCAGGATATGCTAACAAAAAAGAAACACCCACAAAAAATACAAACATTTTTAGCTTCAAGAGGAATAGGCCTATCCTAAAATTAAGGAACGCTCGACCTCGACACATGGTATCCAAATGGGTGTTATCGCCGCTTGATACCACTAAATTACCTTGATATCCAGATGGTGAAGGCCATTATTATTTGAAAGGATTTTGCACAAGAGGTGTATTCATTTCTTTGAAAGAAAGAAAAGAAGTCACTCACTGGTTGGTAACCAATTTGGCTGCTTCTCACCAAGTGCATGCATAATGACTATGGAACTTCCTCTGAATGATTGAAATGATGGGAGATTTCATATAAAAGGTGGAAAGGTTGAAGAACTTCACATATACAGTAACTGGATATTGTGATGTTTTCCAGGGAGTGATAACAATTCTTGTCATTTAACTATGGTTATGCCTAAATCCAGGTTTTTGCAAGAATATGAACTTGTCAAAGGTTCATTCATTGTTTCATTCCCCCCTTCCAGTCAGTATAATTACATCAAGTCAGCAGATTGTAGTTTATGATGTAAATGTTTTGCATCAGCATTTGCTTTTTTTTTGTCAAGTTGCAGCAAAGGTTGATTCTTGGTTGGTTCTAAGCAGACAGAGATTTGGTTTTGATATTTAGGTACTGGTTGTTTCCATTGTCCTGGAATTTTTATATATTCTTATTTCCTCTTCAAGTTGCTGTAAAGAAGTTGGCAGCAACAGAGAAGGAGGTGAACAATATTGCCTGGAGCTCACAAATTGAGACAATATGTTGAATTCTGACCCAATGGAAGGAAAAAAGATCAGAATTCATTGTATTTTAGCTGTTGGCACCTCACATCTTGCAGCACGGACGTGACTGCAACACAGACTCGGTGCATTAGAACAGGTTCCAGTGATTGGGCTTTTTCCCATACCGTTTTTATATTTTATCCTAGAAATTTGTCAGGCAGCCTGCGTCATCGGCGTTGAGGCCACAAGTCTGACTTACAAACCCTATCCAGAGAGTTTAATATTTAGCTTTAAGAGGGTTAGGTCTACCCTAAAATTAAGGAACGCTCGACCTCGACACGTGATATCGAAATGGGCGAAATCGCCTCTTGATATCACTATCTTGAATCTTGAATAGTGAAATATCGTTCCACGTGGTAATGCATGCTTCTTTTACCCCAAGCCACTAAAGGAATTTCACGTTATGCAAGGCGCACAGTTGCAGATAGAGTATTATTTTTCTCCTCAAATGAATGCACGAACACCTGTCTTTTCTAATGCAGCTCCCTGAGAATAAGAAAAATCCCAGGAAGACATCCACCGGCCTAGCACGTGTTACAGGGCGAAGGCTTCCTGATGTGACGTCTCCGGCACGGATGCCGGAGTCCGCAGGAACATTTAAAGAAATGGACTCGAGAGGGTTTGCAAATTCCAGCATCGCGTCAATAAGTTTGACGAGCAGATGTGGGAAATTGCGTAATGCCAGCAGAGGCAATAGGGGGCTGTGGAGTAGGTGGTTTAAGGTAGAATTGAAGTTGATCAAAGGATTCGACTACGAAAGAGGAATCCAGGAGGGAGAGATGAGGCGATGCAGCTCAGACTGGAAATGACGGGACGAGGAGAAGCACGCAGAGACCTCCGAGCAGCGGTGAGTCGTGAATCATTTCGTGAAACAGAACCCGTCTGGCATTTTCGCACCAATTAGTTCAGTGGTTTTCAATTTCCAAATCATCGTTATAGAGCGCAAATCGCGTTTAAACTTTTCCAGCATTGCTCGTTCGCATTGCGTTTAGGGAAGCCTCAATCAGGCCTCAGAGGGAACTCTCTGGCCGAAAGGTGAAATTTCATCGATCGATGACGTTTCATGTGCGAATCGGCGAGGCCTTGGTATCCTCCCGATGGGTGCGAACCACGTGCTAAAGTTTTTGCCACGTGCAAAAAAATCCTCGATTAAGTGCTCCGGCCCGGAGGATGGGAATTGCGAAAATTCAGCGAGAACTCGTTTGCGCAAAATTATTAGACCGATGCAAATTTTGCGACAGCGAATTCATTTGCAAAAATTGAAAGGGTTCAGCACATTCGTAGGGCTCGAAAGCAATCTCAACCCGTCGTAAAAGCGTTGGGACTTGGATTTAACCTGCAAAACCTCCGGTCACGAGAAACCGGGAGTTTTCATCGAGTCTAAATTCTGAGAACTTTTATTCTTAGTTTTAATAAGGGATTTGGACCGCGCATCGCGAAAAAATCCCATCGGAACCGCCGCACCTGCTCGCAAAAAAAAGATAGCAAAAACTGCAATAAGGCGTAAAAACTGCGGAGACCGAGCCGCCGTCGAGGATTTCCGCTTTCCCCACTGCGATTCCCAACATGAATCTTTTTCTCGTCCTCGCCGCGTCCGCGAGCATTCTCCGATCCGTCGACGCACGTGAGTCCAACTGGAATCGACCGACACGAGTTGAGCTCACTACCCGTGTTTCGATCGTGTTTCAGCTATATTTACTCGAATCATATTTATTCCAGTCACGTTTATTTAAGTCTCGAAGGTCGGCCTGTAGAACCCTGGAAGAAATGCTTTCTTTCAACGATCATCAATGAAAGAAACGAACTCGAGGCAATCATTCCGATCATTTTCCCCGTGTTCGTAATAAGCCAGTCCTGCGGAGTCCCGCATGAGAAACAAGTACTAAAATTCCACAACGATCGAAGGCCCTACTTTAACTCTTTCAACAAAAAAAGACTGGATTTCTCTATTTAAAAAAAAAAATATTTAAAAAATAACACATATATAATAAATAAATAAACAATAAAAAAAAGAATAAAGGGACATTAAACGCAATCCAATCGAGACACACTTGAACCGACGAGAATTTTGACCCACACGCATTTGTGGGTCGCCCGTTCAGGGGAAGCACCCGGACTCGGGGAGCCTTGCGAGCCAGGCGTGGACACCTGCCGGGACTGGAACGCGGAGTGCGTCGGCGAAGACCCAGGCGGCTTCACCTGCGAGTGCGTCCATGGATTCGTGCAGGATGGGGGAAACTGCAGTGAGATGGCTTCTTTTTTTATTTCCCATTCCGCTTGGATTTCCTGGGGGTTTCGGCAGTTCCAGGGTGGATTCGGGACGGACGGAATAATTGGGGGATCGGATCGGATTCTCCTTGGGGGTTTTCTCGGCTGCATCTCGACCATTCTTTAAAATAAATGTTAAAATTGAATCCGTTTTTTGCGTCTAGTTGAAATAACTGTGAGTCTCTGAGGTCGGTGGACGATCCGTCTTCGAAGGCCAGGCCTGCGAAGAAAATTTGAGTAAACTTCATCGTACTTCTTGCCTAATGAGTATTTGCGCCCCACTCTTGCTCTCGGTCAAAAGTATTGTAGATGAGGGCAGATGAGACTTGCAAGCTTGCAAGAGCAGATGTAAATTGTCTCTGTGGGCTCCCCGACAGAGGTGCCACCTGGGGGCCTCTGCTCCGACTCGCTCGAGTGCGTGAGCAACGCGGAATGCGACGGCTTCGGAAGCTTGCTCATTTGCTCGTGCCTGGATGGATTCGTGGACGATCGTGGATTCTGCAGTGAGTTTCATCGAAGAGGCAGAGAGCTGGAAAATCTCATATTAATTCATAAAAATGAATTACTGGAATCTCATCTCGTGCAGAAGTGGAGGTCGGCGGACCGTGTCGGGATGCAGACGAGTGCGTGACAAACGCAGATTGCTTGGGGGAGCCCGGAACGTGCCAATGCGAAGAGGGATTCCTGGAGGAATCGGGACTTTGCCGTGAGTTCGCTTGCGACCCTTCCGCTGCGTGGCATTCTATCCTTTTGCTTCGCGGCATTCTGTCCTTACGCTGCATCCCATACTGATCGTTTCTCCCTCGTTCACCTTCGTTTCATAGCTTTTTCACTTGATGCTTGCCTAAAGGGTCTTTTGTTTACTTGAGAGCCAGGAAAAAAAAGGGGGGGGGGAGAGACAGAGGGGAATCCCAGATTTTTATCTGAGGCTCAGGGGAAAGTACTCCTCCGCAAGCAGGATCTTGAGATGAGATAATACTCAGGAGTAATTCCGGTAAAGTAAAAGTTCCCCCGAGCACCTTCGCGCTTGTCTTCGTTATCCTCGTGGGAAACGTTGGAACTACGCTACTCCCCACGTGGCTCGATAGCTGTCATGACGGCAAAATTGATATTGGTCAAATTCATTTTTTAATTACTTAGATTTAATTTGATATTCCGTTTATTTATAACCGGAGATTCTCGAGTCCTTTCGCGATATCGTGAAAATCCTTAGGAAACACCACACCTACGGATCGAGGCGTCTCAGAGGCCACTAAGGATTTCGCTTTCTCGGTTCGCTGCAACTCCGGAAATGAATTTTTTCATTGTGTTCCTTGCGTCTGCATATATTAAGGCCATATTGACTTAAGAAACATTTAATACATTTCGAAGGTCGGTCCATAAAACTCTGGAAGGATGTTATCGTTCGAAAACCTCATAGGAATTAATATGAGGCAAAATTTTTCTGTCGTTTTCCTCCTAGTTAGTAATTAACCAATCTCTGCAGCCTAGTCCCGACGACAGAAAACAGGTAAAAATTACCAGGAAGTATTGAAATCCAGCAGTGATTGAAGGTTAAATTAATTTTTTTTAATTGTTTGGTTTCTCTAACGTGGGAATTGAAAGCATTGAAATAGAGAAACGTTTGAGCCGATAAGAATCTGTGCTGCATGCTCAGGAGAAGCACCTCGACTCGGGGAGGCATGCGACCCGGATGGTGCCCCCTGCGAGGGCCCGAACGAGGAGTGCCTCGACGATGGAAGCGGCGCTTCCACCTGCCGGTGCCAAACGGGGTTCGTGGAGGACGAGGGAGTCTGCAGTGAGATCACCTTTTTCCCCTCGGTTTTTACGTTTTTTATTGGGTCGAATTGGATCGAGGAGGTTCCAGATTTCTTCAGTTTCGACTTCGTAATCTTGCCGCTTTTTTCGTTCCAACGGTAAATAGTAGAGCGACTCCGATTTGTCCTCGACCGGTCAACCTGTCCCGAAACTGGACGTTTAATCTTGACCTGTTCATCGATAAACTTACTCCTAAATTAGGAGAAGGATGAGAATCGGCAAATGGTTGTGTCTTCCGCTGACAGGAATGCCAACTGGCAGATCTTGCCCGGAGAGTTCTTAAGAATACGTGAGTAATGCGCACTGCGCTAAGGACAAGGAAATGTGCACGTACTGGAAAAATTTCCCATTTTCCGATCATTTTGAATGAATTGATCTCTCCTCTCGCTGGAAATGTTTTCACAGTGCTTACGGTACAGTGCGCATGGATATGTTCCCAACAGGAAGTCCAAATTCCATCCAAGTTGTGTCATGCCGAAGGAAAGCCAGGAGGCTTTCCTTCGGCAGTCAGTCTTCAAAAAAAATTTTTTTTGTGCCATGAAAAAAGGCGTTTGCATTTGGGAACGACAGTAACGAAGGTCTTCAGTTACCGATGGCTGTAATTACACAACTATTTATCTCTCGTAAAGCAAAATCTTTCGTTGTAGAGTCAACTTGGTCCTAACAAGGAGAAAAGGATGAGAATCGGCTAATGGTTGTTTGTTCCACTGACAGAAACACCAGCTGGCCAGAGTTGCACAGACCTGTTTATTTAAAAGTGCCATGGAAATTGAAATTTTGTCACGAAACCGTGACGCACAAAACGTTCTCGATGGGGAAAACCCTGCCAATCTAGAGCATAGACCGATATGTGTTTTGATTATCATAAGACTGAAAGGGGAAAAGGGGACTGTGCCGCGGCACCTAGACATCAAATATCAACTTCTCCCTTGTCGTTTACGAAAGTCCATTTCCAACTTATGGACGACTTTATCAGGAAAAAGACTCATACCGTTATATCCGCCACAATCGACAATGAATGCTTCGAATGCAATCGATCGAACTTGATTCTCGAAGGAAAATATTTCCTCCTAGAGGTGCCAGCCGGCGGCCCCTGCACGAACTCGACGCAGTGCGTCAGCGACGCGCAGTGCACGGACATGGGCGGCGGGACCGTGTGCACCTGCAACGACGGACACGTAGAAGTCAACGGACGATGCAGTGAGTTCATGCAAGGAAAAAAGGTTTCAGGAAAAATTTTCTGCTGCTCTAAATTCTCCTTTTAACTTCGCAGAGCTCATTGAATATGAGGTGTACTTATTTTCCTATGTATCCGTCTCATCCGGAATTTTAGCAAGAAATTTAAAATCCAGAAGGAAATTTGTAATACGGATTCCTGCAACAGCTATGGACGATGGCGAGAAGCAAAAAAGACTTTATATTAGAAGACCCCCTATTTTATTGAAACGAAACTGATGCTTAAATGTAATTTAATTGTAATTGTTTTCACCGACCCCTTAGCCCTAGGCACTCTCTGGCAGCCTCATCATGAGCGGCAACGGTTTTCAACACATTTTGTTGGTAATCCTCGCATGAAGGTTTCATCTCAGCTCGCTCAGCTTTTTATTTTTTCATTAAAAGGTGTGCAATTGCATCACTTTCGCGTACGTCAACTGCTTTAACATCGATAATATACATCTCGATAAGTGATGACATGTTTTACGAATTAATTAATGTTATTTTATACTATTGTGTATTATCATATATAATAGTATGTATATAATTATGTGCTAAGAATGTGTTCGCACTATGATAACTATAGTCATTCTAGGAGACCTATATATTAATCCATGGCACAGATCTCAGCTTGGTACAGATGGGTTAAAACTTGGATTCGCGATATTTTTTGCACAGAGGTAGCCTTGGGTGGGGAATGCCAAGATACCGTTGAGTGCGTGGAAAACGCGGAGTGCGTCGACGATACGTGCCAGTGCATGCAGGGATTCCAGGAGCACTTCGGAGAATGCGGTGAGACGGATTGCAGAATGACCTTCGAATTTCAATTGCTGCATAATCACGTTCAAACCCTATATACACTAACACACACGCAGAGAACCTCTGAGAGACCGGTGTAGTGTCTACTCTGATCTCTCGTTTTTTGGCTGTTGGTTGGAGGTTGGCTGCTCCCCTGAGCACCGTCACATCCATCTCTACAGTATACGTTGCACCGGTTGCCTTCCAGTCACATGAGCGTAAGCTCTCTCCAGCTAATGGAATGGGCATCTCTGGTGGTTGTGGGATGGACTTGAGCAGTGGATGCAGTCATCTGACACCTTTTCGGCCATATCCTTTCCGCTTCTTTTAACTTCGCTCTGTCGGGAATTCCGAAAAAGATCTATCTATGCTGAAAGTTTTAGCAGGACCGTGCCTCTGATGAGGATCCTGCAGAGCTTTCAAAACTTAAGAGGTTCATTTCGCTATAATTTCATTTTCAGTTATCTTCCTGTTTTATATACATATATACAGACAAGGCCATCTCAGATAGCTATGTCAGCTCGAGGTTCAGGTGAGTCATCATAAGCTCATCACAGTCTACTTTCCAGTGTCTCGTGCAAATATGCGTTTGTCACAGTTGACGATATCGAGCGAATCCGTGAAATTCTTGCCACTTTCTTTTTTAAAGAAAAATTCCAATAATTACTTTTGGCTTGAACGATTTTGAGTTCCAAACGCAACTGCGCAAACGAGCAAGTGACCACTGAAAACTAAAAAAAACTTTGAGCAGTCGCGGGTGTTGCGCCATCACGAGCTTATGTTGATTCGAGAGAAACTGTCTTTCAAGAACTAACATGCTGGATAGTCCAAAGAAAGACGGAAAATCAGGAATGCCAATAACCAAATGTATGACATGTGAGGCAAGCTGAATTCAGATGATCGTCACACTTACCGAAGAAGAATATTTTGAGATCCTGAATCGGAATGGAGTCGCAGAGTCGGACGCAGCTCCTCTTTCGATGACGATCGTCGCTTAGACGATATCGGCCTCATCGGCCACGATAGCTGCACTGATTTTCCTTAATAACGGCTCCTGAATATCACGAGTCTCTCATCACACGATCTGGATCCTGCAGACACCAAGCAGGGACTCATTATTAAGCTGGGAGGAGATTCCCGTGTTAGAGTTTGCTACTTTCTGCACTGATGTGCATGCATGATCAGTTTGGCTATTGGAAAGGGTGCATGTTGCTCATGAAGGGTGAGAATGGAAACTTCCATGGGAGGTTGCATTTCCTTAGACCTCGCCATTGTCATTTGCCTATTTGCGACCTCCGCTGCATCCTTGTGAGCTGCTGCTTCTCGTTCCCGATCCCTTCTTTTAACTTGGAAAGTGAGGATGCCAGGTGGTTCGAGGCATGCATGGATCGTCTGCGTCTGCCCCGGAAGGCAACAATGTTCTAAGAACGAGCGATTCCAAACTGTGTGCGAGGAAAATGCAGTAAATTCTTTGGCACATGGCGAGGTGGCTGTGGAGTGAAATATCATCGGTTCCTGTGTAATTTCATTGCTTAATGCGAAATGGAAAGCTCGGCGAGTCTCATTTTGTAAGGAAAGGTTCTGGGAAATTCCCGACCAGTAAAGACATGGAAAATCTAAAAGTTCCATCGCCCAGACGCAATCACTCGCGGCAAAAGCGTTCACCCCCAAAAATACGAATCGACAAAAATCGTGTAAGGGGAGAATTTGGCACTCTCACCGGGCGTTTTGCAGTGCCAGAGGATGACCTCGGGCTGGGCGAATCTTGCGATCCGATGCTACAGAATTGCGTGACGGAGAATGCAGAGTGCGTCGGAGATCCAGGTTCTGCGACGTGCCAATGCATGGAAGGATTCTTGCAGGAAGGAGACAACTGTGGTGAGTGGGGTCCGGTGTGGTGAATGCGGTCTCGCTGGTCGACTTAGCACAAGTGCGCATAGTGAATTTCGGAATAGTATGCTTTCATTTTGAAAGCCTTTCGATCAGATTTCTGTACTTCCTTCCTCTTAACATTTCGCGCCATATGACGTTACGATCGCGCAGTCCATTCAAATCGCCAGAGCTGAAGGTGTTTTACGTACTAAGTCATATTTCCTCGTCGTGAAACTTTCTTAAATGTAGTAGTGGTGAATGAATCTCTGCTTACCGATTCTCCGATTCCCATCCGTGGCGACAGAGGCGTGGAACCCGGGGCTGGGCGAGCCGTGCGACCCCGAACTCGCGCCGTGCACCGCCGAAAACACCGAATGCGTCGGGGAACCCGGTTCGCAGACGTGCCAATGCGAGGAGGGACTCGTCCAAGACGGGGAAATCTGCAGTCGGTTGTTTTTTTGGCTCTTGCCTTTCCAAAGGTCGACTCCCAAATTTGCGAAAGTCCCATCGCAGGGATGCCGTTCCTGGGGGAAGAATGCGACCCGGGCCGGGAGTGCGCGGCCGAGAACTCCGACTGCTTGGAACACGCCGGGGTCTGGACCTGCCAGTGCTCCATGGGCTTCGTGCAGGAGCAGGCCGATTGCAGTGAGTTTACATCCTATATGCAAGTGGCATACTGGTAGCATTTTCAATACGTGCTATCACCACCAATCTGTATTATAGAACCGTGAGGTGAATGAAAGGGATTTCCATACTCTCGAACGAGTTCACGCAATGGGTCGTGAGATGAAAGTAGCAGAAATTAATTGCACGTCAAATTAGGACGAGTGGTTTCGTATTTGATTTGGAATACGGCCAGGAAGTTCTCGAGTGATTGAATGCAAGGAGCCCATTTACCACCAAGGGAACCTATGTGCCGCAGGTGACGTATCATGAATGTGTGGCCGATGAAAAGCGGTGATATTCGACGTTTTCTGACCGGAGAAGTTGCGATTGGATCATTTTAAAGAAAATGTTCTAATGGATTTTCCACGCGTCAGTCGTAAGCGACTTGTCGCTCTCGAGGGGCTTCGGTGTCTCTTGCATCGGTCCCAGAGCATGGGATTCCTGGGAAGGAGAAAATAAAAAAAGCAATATCCAAGGAGAGAGAAATGTGTCACGGATAGCCTGACTTAACCTGATGGCTAGTAAATGCTCTTCACGACACTGAATACTATACCGGCATATGGGAAAGGAACCTCATTTCTGAACCCAAACACCGTGGTGAACATCACGAATCGTTCAGAGGAAAAACGAAATATGGAACAACTATTGCCAAAACACCGACCCGTTCTTGTCACCTTCCAGACGAAGGCAACAGGAATACACATTTTTAATGCGGAAAACTACAGAGAAAAACGTTCTCGGTTCATTTTTTACTTTCACTCCTTTCGACAGAAATACCAGCCGGAGGGGAATGCGCAGACTCGACCGAGTGCGTGAGTAACGCCGAATGCACGTCGGACGGGAACGGTGAAACATGCATGTGCCTGCCGGGATTCCAGGAATTTTTCGGATTTTGCACCGAGGCAAAATCGCGCCGTTCCACTGCTTCAAATTACCCCGAATTCAAGGAATAAATCATTTCTTGTTCGTTCGAAACTCGGGCCGTTTCAAGTGCTTCAAGTGCTTCTGTCATTTAAATAAGTCCGACTGGGTCGCGAAGATCATACTTCAGAAGGTATTTATTAAACCCGCGAGTTTTCCAACTTATTTCCCGCCGAAAGGACTGCCTCGAGAACCAATTGCGCACGATTCGAAAACCTTGAAATTCCTCTCGCCATCGCATCGACGACATACGAACGGGAAGAAGCTTCAATATATTACTTCATTATATATTACATTGTAGGATGCGTCGACTGCAATCGGAAGCTTCCCTCGTGAATTAATTCCTCGCAGCAACAACAGCTGACAGCACCTGCCCGTCGACATGATATTAGTTTGCCAACAAATTCACCATTTTCAAAAGGCTTGCTACAGGAAATTTAATTTCTGCCGTGCTGAAATACATGACAAAATTCACGGAAAAGGGACTTTCACGGTTCGCCAGCAGGTGCCATACTTAGGCGATTTTGAGCAGGATTCCCTCTTCTGCTGAATGTTCTTTCAGTGTCGAGAAGAGAGAACGAATCTCCCAATCTCGTGAGCAGAAATTGGTCACATGTGACTGTCGGTCATATATGACTGAATTCGAGGATTGCCGATAATCTTTGTTCATCGGACCGAATACGAGCTTGTGTCATCTCTGAATTCGCTGTTACCAAATGTAATACGTGTGAAATCGATACCCTAAGCAGCAGAGATGTTCGAAGGGTTCCTACGAATGACGATTGGGCTGCCGTAAAATTTGCACCTAGCTATGAAGTAAATTCCGCAGTTCATTTTGCGTCTCTCCTCATATGTCGACGGAATTCAGCATCCAAGATATCGTGCCTTTACGAGGAAATCGGAGTGCTTAACGAAAGAGGGGAGAATGGGAAGCTGTACACGCACTTTCCCCCTTGTCAGGTTTTTTTTTTTTTAACAAATTGGAGTTGCAAGTATGACCCTCCTGCCCATCGTTGCCATCATGCACGTACACCCTATGGCGCTCGTGCCATCACGTCCGTGGTCCTCTTGCCGTCGGAGGACAAACAGAAGGGAGAAATGGAGGAATGGTTTTCTTTTTTATGGATAAAAAGGATCTTTCACGAGAAAAGTTCTGTTCATAGCACGTTGCTGGGCTGCTGACATGGCGATCCGACACACCCAGTATTAACTGTGTTTCGAACGAATAGAGATATTCGTAGATGAATTCCCGGTCCCAAGGAGTTCCCCACCGATCGTATTCCAGACGGATCCCCGATCGGGCCACGTCCCCGTTCACCTCTGCCAAGGGCGATTTTTATCAACGATCTCTTTGCCCCCTTCGCACTCGATGGGAAAGGGGTATACAAACTGCAAAGACAGTCTGGCACGAGTTGAAATATAGTTATAAAAATAGAACGGGGAGACGCGCCCTTGGGGATCACAGGGGGAGTGTTCCGTTTCCGAGCATAAAAGGGAAGGGAGGGAGGTTCTCTACACTTTTACCTTCCTCAGCAACCCCTGGCCTGACAACACCACCTGGTGGCTGGCCGCGGACCCACCCAACCCCAAGACCTGGACTTCAACAACCTCTAAAGAAGCACCATCTGTCAATAACCAATCTTGTATATTCCACTTCCTCCCATCTTGTATCCTTTTCCTGTAAAGGGCATGTAGTATAATAAATGGTCATTGAACAAAAGTTCTCTACACCTCAGACTCGCCCTGCTACATCCTCCTACTTTGTCCTCTGCATTCTAAGGTGAGAAACCTCTCTTTGGAGCTCGTGCATGTTTTTTGCTGGGATGTCAACCCATTCTGGACCTTGTGTCACTTTTGACTATTTTCAATACGAGTTTCTGCATTTGCGACGAGGGCACGGTCGGAATCCCTCGAACAGTTTCTTTAGATAAATTAAACTCTTCAGCAATCATTCTAATTGTCAACCGTCTACATGAACACACCAAAACCGTAACTTTTGAGACATTTTCAGGTGTTCCTTTGGTGATAGGCGATCCACAACGCTGGTCGTCATTGACGTCATCTCTTCCCTCTTTATACCTTTTATGCCACAAAAAAATTGCGCTCTCGACATGGTATGATCGCCATCAATTTTTCTTAACATTTCGAGCGTTTCAGTTGAGGATTTCCCCAGTTTAACACAAAATTTGACGTTAGTTCTCTGCTCGAGATTACGCTCCATTTCATTGAAAAAGCTTATCTTATTTTTATTTTTTTTTTACGGCGGAACGATGCATCACCAGCAAAGAAAAAGCCACACCTCTTACTTCAGGAATCCATGTTTATTCTCGCCAAAACCAGGGGCAGAAAGGACACCTACAATATGAAATGGACAAATTAATCTACAAGATGAAATTGACAATTTGACCAAGAAGATGAAGAGAGGATATTCTTTGTTCTCTGCAACCTGGGGGAAATTAGGCATCAAAATTGCGAGAACAATTCTTCCATAACCCTGCTCGGAAGCGTTTGGGTTGGTCACCTATGCATCCGGTGAGAGTTCATCGGCGTGATATCATCGGCGTGATAAAATCCGGCGTGATATCATCGGCGTGATAAAATCCGGCGTGATATCATCGGCGTGATAAAATCCGGCGTGATTTCATCGGCGTGGATCGTCACCACTTACTCTCGCGGTCTCTGCCGGCGCCACTTTGGCACGGTCTCCTTTAGGACTCTCGGCTTTCGTCATCTCGAACCTCGCGGAGGGAAGGGGACCCGACCTCGAGGCGAGAGAACCGGCGTTCCGGGTCTCTCCGCTTTCCGAGGAACCGCTCGAAGACGGAGCGAACGGTCGCGGAACGGAAAGGAAGAACAAAAAGGGACCCCGCCGACGGCGACGAGAAGACGAAAGAGATGCGAAGCCGCCGGGGTGCACACGAACGACCTACACTCTTAGAAAAAGGGGAGCGATTTTTCTCAAAAAACAGAGTAAAATAGCTAACTCCAGTTTCACCCCCCTTTCACTCTGGGAAAGGAACAAATTTACTCCATCACGAAGGAGTAAAATTGCGCTCCTCCTCCGTGAGTAAAAACGCTTTCATCAGAAAGTGATAGGGATGTCGTGCAAATGCGAAAAATTCCTTATATACTGTGCGTCGCTATCTCTCTCATACATGCGTCGACCTACCTCTGACTGTACTGATTACATCACACGTCAGGGGGTGGATCTCCTCTTATAGGCTCCGTGGAGCAGTCCGGGAATATCAGTCCTTACCACCTCGTTTATTGAAGTATGAGGGACTCAAGTTCACCGGAACTCTCTACGCATTCTAGATCTACCATGCGGATAAAAGTATCCGCAATCCAAGGGGGTTCTCGATAGGAATATGAGCTCGTTTATGGCATGGACTCTATGAATGCGTCTTGAATATGTGGATAACAAATGATGAAATGTCCGTGTTTATTGATTCCTATAATGAGACGAGGCGAGACATACGGCAAGGTACTAAACAATCCGGCGAGGGACGATTCCAGGGAAAGAAGGAAGGGAACTTTTGTGTACCGTGCGAAAACGAGACCCTCGTCTCCATCTGGTGGCCCGGCGAAGAACTCGAAGGTGTTCGCTTCGATACGAGCGATGAGGGAGCATCTGGCGAGTCATAAGAGAGTAAATTCGAAAAGCTCACGGTGTGCTCACTCTTTACTCCCCAAACGCTCGCAATTTTCTAAGAGCGTACTATCGGTTCGGCGGAGAGACGAAGAGCGAGGAGATTTTCCGAGGATCGTACGCGAGCGAGGGCGAGGCGATGACGATAAAAAGCACGGGAAAGCCAGACCCCGACTCGAAGCGCCTTTCGGGAGCGTAGCACGACCGTCGTTGCATCGGCCCCATTGCATCGGCACCATCTCCGTAGATCGTCGTTGGCATTTCGTGTCGTTCGATGGCCGTCTTGCCGAGCTTAAAGCAGAATTTAGTGCTTGCACGCCGCTCGAAATGCGACATTCTCGAAGAACGCGAGAAACGCGTGCTGACACGAAGGAAGCTCACGGCGGACCGAAGTGCGACGACCGAGGGAGGGTTCCCGCAACGAGCCACCGACACCGAACGGGCCACCGACACCGAACCGCCCACCGACGTTCCTACGCCGCGTTCGTCAGTAGCGAGACGATTCTCGCTTCGGTTAGAGATTTTTTCACTCGGCTTCGACGACGATGCACCGTGAGGGCTACTCTTTGAAGCCGATCGCATCCGGCACGAATGCCATTCTCCACGGATCGGGACGGAGGACCGAATCGGAATCGCGAACGAGCGATTGGAATCCCCGAAGACGCATCCGGAGATCGGCGAAGAGCTCGGAACCGCGCGGAGCGTTCGTCTCGGATTCGAAAAGACGGGAAAAATCGAGAGAGGAAATCGCGGCCACCGGGAAAGGAAACTCGGCGATCTCGAAGAAAGAGAGCCGGTGTCCGTCGTCTCGAGAAGGAACGACGTCACCCCGAAACGGTCGAAGGAGCAGGTGGAAACGGACGAGCTTGGCATCTTTCGGGAGGATTTAGGATCGAAAAAAATATCGGTCGACGGTCCTTTTCGAACGTAGGCCTTACTGGTATCCCGGCCGACAGATCATCGTCGATGACAAATGTTGAGATGAAAAAATAATCGTCACACTCGGACGAAGGAAAGCTAACAGCCACGACCGTCCGAACCTTTATCACCGATCTGCCATCGTTGCGAGTTGGAATGAAAACGAGGGATCTCGTCGCTCCGTGAAGGTTCTCTCACGCCTTGGATTTCGCTCTGCCGGAAACGGTGCAAATTTTCTCCACGTCGGGAGAAAATTCGGGAGGAATCGGCAAGCGAGTGGAAGTAAAGTCTCCGTCTTCGAGAGTCGATGGCAGTCCCCTTTTCCGACTTATTTTTTCGCCACAGTAGAGCAACGGTGGAGACTCCCAACTCCATCGCCATCACACCATCGCCATTCGCAATCCCAATCTGTAAATACTGGTCGTTTTTGCACCTTCCTGGAAGGACGACGTGACGCGTCGGAGAAGCCACGATGCATCGCGATGGACAGCGTCTCCTTCCGTCGATCGGATGAGGCGAAGAACGCGATGGAGGGCCAAGGGGCTGAAACGCCTTCTCCTACCCCCCTACCCCCCCTCCCCCCCCCCGTACTCTCCTTTTCTCGACCCAATCGAGAAAGAGAACCTATCCCCGAATCCATCAAGGTCTCCTAACCTGTCCATTCCTGAAAAAAGCCATGTTGTCCTTTAACTTAATTTGGGATGGTCCGATCGAATGTCACTTTCCCGACCGTACCCTCATCACGTTCCAAAAGCCACTAAGTACGCTCGTCGACTATTTGGATCGTTTCGATCGGGAATGTCATACGAGATGACGTCATCTCGTGACGTCAAAAGCAGTGACCCCCACGACGCAGATCGCAGTCGGTCGTTGCGTAAGCGGCCGTAAAACACGTGAGGTCACTTTTTCACCCGTGTCTGAGGAAGCAGGCGATAAAAAATGCTCCGGAGGAGCCGAACGACGTCGACGATGGCGACGGCGACGATGACGGTCATTCGTTTCCTGCCGAAGAAAGATCGATACGAAACCTCCCACGAATTCAAACGGTCGTTTGATGCCCTCGTGAAAAGACCATACTTTCTTTCTTACCGTTACTGGTTTCCTTAATGATCTTTCGATAAAACGGGACACTTTTTTGGTATCGTTCCTGGGTCCTAAAGTACGATTCCTCGAGCCGAACACACTTAAGCTCGATCGGGCTCGTCTCGCGTGAATCTGGGAAGGCGCGTCCGAGTCATCATCGTCGAGTCCATGGTCGGATTCGTACGAGAGACGCCCCGACATTCGAAGGAGAGATTTCGCTCGTCACCATGAGCATCAGCGCCCTCGCCTCCTAAATGGATGCCCCACGCATCGGTGTCTCAGTCGAGTGAAAACTCGTCTCAGTCGAGTGAAAACTCGTCTCAGTCGAGTGAAAAACACTAATATATAGCGCATGCACTCGTACTTGGCCGGACGAGCTTTCTCTCGCGTCCTTCCGACTCTGGTTTCTCTCGTTCGATGCTCGCATTCCAAAGAACTCTTCGTCGACTCCTGGATTCCATCTGGCTCCAGCTCGAACGGAAGTTGCTCTTCCGGCACGAAGCAGTTCCGTTTCTTCTGGATGCTTCATCTCGCTTTCGTCGCTCGACCTCGTCGTGCTCCTTCCCGAGCGGCTATGGCCTCTTGGATCCCTTTCTATCTTCCTTCTTTTTTTTATATTTTATATATTAGAACTTACCGAATCAAATTTGCTCCCACGAGTCTTCGATCGCTCGACCTAATTTGTGAGAATGAAATGATTTTGTGCAATTAAGTGCATCTATTCGTACAGATGCCGAGGTGGTTCGCGATTCCGCAACTCCCTCTTACTTACTTAATTACTTACGTAAGTGCACTCAGCCGAAATACAAGCACTAAGAATGTTTATATCCTCGTTGCAAACGCGGTGATGAAGGATCGATCGCCTCGCCGTCTCGACGACGCGACTCGGATTCTCGGCCGTGCTCATCGCGTCGCCCATCGGGTTCCGTTATTCCTCAAGGATCTTAATTTAATCCTATCTGTCGCACGATTGCGGTGACGGGAGAAGGTCCTCATGATCTCCAAAATAAGTTACATCGAAGGTTCGTCTGTTGCCTTTTTAATTTTTTTAGTGACCTCGATTAACGTTTCTGGAATTAGGAACGAATGATACAGTAAGTAAGTGTAGTAAGGTACAGAATAGAGAGCGCATCGGGCATACGGCTCGACCTGCACGTCGAATTTGCGCCAGAGCAGCAAAAATGTAGAAAAAAATTAATCGCTGACTGTGCTTGCTGCGTTAGCAGAAGACGATCCGAACCGATTTCTCATTTCACGCGTGAAGTGTCTCGGGCCGACATTGCGTTCGACGTGGACCTGAGGGCGATCAAACACGGATCACTTCACTCAAACGTGAGCATAAAAAAAAAAACAGAATTGGAGATAATGCATATCGGGGTTTACGACAGCCGGATAGCCGCAATCTCTCCTCTCCCTTAGCTGTGGGCAGCGCAGAAGCCACTACATCTACAGCAGTCGCGATTGCGGCCGATAAACGCCAGCTCACGATTCCATTTCGAACAAGTTTCACGTCTTTTTCTTTCGAAAGTTCGAGGGAAGAATGAAGGTTCTTCACATCCTTTTGGCTTCTTTGCTCATCATTCACGAGAAGTAGGCAATTGAAAAAAAAGTATGCGTTATTTGCCCTTCGGTCGCAAGCTGGGTGTCACTCGTGTAGGAATAACAGAGGAGCATGGGTCTTTATTCCAGGGACAGCGAAATCGTCAAGCGAATCCAATACTTACGACACGAAAGGTGAATTGGAATGAATGAGTTTACCGATGGGCTGGACATGATGTACGAAAATCCCAACTCATTCCTACCGATCTGAAGCGTCCGAGTTAAGGACACGCGTGTTTCGCATTTTTGAATTATGTTCCACAAACTCGCATGTGCATTCGAGTCGTGACAAAATGCACAAACGAGAGGCTGGAATGCATAACCTCTCGTGCAGTTTTACCGTTGTTGCGATGGGGTTCTTGCATTTCCCCACTCGTTTCAAAATGGTCTCGATGACGACCGTACAAGTTGATGCATGCAGAGGCACGATAAGAAACGAACGTCGTCACACGGGAAGAACGAATGCAAAAAATGCGGCAGTGAATTGCATGAAATACCAAGTACTTTCTTGAACTATGAACTAAGAATTGTCTTTATTCCCTCATGGGGAAGGCTTCACATTCGGAGACATCTTCTTTCCTCGAGGTTTCACTGGCATTTAAGGGCTGCAGTAATGACTTCGCAGCAAGTAGGGAAACTTTTCACGAATTCAAAGGTCGTCAGAGGTTCATGCATATTCTTTATATCGCATTCAAGCGACAATATCACGTTAGATTCAGGGACCCTTTTGTAACAGTCGACGTGAAGTCGAAGAGGTCGGCAGGAGGGATCGACAATTCTAAGCCCTAAGGTTCTTTTTTTTTTAAGCATTAATTTTGAAGGATGGAAGACGAATTCCTGCGTTTGGGGGTCGTATAATCTGGTAGAATATGAAAAGTGTGTAGACATTTCCATGGACGTGCTGGATTCACGCCTTTCCTTATCTCAACCATAACGATGATAGCTGTCACTATGCGGATGACAGCGCCATGCGGGTCCAGACTCTGGACCCAAGAGAGAGATGTTGGCGCAGGGAGAACGCGATGCACCTGCCGGGTGGAGGACAGCCACCTCCAGGATGCCATCTGGCAAAATGACGTTCTAGTTCAATTTAGGGACTTTCAGCAGGCTTAAACCAAAGCGTCGAATTACTGAGACTGTCGATGCCGAGTCTATCGAAATACATATTTGAGTGATATGGAAACTGCTTGAATGTAAAACTCGAAGGGACACAAATCCTCTGGTTGCATCCAACGACGTTCCGCTTCTGCTTTGACTGCATGAGTCATTTAGCTCTCCTGACAGTTCCCGCTTTGGGATCAGACACATTGTGAACATTCTTTCCAATTAGAGCAATTCAGCCTCATGAACTAATCCACACCAGGGAAGTGTAGGAAGAAAGCGTAGAAGATTCACGCTTGAGAAAACTGGATGTTGATCAGGGGGGAAATTCAAATAGATTCTGTAGACGTGAAACAGGAAATTCTCTAATCTTTTTCCTGGAATTTGCCATGGAGATGCCTCCTTCGTATATAAAACGCCAGATATGTTTTCATCCATGTTATCGAGGTAATAGAATGAGATAAAGAAGAGGGTATGGAGGAGACGTCGAGTGCGCCTTCATGATTTTACTTTGAATGAGAATATACCTATAACCTGCTTACTGCATGTTGTACGCAAATATATATGTTGGCATATACGCCGCCCGGGCACCATTACTATACAGTATATTTATTTCATGGCTAAAAACTCGAAGAAATGAAGTTGGATGAAAACCATTTCGCGAACGCTTTCCACTTTCATTTTCTGCACCTTATTGCTACCGTTTCCATTCTAACCATCACTGAACTCTGGTGTTGGAACGGATGTCAAACCTGCTACGTATATCTGTGCATTTGACCAGAAGACGCTGATTTATTCCCTCTAAATTAAGGTATATATCGTCAGCCATTAGTAATGCAGGTATGGAGTGCTGACGAACCGCAAGCGACGGTGGCCAAATGCAACAGGATTCTAGGTTACATTCGTCGGTCGGTTGCGAGTAGGGCATCTCGCGTTATTCTTCCGTTG